>CP135568.1:377567-565240 GCA_032401905.1 Swietenia macrophylla | reverse complement strand
AAAAAAATAAATTACTTCTCCTATATTCTTACCTCTATTCTCTAATTCTTTTCTTCTTCCTTCTTCTTTTTCTCCTTCTACTTGGTCTCCTCTTCTCTTCTCTTTTTTTCTCTTCTCTTCTTTTCTTTTTCTTTCTCTTTCTCTCCTCAGTCTCTTTTTTTTTTCTTTTCTTTCCTTCTCCCGTAATTTTTACACACTTCTAATTTAATCCACCTTAATTTTTCCTATCCCGCTTATATATACCAAAGCTAACAGGCCAAGATAATAAAAATAGAAACTTGGCTTCATTTTCTTCTATTCGTATTGGGCCGGGGTATGACAACTTGTCCCCGTTGGATAAGTTTCTTGCTTGCTGCAGCTTCCCTTTTGTTCTTTAATCCTTAAAGAATGCGTTCTAATTTGGTAAACCGTAAGTTCGATGGCAAAAGTTGAGACAAGACATAGAGTACCCTTTTTCTACAACCATGTTCACTGTTTAATTCTTGCGTCCATCGGTAAAGCTTTGAAATTCTTTGCTTACCGAGAACCATTTTCTGGGCAATCATCTTCTTAATTAACGATTCCAATTCTTCTGCTTTCTTTCTATTAACTAAAGCAGAAAAGCAGCCAGATGTTGAACAATCTACTTCCCATTCCGACCAATTCTTTTGCATACCACGTGAAACACAAATGCCAAGTAAAATTCCAGTAAAGTTTACCTTTTACTCTTTGGCAAGCGGCCATCTTGTGGCAAAATGAGGACAGAGCCTCCCGCGCAAAGTTGCTTTTGCTTTAAATGCTTCAAGTTATAGGCAAAGAATAAGTACTCTCTTTCTCCGTCGGATCAAAGGGCTTTTGGTTTTGTTTACTGAATTCATCAAATCAAGTCCTTCTAAGTATCGACAATAGAAGAAATTAATGATTAATAAATTCTTAATTATCACAAGAATTTGTAAATTTCGAATAGAAAATTATATGATTTTACCGTACAAATGGTATCCGGCGAGGAACAAAGTCCGAACTCTCCCTAAAGATCGGTTCGGGTTTGACCGGACCATGTTAACATATGGGTTAGATAACCGATTACTCGATCACACGTATGGATAAATACATGCCTTGATATTTCTCTCTATCACCCTGTTCTTGCCCTGTGTTTGTTGTTATTCATTTGAGCTCCAAAATTATCAGCTCAAAAAAGTTTACTCTTTACAACCCAATCCAGAAATGAGCTCTCATATTTGCAGATCTGCCTTTAGAGCCGCCAGGTCTCTCCTTTCAGTTCCTAAGAACTCCCGTTTTTACCCTGGTAAATCTTTGCTTTTCATTATATTTCATACTCTAATGTTTCATTCATTTCATGGCGTAATCATGATGTCTTCCCGTTACTTTCAAAATACACGATGATTGCAAGAATTTCTTTTTCAGATCTTTATAATTTTAGTCAGGAAAATCTATCGTTTATTATGATGATTGACCATTCATAAGTGGATTCATCTGACGTTGTGTTTGGTAAATGGTGAAAGCTTTCGTGTTCTGTGCATGCACTTAGTTATTTCAGTTAACTGTGTAATATGCCCGGCTGGTATTCGTTGCAGAAGGGAGAGCTGTAGCTGCTGCTGCAGCAGTTTCATTCAATGGGAAGTTGCCTTTTCTCGCTTCAAATTTTGGGCGGGCTGGTTCCTCAAATGCATCTCGATCATGGCTTACCGGTATCCTTGCCGTCCCAGCGGCAGGTCAAGACAAAATCTCCTTTTTTCGTTCTTTGTTATTGGGAGTAGTGCATTCTTTGTAAGAAGTGTTTGTTTCTACTGAAAAGTGTGAGACTATTGCATATTTGTGCATATGCATATTGTACGGGTATAGTGTAATTAGTGTTTGTTGGGAGAAAAAAATGAAAGAGGAGCCATGTGCCTGCTTGAGTTATAGCATCGTGGCTTCGAGGACCTCTTCCAAAATGAAGAGGAGCCTTCTCTGATACTTCTGCAGCGATCAATTTTTTCGCTGTCTCTTTAGCGAGTTGTTGCTCACTGAAATTTTCACATAGCAAAATTGTAACTGTTGTTTGAACATGCAATTCAGTTTCAATCAGCGTCCCTCTCAATCTCTCTGGTCTCTACTAAAGGTTGATTTGAAAGAAGAAAGGAATATTGTCTTGGATGACCGATCAATCGTGTTTCTAACTCTGCAAGTGAACAATAAGAGGAAATATGCTAACTTGCTTTCTGACAGCGTACTTTTGAATATTCGTTGCAGGATAGTAGAACTGCTATACTTTCAAATCGCTGATCTTGATTTTTCCTTTTGCTTTTCTTTATTATGGCAGCTTTCATGATACAGGAGCAGGAGGTGCATGCTGCAGAGGTAGCTTAATTACCTATTAAGTCCATATTTTAAGTTCCCCTTATGATATTGTTCTTTTGCTTTTCTTTCTATTCTCTTAATATGTCTCATTTCTCCATTCAGATGGAACGCACTTTCATTGCTATCAAGCCTGATGGTGTGCAAAGAGGACTGGTAAGCTAAGCATCGCTCCTACTATTGTTGTAAAATCCCGTGCTTCCCAAATTCTTACCATTACTTGAGCCTCAATAAGCTTTTACGTGCAACATGTTATGCTGGTTCCAAAGTTTCTTCTCTTTTTCTCAATGTGGATGTGTTTTCTGTAATTTTTGAAAACGAAAATGCTTTCTTTTCGGTTGGGGTATGAGGCTTGAATAATATTTAATCAAAGATGTATATCTGTATTCCAGATTTCAGAGATCATATCTCGTTTTGAGCGCAAAGGGTTTAAGCTTGTGGCCATTAAGATAGTGGTTCCTTCAAAGGATTTTGCGAAGAAGCATTATCATGATTTGAAGGAAAGACCCTTCTTTAATGGCCTCTGTGAGTTCCTTAGCTCTGGCCCAGTTATTGCCATGGTAAGAACAGCAACTATTATATTATTTGTTGATGCCAATCTTTTCACCAAGCTCAATTATTCAACTCAATGCAGGTTTGGGAAGGTGAGGGAGTTATAAGATATGGTCGGAAACTCATCGGAGCCACAGATCCACAGAAATCTGAACCCGGAACAATCAGAGGTGATCTAGCTGTTGTTGTTGGAAGGTATATTTTTTTTACTTAAGCCATGATCTTTGGTTTGCCTTTTGACTCTTACTATCTTCATCTTCTTTCGCCCAAACCAAATTCTAAATTTCATCCCCTTACCGTTAGTATCTGCTTTAGCTGCGAAACCTTTGAAATTATGTAATGAAATTAGGCCAGTGGCACAGCTGTTGTTTCCTGGATGCAATATTATGTGCATTGCTCGGTCTTGACAGTCTTACTTTTGCTTTCGAATTGCAGAAACATCATCCATGGAAGTGATGGCCCTGAGACTGCCAAGGATGAGATTAAATTGTGGTTTAAACCAGAGGAATTGATATATTACTCAAGCAATGCAGAGAAGTGGGTCTATGGTGTCAACTGATAACAAATTTTCTTGTATCCTTTTAAATTTTTCATAAACTTGCGTCCCACCTGATGACTGCTATTAGCAGCACAATTGTTAGAATAAAGATGTTTCTGTTGAGGTGAACGACAACACTCTGCTTCATAATAACCAGAAATTGAATTTCGGCAATAATTTAGCTCACCTCTTTCATCATGGACTCCAACGATTGCAATTTTCCCAGCTCATCGATTCTTTGATAGAACTGTTTTGTTGCGTATTGTTCAGGGTTAAATTACAATTCCACGTCCTTCCTGCTGTCTTTGAAAAAGCGACAAATGTCTTACGTTCATAGACACAGTTTGTATTTCCCATGTTTGTAGGCAACATTTATGTTTTGCTGTTCCATCGAGCGTGGTTTACGAATCATGACATAGCCATCGTACAAAGTTGTCAGATGAAATTGGAACACTCGCAAAACGTATGTTGCCAATCAGGTCGTGTGAGTGGGCAAAAACAACGTCAAAGAGAGGACCCGAAGACAATCGATTATCTGTTATCTTCCTACATGTTCATTGTTGGTTGTTAAAGTAAAATATGGATTGATTTTGGGATTATCAAAATAAAATACGAGTTAACTTTGTATTTATAAAGATGATATATAAATTAATTTTAAATTTAAATAAATAAATAAATAATATTATTTATTAAATTAATTTTTTAATTAATATATGATATTAAAATATATTAAATTTTTATTTATACGTAAATTTTTAAATATTATACTTTAAATTTTAATAAAAAATTATGAATAATTTACACTTTTGGCAATTTCACACAAAAAATTAACAATAGAGCAAAATTAACAATTTTTCAAGTGAATTCTTAACTTGTGGAGTAAATTATAATTTATTTTGTAAAATTATTAATTTATTGTGTAAAATTAACAAATTTGTTGAATAAATACATTTTTTTTTTTTATAAAAAAAAACATAACATCGCTTTAGCTTTTGGCACAAAATATTGCTGGCGTGGCGCGTTAATTGTTGTACAGTCCATCGGCTGTGAGGTGACGCTGTAAAAAGGGAAATTCCAGGCGGACTTCAAACCAAATAATAAGTAATTGATTTAGATTGGCACTTGAAATCCGCCGAGCAGTGATCTCCCAACCTCTATAAATACGCCCCTCTTTAACGCGGCTTCCCGTATTCCTCCTTTTTTTCTGTTTCTCTCTCTTCGTTTCGGGAAAGCAAGTCCGAAGCCCTAACCCTACCTTCATCAAAGGTCTCTCTTTTTTTTTTTTTTTTTCCGGAATCGGTAAGTTTCACAAGTTCTATCGTTGGTTTTTGATAATATCTTGTCTCTTATCGCTTTTATAGGCGTGGTTATTTCCGTAAATGAATCTGTCATTTGTTTTGAGAAGCTCGTCTATTGATAAAAGGTTGCAATTGGTAATTTCAACGAATTTCTTTCGATTTTTTTTTTTACTCTGGATGTTTATGTTTCGTTGTCGAGTGAAGGAAGTGCAAACGTTGATGAAGTTATGGATTTTTACGGTTTTGCGCGATATTTAGCCAGAAAAATTAGGTTTGGGTAGCTGAGCTGTTCTATTAGGTTTAGTTTGTTGCTTTGAGTATTGTAATTATATTCTCCTATTGTTTATCTGTGATTCTATCTTTGTATGGACCGGAGGAGGAATTATTTTCTATTTTTATGACTTTGGTGTTTTGATTTTTAATCTAAAGAATCATGAAATTAGTTTTGGCGGAGCTGAGCTTCACTGCCATGATAAGCTCATCAAATCTGCGTTACTAACTTACCTATTAAATTTGGTGCACGAATTTTTCTGTGATTTCTTCACACAAGAAGGGTTTAATTTGTGAAAAAAATATCTTTTTTTTCTTTGCTTTTTGTCGGAAAATGTAGTGCTAACTTTCTGTTGCATGACTTTTCCCCATGGTTTGTTTAAAGGCTTACAATCTGTGTACTTGACAGCTATTTGTTGCTCTGTTCTTTTCTACTGTTTCCATTCCAAACTCTTTTGTGCTTTATATCAGATGGAGCTATTTGTTATTGCGTTCTTTTGTATTGTTTCCGTTCATAACTCTTTTGTGCTTTATATCAGATGGCGACTAAACCTCTCACTAGTGAGGCAATTGCTCTCACAGAAAAGAAAATGGACATGACATTGGGTATGCCATCAGCAATGCTTTTTTAATTTCTTATTGTAAGATTTTTGTATAATAAACTGTTTACTCATTGACCTTTGGTTGTCTGTGTCAACACAGATGACATTATTAAAATGTCCAAAAATACTGCAACTAATGTTAAGAAGCAGCGAAGGGCTCCGGTAAGATATTAGACAGTTTGGAAGCACATTTTGCCAACTGATATCCGTGTTTTGGTTAGCTTTTTGTTATTTGATAAAAAGAATATTTCCTATTTTATTTTTTGGGCAGAATAAAAATCAGAAATTTTTTAACAATGCTGCTCAAGATAAGGCTTTAAAAGTAAGGCAGTATATGGGCTCAAGATTCTCTGTTAGACAGGTACATGAAAGCTGTTGCAGCGATGACTCGTGACATTTTCTAGCTTTGTGGATAGATTCTGATATCAGTGCTTGATGTATGCTCAACAGGGTGTTCTAGCTCAGAGGAGGTCAAACTTCCGGGGTGACCATTTTCCTCCAGCAACTGAAGTGGCATGGAAGGCTGCAGTTGCTCCTCCTCGCAATAGAGCTTTTAACGGTGGGATGGTGGCTAATAATATGAACAGACCAAGGTATTAAGCCACTTGATTAAGTCCAAACTCTTTTAATATTTGTGATAATGAATTTAAACAGTTGACAAGTTGTGGAAGTGGTTGTGGCATCATTTCCCTTCTAATGGAAATACATATTATGACCATTTTGCAGGTAAATCATGGTCCTATAACATTGATGGTCTCTCCTATGTGCTTCGGGTTAAATTTATGTCAACACACATAAGTTTGTTGAACATTGGTTATTTGTGGGAAGTGGCCTATCCATTTGGGAGCTTTTTAAGCGTATACTGTTCTTGTTCATGCCATAAAAGAATAGAATGTCTGCAAAATAGTCTTCATAAATGTGGTATTGAAAGCTCATCAATTAGCTTAAATGGCGCAAATATCTATTGGCCAACAGTGTACTCCTTTGGGGATGTAGTCATATATTGTTTGGGGTTGTTCTGAAAGCTTTGGCTTATATGCATTGAGCAAGAAGATATGATTTGGTGGAAATGGGTTAAAAGCATAGTAGAGGTTTGATAGATGGATTTGATGTTGTGGAAGCATTTTATTAGAGCTATAATTTGCTCGTCGAGCAAATTAATGCAATGTATGTTAGGTGGTTGATTCAATTGATAGACAACTCATTCTATCAATCTGTGGTCAAATGGGTTAGTTTGTGGTTACGCATACACGCGTGGTTTTTGTAATTTAAGTACCTTGCTTTTGCATTTTTGTTGTACCGAAGAGTTCTGCTTATGTTGTCTTCACCTGCATCGTTGATATTCTGTAAGATTGTATTCCATGGTGATTTATGCTGCTTTTGTGCGGCAATCAAGCCACATATTCTGCTGGTCAATCAGTTTTCTTTTAGTCTTTTTCTACCAAGTTATTTGGTATTTTAAGATTCCAGACATGTTGTGGAGAGAATGAACTAGGAAACATGAACTTTTGGTTGCACCATCATTGTTAATTTTTTCCGGGAGATATTTGTGGATTTTGGTACTTGCCTTGTTTCTATAGTCAATTGACTTGGTGGGCATCTTTCTGTTTGTACCTTTTTTTCTCGCCTTCTCAATTGGTGAGTGGTTGTCATCTGCTTGAAGAAGCATGGGCAGGAGCTAACTAAACTGATGATGTGTAGATGAATAATGTTTTGTCAACAAAATCTGAGTTCTGATTTTTGGACGAATTGCAGTGGTGCTTTAAATAATCTGGAGTCTCATTATTGGTTAATAGAAGGTATTTTAGGTAGACATGGTAGCAGGATTTGTGGTCTCCTACAAGTAGACAAGGTTCGGTGGCTGGTACATTAACTTTGTTATTTCCAAGAGGGTTGGAAGTATGTGTAGGACGAAGTTGCTTTATGGACTGCCTGGAGAATTGGCCACTGTGGTTCTTTTCCTGATCTGCTCTATATGATCATCTTCTTCTCAATTTTTTTGATATCAGAGCATTTCATCTGCAGCCTGAGGCTTGAACTCCAGAGCATGTTCTTCAATGGAGAACTTTAGTGTAATAAAAAGAAAGCACAGAGAATATCTATTCCCTCTTCTTGAAGTGACTTTATTTGTCCTGGAATGGTTTGTCTTATCTTTCTGTTAATTCCATATGATAAGAATTCATGATGGTAAGACTCTCAGGTCTCAACTGAGTGGATTTATTCTGTGTACTTGTTTAAAGTGACTAATTGTTGCTGATAGTGGGCATCTTTGTATGGTACTTGTTTCTCTTGAATCAGAGTTGGCATCTTGATTGTAATTTCTGTTATCATTCCCCAATGATTTTTCTCTTGTATTTATGTGTGCAGGGTTGGGGCTCTGCCAGTCCAAAGGAGGGCTGCAAATGGGGGTTTTGCGGCAAAGGTATCATTCTATTTCATATCTTTTGCTGTCATAGATGTCTTCTACGAAATAATAGTCAAATAAGATGGGCAGATGCGTGGATATTTTCAAGATGAGTAAAGTTATTTCAATGTATGTGTTTTGACACAACTTGGATGTTTATGCAAGCACTGATAGAATTGAACTTCCAGCTATTCAAGTTGTGACGTTAGATGTTAACATCCTTGGTTGATGATGCTGATTACCTTTTTGAGCTTTGGTGGGCTGTTTTTTGATCTATTGTAAGATTGGTGATTTACCAGTCTGTTTCCATGGCATTCAATATTCTTTTACTCAAGTTGACATTGAGTTGGAAGCCAGCAATCTTGATGATCGTATCTGCCTTGCAGTCACGGCCACAGCAGCAACAGTGGCCGAAGCAGCAGTGGAAGGAGGATAATGTGATGCCCAAGCAGAGGCCTCAAACACTGGACTCACTTTTTGCCAATATGAAGGAGCAGAGAATGAAGGCCTTTTCACGCCCACCAAACAAGGGGGTACAACGCAATGGGGGCGGCCGGCCAAGGGTGCCTTGGGCAAGAGGCCGATTTGGCAGCTGATGCTGATACTGTGTGTTGAGCAAAGGATTTCTCTTCCAAGGGTTGAATGCTGGTACCCGCGACAGTTTCATTTTTTCCAATAGCTAGTCAGTGGAAGTTGGTGTAGCTCAGAATGCCAAAATCTGAAAGCTGCTGCTGCATTTGGTTTTTTTTTTTTTTTTCACTTTGACCTTGCCTTCTTTGTTCATTTGAAATGTTTGCTGTTTTGTCTGGATATGGGACTTACGTGTACTTCTCGGTTGATTTGAGCAATGCATAGTTTGTCATTTCATTGCCTAGTTCGCTTGAGTTGTATCGTACCAAATTTTAGTTGTATAAAATTTGGTATTAGTGGCCATAAAATCAAGCGGCCCAAAGTTTAAATTTCAAAATAAGGATTCAAATAATAGTATTTTAGTGATGTGACAAGGAGAGTTTAAACAAAATCAAAATTAATTAGGAGAGTTACCTGCAGGAAAGTCAACTACGCCAGTCTTCTTAATATCATTGGTTAAGTTTTACGTTTCCCAAAGCAAAAAATTACACGATGACAAGCAAGCAAGAAATACTCTCGGCAAATTGTACCTGAAATGCCAAACAAAGAATTTCCTAATCAACATCAATACTCCTTTGACTGGTATCACTCGCGATTCGTCGTAATACCATCTAAACAATACTGCCGTACGACATTTGATTTTCTATTTGCACTAAACCGTCCATCCCACCATAGCACTTGCACCAACCATTCTCCCATTCTTCGGAAACCCCATTCAGCAATGCAGCCTGAAACATTTCGGCTCAATGCTACTATCTTGGTCACATTTTTCTCGCTCTGATTATACTGCATGCATCCATCTCAGAATATTTATTCAGAAGGACGAATAAATATATGGCAGAAGAAAGAAATCAGAACAAGCAACATCATCGTTCCAATAGGAACACAAGTGAAGCCAGGCTTAACTATGCACGAATAATGTGATTACACTACACGTACTGATCAAATTATTGTATAAGGGAGAAAGTCTTGCTACTCTCATCAAGGCTTAACTATTCTTATGCTTATAAAGCATTTGAAATTCGTAGTCTTTTAATTATATTCCGGCAGGACCAACTTTGAACACAGGTTCTTGTTCAGGAAGAGCTTTGAAGACAGGAGGAGGATCATCATCAACACGAATCTTTTTAGAGACTCTAATCCTGTGTCTCCAAAACAATAACAGTGATGACAACTCTGGCAACACAAAATCAAACTTTTAATTTCATATTAGAAGTTCCATCTGCAGTCGTCAATTCCCTGAAAGCTTCTCTAATTACTACCGGGATTGCTAGCCACCGGGAAACTTCAATAGTTTCAGCATTCTCGTATTTTGATACTGGTTTTGATCTTCGTTGGCCATATTGCAAATAAATGGTTCTTCTGTGCACGACTCCACGTGTCGTGATCAAATATGTCGTGTTTGGGCCCCAGGATTCGATCAACGACTCAAAAACTTTGTATTAACATACACAAAAATGCACGTAAACAATCCTCTCCTTCAGTATTAACGACCTCTCGTTCCTCATCGTTATCGCAACTGATTTTCAGACACAGAGAAATCTGCCATTACAGAGCTTAGCTTTAGCTGTAAATCTTGTAGACGACCGATCAAAAATTAAAGACAGAAAAAGAAGAGATGACTCTAAACTTGCGCTCTCCTTTTCTATCTGGTTTCTCTCCACCACGTTTCGCAAAAAATCTTTGAAACTTCTCCATATACCAATAAAACTGCTCTCTTGTCTCTTCTATTTGCCACCAAGAAAGTACTCGCGAGGGTAAGACGTTTTAGGACGAGAGCTTCGTTAACTGAAAGTGAAAACGGTGTCGTGGCTGACTCGGATGGGGAGATTCTGGACGAGGATTTGCTGAGCCGAGTTTCCAGTGCAAAGGATGCGAGTGAA
The DNA here is from genome assembly GCA_032401905.1 of Swietenia macrophylla. Lineage (NCBI taxonomy): Eukaryota > Viridiplantae > Streptophyta > Magnoliopsida > Sapindales > Meliaceae > Swietenia > Swietenia macrophylla. Next base: position 554,726 of record CP135568.1, on the reverse strand, counting down.
GTACTGGAGATGCTCGCTGAAATGTGTAAGCGAAATGGCGGCGTTGTAAGTGTTAATGACTGTAGTTTGATCATTAATGCTGCCATTGATCGTGGTTATACTGACTTGGCTTTGTCCGTTTTCTAGGCGTTCTAGTTTCGATCAAGGTACACCATTTTGTACGTTTCGTATTTGTTTTAATCATATTTTGATATTCCCATAAAAATGGAAAATGCAATTTTTTTTTTTTCACATTCCTGATGGTTAATAATTCTTTTATTCATTTTCAAGTCTGATTTGAGTGCAATGACAAAGTTGATATTGTGTAAATGGGCAGGTGTAAGTGAAAATGGTACTTTAGTTGATAGATGGAAATGGTCCAGGCCAGATGTAAATGTGTAGGTGTAAGTGAAAATGGTACTTTAGTTGATAGATGGAAATGGTCCAGGCCAGATGTAAATGTGTACACATTTACACAATATCAGTATATTTGCTTGATCATGCCAATGACTTCTAGTGTCTGATGTTGTTCACTGAAATCTTAGTTTTGTTCTGGCAACGAAGGCATTTCTGGACAGCATTCACCTTAGGATTTCTTTTTAATTTCAGTCACATAACAGTAGTTATTAATTTATGTGCAATAATGCTGCTGCTGTAGGTTGTATCTTGTTCCAAATGCTGCTACAAGTACGAGCTTGTCTTCGGTGACATAGTTTGAATTGAATCGGAAGAAATCAGGTTGGTTTGCTTTCATCTAATTTATTTTTCGATAAAGTGACTGGTCTCTCACAATATTTTTCTAATTGCTTTCCTTGGATTGCTATATTAGCATTTTTTGCTGCGACATAGAGTAGCTTCAAAGTTCTAGCCCAAAGCACACCTACTGTGTTTATAATAATTAAAGATATAGTTTGAAGTTTTACATTTTACCAAATTTCAGTTTTTGTTGATGATAAAATATATTCGTGCGTGGTGTTGATGCTGGGATATTCACTTTTTCTAGGGAACTACTCCTGCCGAACGCAGCATGGAAATTCCAGTATGGAAAAGGGGGCTGAGATTTCTGCAAATAGTGAAGCAAAGCTTTCCTGCTGCCATCCACCCTATAGTGGTACAATTTTCTTTCTGAAATCTGATGGCCAAATATAAATTCACCTATCTTGTAAATTTATCATGTTTGGTCTCACTTGGACGATATGTTACGCAAAAAGTAACAGATTAAACTGATCAATCATATTCTCAGTGGAGGGCTTAACCCATCGGAACCTCTTGCATCAAGTCCTTACTCTGGTTTCCAGGTTCAGACTCCTTCTGGCATGTCACAAGCACACAGGTTTGCTACTGAAACAGTTGATCTCCCTGTACAAGAAGGAGAAAGGGTAACGGTTACTTCTGCAGCACCACCAAACGTCTATAGGGAAGTGGGTCTCTTCAAATTTACTCCAAAGGCTCCTAACTTCTACCCTGGAGAATCTGTGCCTGACAAACCACAAAGATGGCAGGGAATCAATGTTAGTAAGAGCCCCGACAAAAGATGGCAAGTCATCCTTACTTAACCCCTTCAACCTCATCCCTCTTATGGCCGTTCTGGCCAGTGGAGATGCTGCCTCAGGAATAATTGATCCAAGCTTGCCTCAGTCCCTTTCAGTTGCTGCTGTTGCATGTCTAGCTGTTGGAGCAACTTTAAACAGTGTTTTTTTCCCCAACTGAATCGGGTAAGCTGAAATCTTGTGGCTTTTCTGTACAACTTTTTCGTAGTATTTTACCTGTTGAAATTTTTGATTCATTGAATCCAAACCTTCTTTATGACTATTCTTCAGTGCCTGAACCCATGATGCGGCTAGCAATCCAAGTTTCCACCATTGCCCTGTTTTGTTTGTTTGTTGAGTAGGGAACTTAACAGACGCAACTTTGAAGTGTACCTCCATTTTTGAACAGACGGAATCACATGAAAATCAACATGTTTTCATTTGTTCCTGTCATATTAAGTTTGCTATATAATTGTGCACTAACATTCTGCACTTGTTGGATACACAAAATAGTCAAGACTGAAACAAGAACCTGTTTAATATAAAAATTATCATTTTTGAAGTATGGAACCTTTTGCTGGAACTAGCAAAGGTAAGAATCTAAATCTGATCAATAAAAATGAGTGGTCTTATATTTAGACTGTAGAATTGGTTATGCACATATATCATATATGTAATGGGGGTTTCAACTGAGTTGAATTATTGATGTTGGAAAATCATTTTACCTTCAAAATGAATCTTGGATATTCTCTCATTAATTTTTTATCCTCTGACATGCTCTTGGTCGTGCTATGCATTGGGACAGAGTCAGCACTAGTCACACAAATGACAATAGTACTAATAATACTAAAAATAATAGTTCAGTACTTTTCCTTCATCTTTTCATACATACATCAGAGTGATGTGATGTCATGTGAGAAGTTGGTTGGTTTAATGTGTAGGTTTGGATGTTGGCTCGGATGTGCCAACTGGAGAACAAAATTTATGCTGTCGGAGAACCTTCTTATCGATGAAACCCTCTGAACGTTACTTGTATTCTTAATATTTCATAATGATTGCTTGCTCAATTTTAATTTTCATTTAATTGACTATAAATTTGTTAAATTGATGTTAAAAGTCTCCTGGTTAAAATTTATCAATCTGAAAGGACCTTCTCCTCTTTTTCAGTGCTAGGAAAAGTAGAGTCAAGAGGGTTCGAGAAGGCTTGCAGAATTCTCTCAGGGGATGCATTGAAGAACTGATTGATAGCTATGCCAGGGTATGTTTCTTGTAATGCGAATGCAGAAGTTAACTTACCTCATTGCAGTGGAGCACGAAAATTTTCAGTTTCTTCTTTGATGATTGAGTCAGTTAATGTATACCGTTTCCATCTATTTGTCAGATTTCTTCAATGATTGAAATTGAGGTAGAAATGGACCCCAATGTTCTTGCCGCCAAAGCAGCGAGCAGTGCAGTATGTGCTACAAATTCATACAACCCATTTTCTGTGTTGATGTGCCCTAACAAAATTTTTTAACCGAGTGATTCTTGTTTGCAGGAAATCATTTCAGAACAGATAAAGCAAATCATGGAACTAGAAAATCTTGAAGAGGTATGTTTTCCTTTGTGATATGGAATTTACTAGTTTCCAAACTTTGCCAAATTGAACTGTTTAAGCAAAGCTCACAAAATATTCATATAGAAAAAGCAAGTTGGAGTTTCCATTGGGATTAATCTGCCTTGAGTTCTTGTTGCAATATGCATGTAGTTTTGATTTTCAGTCTCTTTCTTACTCTTTTGATACAGAAATGGAAACTGCAAGCTGAAGCAAATGATGAGGCAGAAAGACTTATTAATTCCCAAGCTTTACCGACAGAGCAGCAAACTTGACCCGAGTAAATCATCTTTGCAATAGTTTCCATCCTTGTATATGAGACGCATTTCCACCACGGAGTATAATTTTGGTTTAGATCTGTTGGAAAAATGGTGCTAATTCCTCTTACATGAGTATCAGATGATTCTGGGTAATAGATTGCTTGACACATAACTTGAGATTTGCATCAGAGAGCTTGTTCCGCCATCAAATTAAGTCTTGTTGCTATTGCAGAAGCATTCTTATGTGAACTAACATTAGTTGTGTCTTCAAATTGTGAAACTGATCTCCATGTTTGTAAGTGTTGGAACATAAACAGATTTGTATAAACGGAGGAGCACTTGCTCATTTCTTTGAACTAAACTTTATGATGTTTGAAATCCCTGCGGGAAAAGAATAGAGAATCACTTTATGTTTTCAACTTTTTTGCCATCTGAAGTTTTCATTCAGGAGTGAAGAACAAAAAGATAATACTTTTAAGTTGTTTTTATTTTCAGATTTTTATTCCACATCCTTATCCTGGCTGACTTTGAAACTTAATCTTGATTGACTGGAACCAAGGGAAAAGCAAGTCGGCAGAGTGACTAGCTTGTGTTGTTTACCTGTGAAACAACAGGAGTCGGTGGCACTAATTTATCATTGCTGTTAGTCCAATGAACACATTAAACTAAGTTAGCTGTGTATTAATATAATATTAATCCCTTTCTTTTCCAATGGTCGTTGGTTGGGCGGTGGAATGGGGTCTACGATGCGTCGAACTGAAACAAGAAACTGTGGAATCAAACTGGGCTTATCCAAAGACTACACCCTTCTCTTTTCCAAGCAAAATCATTCCAGAATATAAAATAAAAAGCAACAAGGGCAAGCCAAGGTGTTAACATATGATTTGTGAAAAGGTCAATGGACGGCTGAACTCTGTACAGGATAAAAGTCAATTGACTTTCAAGGGAAATTTCCATTTTTTTTTGTATTATCACGGAAGGGCATGAGATGAGGCAGCTGCTCCTGGGCTGCAATAAAGCCAAGCAAAGAAATCGGGGATTGCCCATCTTACCACTGACACCTCACATTTTGCTTGTTTATTATCTTCTAAGCATATTCTGGAGCATTCATGCAAATACCATGAATGCTGCATCTATTTGCAGTTCCGTGTCATACTCTTCCACCGTTTCACATAAAAGCAACAAACAAACCGTGTATCTAAATGGCGGTTCAGTTCAGATCTAGCCAAGACTAGAATATTCAATCAAAATTCAATGTTACCATGAATATCACCAAGGATTAATGGTTTCTTCCTCTCATTCAAATATCATTATTGCATTATAGACCCACTTTGCTTTAGATCTTTCATTAATAATTGTTTAGGTAAGATTGGTAATGTAATTTTTTTTTCCTTCAATCACACCCACCTTCGACTTAGGTTGAAGAGAAAGTCTTCATCGAAATCCTCTTTCTCAAATTAATAAAAAATTTATATATCTATTACATTAAATATTTTATATTAAAAGAATTATTTTCGAAAAAAATAATTAAATTACTTCCACGTGAATTGTGAATTTCGTAAATATAATCTTATACTTGATCAGAGTTCTAACGCCTCTCAATCCACGTCAGGATTTCAACCGAAACTTCCAGAAGGCTCGCATCATTAACGAAATTACCCTCCATCGGTTACAAACCGAGTGGATCCAAATCTGGCTTTAAGTCATAACCACTGACACAAGGCTACTTCAGTCAATTTACTTCCCATCACTCGTCAGAATCCGGGAAAAATCAATTCCCTGCTGTCACATATATTCTGTTCTTGGTAAGGTCCATATTCAGAACAAGTAGCAAACATCCACGTGTCAGTTCCCTTGCCCTCCTCTCTCTTTTTAATTAATAGAATTGATCTTTCCATTAAATAACCTTTCCCATTTAACACTGTTTTCGGAAAGGTGCCTATAAATTCGCCCTTCGTTCCCTCCTTTATATTTCGGTTTATTATTCAGTTCAAGACAAAGTCCTTCCTCTTTCATAACTCTCCCTTTGTCGCAATTTGATTCATTCCTCTAATCGGGCTCTTTGCCATGGGTTGCGAAACCATCTTAGTGACCGGTGGCGCCGGTTATATCGGCAGCCACACAGTGCTTCAGTTGCTGCTCGGAGGCTACAAGACAGTGGTTATCGATAATCTCGATAACTCTTCTGAAATCGCCGTCTTTAAAGTTAAACAACTCGCTGGCGATTTTGGCGATAACCTTTCGTTTCACAAGGTTAGTTACTTGCTGATTCTGCTGTTGTTGTTGTTTTTTAATTATTAGTTTTTCTGAATTGGAAAATTTTTCGGTCCATATGTTATTGTTGAGGAAAAGAGTTCATTTTCTTTGTAGAGTTTTTTAAGTTTTCTTATTTATTGGTTAATTGATTAGTTGTATGTTGCTTTGTCTAGCTGTTTTTATTGGCGCCAAAAAATTGAACTTTGCCTGATTAATTTTGTTTAATTTAATTGAAATTTTGTCGTTTGGGTAGAGAAATTATGAACTCATCAGATGATCGTTTCTAAAACTAGCGCTTGCTTGCGGTGATACTGTGATGTCAATCATGTGTTATTGTACCGTGTGGAGGCGCATACGATATAATTTCGTTTGTCAACCATGTGATTGATGATGACGACGATTATTATTATTATTATTATTATATTTTAAAGTTTATGAAATTTCTCGAAGGGTTCACTATATTGGTTTTATTCATGAATTGGGTTTACTTTTTCATTGTTTAATTGTAGACTCTTATTACAGTGAATTGATTATGTTGCATTTCACTATTAAGTGAGGATTAACCTTAATATGTGTTGACATAATTTTCTTTCCATAAAATTACTGCATGATGGCCCATAAGTTTAAATTTCTGCTTTACTTGCAGTTGGACCTCCGGAACAAACCGGCACTGGAAGAATTGTTTGCTGGAACCAAGTATGGTTCTGCTGCTATGATGTGCTTTCTCTTTCATAATATGCTAACTGAAAACTATAGAAGTAAATTTTTTAGACCAGTTAGTTTCATTATGTTTTTGCACAGTAAATGATTTACTGCTTTTTTTATTTTTGAAAAAAAAAGTTGGGTGACATGAGCTGTCACTTTTTATATTCTCTTTGTCAGTTCCATTCAACTGGAAATCTCAAGATATCTAATTGGAAGCATTTTTTTTTTCATGTGGTTCATTTTCTTGCTGTCTTATCATGTGGTCCTCGTGTTAAATCTGAAAAGAGAGTCTTTATGTAATAAAGTACATATATTGTTTTAATCACATTTATCGGGAATCAATAATTATCAATAATGAAGATGTAAAAAATGGATAAAAGAAAAAAATGGAGGAGAAAAGACTATTTGTTGACATGTAGTCCCCATGAATGAGGAATCATTATGTGGCTTAACTTCTGTTTTCTCCTCTTTCTCATTTTTCCTTGTGTTAACGCTTCAGGTTTGATGCTGTCATCCACTTTGCTGGACTGAAAGCGGTTGGTGAAAGTGTGCAGAAGCCATTGCTATATTTTGACAACAATCTTATTGGAACGATAACTCTTTTGGAAGTTATGGCTGCCCATGGCTGCAAAAATGTGTGTCTCCTATGTACTTTAACAGTGCTTATGATAAGATTTCCCTTTACTAAATTGTATTGTGATCTCATTTATGTTTTTATACTATCTGGGTCCTCATTTACTATTATTATGTTCATACGGATAATTAAGTTTAGTACTTTCTTCCTTGCATCAATAAATTGACCAATCTTTCAATTTTTGAAACATTTCAGCTGGTCTTTTCATCATCAGCTACTGTTTATGGTTGGCCGAAGGTGGTCCCATGTACAGAAGAGTTCCCGCTGCAGGCAATGAACCCATATGGACGAACTAAGGTACGTATTGGATATTTATCATGTCAGACGTGAGATGCAGTTACTTCATTACGTCTAAAGCCTCAGCATCTATTATGCTGATTCACCGTGCAGAATCTCTCAAAAGTCTCCCATACCTTTAGTTTGAAAATTTTGTCATGGACCATTTATTTTGTATTATCTTGTTATGATGTCTGACAAGCTTGATCATTCAGCTTTGCATTGAAGAGATTTGCCGTGATGTCCAATGTTCAGACTCAGAATGGAAGATCATATTGCTGAGATACTTCAATCCTGTTGGTGCACATCCAAGTGGTGAAATTGGTGAGGATCCCCATGGAACCCCAAATAACCTCATGCCCTTCGTGCAGCAAGTTGCTGTTGGAAGGCGTCCGGCCCTTACAGTGTTTGGAACTGACTATTCGACAAATGATGGTACAGGGGTAAGCTGTTTTAGGATGCTACCTCTGTAAAACTTTTGGATTATGTGTGCATCATGTCATGCTTTATGGGGTCTGTTCAGTTTAATGCAGCATGTAATCATCATAGTCTAACTACAGGGCTAAGATCCATTTATCTGAGGTTTCTTTCACACTGTTTCAAATTGTTTCTCCACGAAAATTTTGTAAAATTTAAAATATTTGATTACAAGTGGTATTCTAATTTCATCACAATTGTGTGGTTTTGAACAGCCATCTTACCACAATGGAACTAAATTTAGTTTACTTAATGGAATCTCTTGTACTAAATTTAGTTTACTTAATGGACTCTCTTGAATTCTCTGTTTTCTAGATTTCAGTTCCTGAGAGTATTTTTGAAGCTGTAGTTTCTAACTAGTTGTAATTGATTTTTGAAATATTGGATTGGAATATTTACTGTGGATTTAACCTCTGATTCTTTATGACTTTTAGGCTTTAGTAATGCATTTGTTCTTTTCTTTTTAGTGTTCATTTGCATACTTTTGTGTTGAGGATTGATTTGGATGCAACTCATCCTTGCAGGTCCGTGATTACATTCATGTTCTTGATTTAGCCGATGGGCACATTGCTGCATTGTGTAAGCTTGATGATCCTAAGATAGGTATGTGCTAAATTTACTCCTTTTCTTGATACTTACTAATTGACGAACAATTTTCCTGTTTTATTGTCAAATTGTTTAATATAATACTACTCTTCATTATAATAATTGAACTATTTTTTAGTAACTATTCTTTAACTGAAACGCACTTGTCAGCTGATTAATCTGATTTTGTTCATGGTTTAATCTGGTTGTTGAATTTCCTAAAAATTTCAAATGCAAGAACTTGGTTGATCACTGGAAATGAATTTTGATTTCACAAACATTACTTTAGATGCCTGTTAAGAATCTTGCCAGTTTTCCTATTTTTCTGATGGTAGGATATAAGAGCTCAATTTTTTGAGTCTCTGTTGTTGTGACTAATTCCTGCATTGATCGTGATGGGATGCTTTTTTTTTACAGGTTGTGAGGTGTATAATTTGGGAACTGGAAAAGGAACATCAGTCTTGGAGATGGTCGCTGCATTTGAAAAGGTTTCCGGAAAGGTACTAATATTTGCTTCTCTTTGTTTTGTTGAGCCAGGTTTTTCAATGATTAAAATTTTTTTTTCTGCAATCATATTTTTGCGTAAGGAGTGTATTTTGATTGTTCATATAGTGATCACTCAGGATTAGTATTGTTATTAAATTAGTTAACGTATGCTTTTCAAACCCCAAGGTCAAACAGATTTTGGTCATTCCAATCCATAGAACTTAATGATTTTAGAAGTTTAGTAGTCTTGGAGTGGAGTGGAGTGGCCGTTATGGCCAAGACGATCATATTTCATGAAGATTAGAAGATTAGCTGTGTTGTTATTGCTATCCAATAGTGAAAATTTTCCTTATTTACATCTCAGGCAAGGTTTTATGTACTTCAATTTCTTGAATTGGAAGAGTGCAAATCATATAAACTTAACTGATTGTTTTCTGCATCAGAAAATTCCTATTGTAGTGGCTGGAAGGCGACCTGGTGACGCTGAAATTGTTTATGCATCCACAGAGAAAGCAGAACGTGAATTGAACTGGAAGTAAGTACTAGAATCTGTTTCAATCTTTGTTTTCAATGCCTGCAATCTAATCAAATTTGGAAACCGGAACCAATGGTATCCCAAGTGTATCATCTACTGTGTAATTCGCAAACCACGTTAGGCTTCTGCAACTTGCGTAAGATTAAAGTCGACAAAATTGCTGTGAAATTTTAACAATTCTAATTGTCCATGTCAGGGCGAAATATGGCATCGATGAAATGTGCAGGGATCAATGGAACTGGGCCAGCAAGAACCCTTATGGCTATGAGTCTCCTGACCGTCCTAGCTGATAGCTGTGATTTGTCTTCTTTTTTAACTTCCTTCAGTAATTCTGTCACTAACGTCGGCACATGCTTATCATGTATACTTTATTATCAGTTTGTGAAGCTCATAATCCTTGTGTTATTGTACAACTATAAGACATCCTTGTAACAGAGTTACTGCTATCTTCTGCTCTGTAGATTTTAACCAGGTATATTTAGAAAATTGTTATTGCTGTGGTGTCATTGGGGTTCGATTGTGCAGTATAATTCAGGTGCGTTGCACCAATTTCAAAGTAAAAATTTCTCTTCCCTTTCTTCTTTTTTCTTTTTAATTTTACATGATTTCAATGTCCATATATTTAATGATAATAATATTCAAATAAGAGAAGATAACGATCAAAGCACGACAACACAAAAGGTGCCATTTGCGCAATTGTACCGTTGGGTTTAAAACATCTGAGAAGGCTTGCAATTACACCGTTTGGTTTAAATTATTTGAAAAGGCTTTCAAAATTCAAATCACGGTGGACCATGGATTTTATTAAAGGGGTGGTTGGGCATTTGAAACTCACCGACCAGAGTTTGAGGTCTATTAATTCTTTGGGCCTCAGGAAAGTGCTGGACGTGGTCGATAGTATACTCCATAATCAATGGGAAAAATCTTCCAACTAACTAACTAAAATATCGAAGAGAATCAACGCATACAAAAAAACAACACAGAAACAACCATTATAGTATTATTAATGTTGGCAGAATTTATTCCTGTCAATTATAGCAAGCAACGAAATCTTTGAAATATATATATTTTTTTTTTTAAAAAAAAAGGATTCCTCAAATTTGGAAAACGTTTTAATATGTTTATTGCATCAAATTTTAATTAAATTTTTTTTCTAACTATTATTAATATTAAAAATAAAAATATTTGGATTGTATTGTAATTTCGGGAAAAGGAAGGTTTTGGTGAGTGGAGAGTGTAGACGGCCAGAAAGTGACTTCACAACGAAAATCTCGCGAGACGATAAGTAAAATGGTAAATGAGTGCAACATGGAACCGGCTTTGAAGTTCCGTTGTCGTATTCGCCGGTCATCTCATCTCTTGACTTTTCGTTTCGTTTCAATACAGTAACAACAAAACACTAGTAAACGCGCTTTTGTAACATTTCCACATCCACAATTTCTCTTTAAAAGTTCTTCAAACTCTATCTTTTACCTGACGCTGTTTCTTCTCGGCGAAGCAGGAATAAAATCGCAGATCTCTCTCTGAACGTCGCTGTTTCCAGGCTCGATTGCCAGATCCAGGTGATCTGAATCCGACAGCTGCCTGTTATTGCCGCCTGCTCCGTTGTTTGTTCTAGCTTCGTGAAATGGAGAACTTGATTACTTTGGTTAACAAGATACAGAGAGCTTGTACGGCTCTAGGTGACCACGGAGAAGCCAGTGCATTGCCTACTCTTTGGGACTCTCTGCCGGCGATCGCTGTTGTCGGTGGCCAGGTCAGCCGCTTCTTTTGCACTGTTTGATAGAGCTAAGCTTGTTTATGTTGATCTCATCTGTGGTTTCAGTGATATTGATTGATTGATTTATTTCTTTTTCGCTTAGCTGTTATAAAATGATTTGGAGCTTAGTTCTTATTTAGATTTTTTCTTGTAGATCTTCGTGCCATCTTTTGAGTTGTCAAATTTTAGTTTCCATCAGCATGGCACAATGATATGCACCGAAATTTTCTCCATATTAATTTAGATCGTTATCTCTTTGTGGTCAATTGCAGATTTTGATGTAACTTAATTAAAGTTAATATTTGTTATAACAATCCAACAAAAATTCTGAGTTACGTATGAGTTCTCCAAATACTTGAATTTTATGTGTCTGTTTTTGTGAGTGTGTATGCAGAGATTATCTCTGTTCAATTATTGTTAGAAAGGTGTTGTCATTCTGCTAAACTTGTATGAAACAACGAAATCTAGACCGCTTGTAATTTCAAGGCAAAATATTATTTATAATTGAGTCATTTGGCATTATTCTACAGAGTTCAGGGAAGTCTTCGGTGTTGGAGAGTGTTGTTGGCAAGGACTTCTTACCTCGTGGATCTGGTATATTCAGCTTTCATTCAGTGTATTTTCCTCTTCTTGAATTGAGTTGATAACGTTCATAATGTGTGCAGGGATTGTTACAAGGCGTCCTCTGGTCTTGCAGCTTCACAAAATTGATGAAGGCAGCAGAGAATATGCTGAGTTTCTTCATCTCCCAAGAAAAAGATTTACTGATTTTGGTACCAATCTATATTTCTTTTATTTGTGTTTGACCTTTTTGGTTGTTTCTGATTATAAAGCCTATTGCCACTTCTATGTTTATGCAGCCTTTACATAAAAGTGTGTTTGCATTGGATTTATTCTTGTCATTTGACATTATGCTTTTTGGCATTGATTTCTAATTGCCATTTTTCTACTTGAATATGTTTTTGGTCCATTTCACATGTGAGTGGTAACTGTATTTATGTAGCTGCTGTGAGGAAGGAGATTCAAGATGAGACTGATCGAGAGACTGGTCGCACCAAACAAATCTCAAGTGTCCCAATACATCTCAGTATTTATTCTCCTAACGGTAATTATGTTTCTTCATTGTTGCAGTATCATCTTACTCTCTTGGATACCATCTCAAGTATTTATCTTGAAATGCCCTTTTGCTTTGTTTGCCGGGACAGTGATTTATTATCTAACCCTCATCTATAACGGAATATTGAGATTAGCTGTAAGAATCTTATGTTTTTCCCACTTAGTTTCATCTCCATTTATAGTTGTTGTCAAGTCTTTGCTCATTGTCTGTTTTCACATGGGCTATACTAATTTTCTCAAATATATTGGTGTTCTTGAAATGCTTTCAAGTTGAAATGTATCCATACTTTCTTTTTCACTGCTTTATTGTCATGCTTGGCACTAGGTTTTTATTAACTTAAAGTTGATTTGTCATGTAGCTTCAAGCTTGATATTGATGTCAAAACAATGTGTTATTTCAGCAGTTTGTATTTCAGCCACTAAAAAAAATAGATCTACTTTGAAATTTATATCAGTTGTGGATAGACAGTATCATTCTTATTCTACTTATTTCTATGCTCATGATTTCTGAATTTTTTATATTGATTTTTGGAACCTTGACAGTTGTCAATTTGACACTTATTGATCTTCCTGGGCTCACCAAAGTAGCAGTTGGTAAGTTGTGTTTGTTTTCCACATTAATAGTGTGAGTCAGTTGCATTCGTATCTTCTTCTATCTTAATTTTCTTTCCTTGTTGACAAGCTTAAGGAGAATGACAGAAGAGGGAAGTTGGAAGCGTGGACTTCCCTTATTATTCTTTAGAGCACAGTTGTATAATTATGTCTGGTCTACAGACTACAGTTCCCTTGAATACAACTGGAAGATATAAACTTCAATCACCTTCTTTCTTTCCCTCGCTCTATAACTGTTAGAAAATTGTCTCGACTCAATTAACACCCATTTCCAAATTAATGTTGGTCAGCTACATAAATCCTTTGTATATTCCTCCCCTAAGCAGACACTTTTTAGTTTACAATCAAAATGAAACGAGTATTAAATTTTTCGTAATATTCTATGTACAATGTTGTACTAAAATAATACTTTGGTAATGCAGAGGGTCAACCAGACAGTATTGTGCAAGATATTGAGAATATGGTTCGCTCCTACATTGAGAAGGTAATATACGTTTCAAGTACTGGAATGCTTTTGTAACTTGGATGAAACTATGAACTATTTGTTAAAATGCTACAACAAATCAAACCTTCTCAAAAGATGTTATCCCAATAAGGTCGAAGTCCAACAAGTATTTTATTTTCTTTGAAGTCTTGTTAACTTAAATGGGTTCTGATCAAGACCAATGATAAATTCTTATTGTATTGCTGGACTTTGGATATCCTAATCACCTCTTGTCTCACCGTTGTACCATGAAATGGAAAACTGTTCATGGATGTTATTCCAAATACCCAAAACTGATTAAATTACTACCAGCTTGTAACTTCTGGGATGGTATTTTGTATGATAATTCTTTCTTTATAAATGAAATTAAAGTTCAGCTGATTTATTTCTTCTGTTAATCTAATTTTAGGAAATAACTAGAGTTTTATGTATGCTAGGATGGATACTAAAATGTTGCAATATTTCTTTGCTGAACTTTTTACACAGCCCAACTGTATAATTCTTGCTATTTCACCTGCAAATCAAGATCTTGCTACATCTGACGCAATTAAAATCTCTCGTGAGGTAGACCCTACAGGTGATTACTTACAATATTGCTCTGTGAAATGCTATATTCCTATGTTTTTGCTCTATGCTTCATGCGTAAGGTTTCTGAGTTCAGTATGGATAACCAGCAAAAGATCCTGTCCATTCTCAGAAAATGTCAATTGTTATGAACTGTTACTGTATAAACTTGGAAGTTTGTGGTTTCCTAATATTTAGCATTGATGTCCTTTTAGATGTTTTAACTTTACAAAATTTTCAGGGGAGAGGACATTGGGGGTCTTGACAAAGATTGATCTTATGGATAAGGGTACAAATGCAGTTGAGGTAAGTCGAACAATTTCTTGTTTTGATGGTGTCCGAGCTGTACAAGGTACTAGTTTGAATTACTTTAATTTTTTCTACATCCTGAGTCACATTTTGGTTTTTGTAGATATTGGAAGGAAAGTCTTATCGGCTAAAATTTCCTTGGGTTGGTGTCGTGAATCGATCACAAGCAGACATCAATAAGAATGTTGATATGATTGCTGCTCGGCGTAGAGAGCGAGAGTATTTTGCTACTTCCTCAGAATACAAGCACCTTGCTCACAGAATGGGTTCAGAGCATCTAGCGAAGATGCTTTCAAAGGTAGGCAAATGAACATTAAATGACTTCAACATTAAAATTGAAATGTTGTGTTGCTTTTTTGTTTCATCTGGAAAAATAATGCAAGAATAATGGTTATATTTCAGCATTTGGAAACTGTTATCAAGTCCAGAATCCCGGGCATCCAGTCTCTTATTAACAAAACAATTTTAGAGCTAGAAACTGAATTGAGTCGTCTTGGAAAGCCTGTTGCTGCTGATGCAGGAGTAAGTTCACATTTTGTCCTGTTTTGATCACTACATGAGCTTGTGCCAGTTCATTTATGGTGATCCTCAATTATAGTTCTGCAGAAATTACTAATTATTGATGTTTATTACATGCAGGGAAAACTGTATATGATCATGGAGATTTGCCGTCTTTTTGATCAAATATACAAGGAGCACCTCGATGGAGTGTATGTATAATACTTTTGATTATCTTCATTAATTATTCTCAGCATAGCTCTGCATTTCCTACTTATAATATGTAAATTTAGCCATTCAGTAAAGCATTTCTTTCTGATATGTTTTCCCTTTTTTTGACAGGCGATCTGGTGGTGATAAAATTTACTATGTTTTTGATAACCAACTTCCTGCTGCTCTGAAAAGGTTGCAATTTGACAAGCAACTTTCCATGGAAAATATCCGGAAGCTCATTACTGAAGCTGATGGATATCAGCCTCATTTGATTGCCCCTGAACAAGGGTACCGTCGATTGATTGAATCTTCTGTAATCACTATCAGAGGTCCCGCTGAGGCATCTGTTGATGCGGTATGCATGAAAATTTATGAAACGTCATATTTAGCATTCATCTTGGCATACCAAAGATCATATTTTATTTTCTGAGTTATATTTCTTTTGTTCTGTTTTCCTTTTAATAATTTTTTTCTCCAATATGGTAAGATAGAATATAGCCGATAACGTTTAGCTTGGTCTATGCTTGATGTCCAAAATTCTGAATTCTAATCTTGTACAAGTTACTCAAATATCTTTACTAATTGCTCAGTTATATGTACAAGTTGCTCAACTATATCTACAAATATTTACAGATTGCACAAGCGTCAAGTGAGTTAATTTTGTTTATTCTAATTCCAGGTTCATGCCCTATTGAAGGAGCTGGTTCACAAGGCCATCAGTGAGACTCATGTATGTTCCTGTCCATGTCGTACCTCATGTTTTCATTCTTAGTTCTTTGATATTTGTTTTCTGGTCTTTTAACTGAGGATCTCATTTCTGGAGTAGTAATGCTTGATGGATATGCGGGACTTTTGGATTGATTCACATTTGTACCTCTTATCTTTTTTTTCCAGGAATTGAAGCAGTATCCTGCTCTCAGAGTAGAGGTTTCAAATGCGGCTATCGAGTCACTAGACAGAATGAGGGACACGAGCAAAAAAGCTACCCTTCAGCTTGTTGATATGGAGTGTAGTTATCTGACAGTTGATTTCTTCCGGAAGCTTCCTCAGGATGTTGAGAAGGGAGGCAATCCTACGCATTCAATTTTTGATAGATACAATGATGCATATCTAAGGCGAATTGGTAAGTTTTATGCAGACACGAACTTGGCATTTATTTTTTTGTGTTTCTCACTATAGGCTAACTAACTCCTAAATAGCAAGATAATTTACATTGAACATGTTGACAATGGTATGAAAATGTACATAATCCAGAACTAATTTTGGGGTCTCTCTTTCCACGATTTATGACAAGGAACCACGGTTTTGTCTTACATCAACATGGTCTGTGCTAGTCTGCACAACTCCATTCCCAAGTCCATTGTTTATTGTCAAGTGCGCGAGGCCAAAAGAAGTCTGCTTGACCATTTCTTCACTGACTTGGGAAAAATGGAAGTAAGAACAATCCTCTGTTCCCTACATTATCTTATGTACTCCTGGTGAGTTTTGAAGTTGGTCATGCAAAGTAGATGATTAACATTGTTGATTCCTGAAAATCCTTGCAGCCAAAGCGATTATCATCCTTGTTGAATGAAGATCCAGCGATCATGGAACGACGAACTGCACTCGCGAAAAGGCTGGAATTATACAAGAGTGCCCAAGCAGAAGTTGATGCAGTTGCTTGGTCAAAGTAGTGCACCAACATTTTACCGGTCGAATTTTGGTTCACGAATTTTGGCTCGATGGCAGCAGTGTCATTCTTTCATTTATGATTAGTCATACAGGGGAGAAAGCGGCAGGCTTATTTCATTGTATTTTCTACTTGCTAATCAGTAACTAAGATGTGATTAACCATCTTTTATTGGGCGATATTGTTTGTTGTTACTTGCTACCCTTATATCTGTTCACTGTAGTATACGAATTTTGCTGTTTTTCTTTCCTTTATCTCCAATATCTCCAAACAGATCTTCCATCTAATTCTGTGCACTACAGATTATTCAAACGATTTCTCCTCGCTTAATACTACCCGACTTCGACGAGGATGTGCAGGCTTGTGGAAGGAGCTCCAACTTTTGGCAAATCCAAAGGAGCCAAGCTGGCAAGTGGGTTTGATTTGGTGCTTCCACACGCACCCGAAAAAATACTAAACACGTCAACAATTTAACGCGATATGAAACATATTTAAGGGTAAAAGTGGGCGTGCGGCGATTGTTCGTCTTTACGTCTCAGCAGCCTTGTAGGCCCGCTTGGACAGCCAAGTAAACGACAACGTTATTTGGCACTAAAATTGCGAAAACATCTCCACTGAAGCTGTTAAACGCCGCCGTTTCAGGTTCTTAACAGTTTTCATTTTAGTTCCTTTCGTTGGATGCCGACGACATTTTAACTTCCCCTCACCGACACCTGGGATCCAAATTAACATGATCTTCGATTGTGGGGAAAAAAGAAGAAGAAGAAGAAGAAGCAGAAGAAAAAACCGCATAGCACTCGATCAGATCTCTGCATTTGTGTATTTTATAAGGTGCATTCTTCTAACAATCGTGTTAATTCAGGTTTGGATTTTACCTTTCTGGTTTGATATTTAATCTCTATGCAATGGCGCTGTTTAATCGTGTTTTGGACAAATAATTTTCTTCGACGTCTGATTTTTTTTCTTTTTATTTTGGAGGAATTAACTCAATTAGCTGATTTTATACCAGTTATAATGCGAGAAAACAAGAATCTTGTGATCGAAGTTTCTTTTGTATGAACTGATGAGGCTTGCAGATTAGCTTCATGGGTTGCCTTTCAATAGATTTCTTTTGGTCTTGGTAATGCTGATTGGCCTGGATTTTTATTTCTTCTCATTTTTTATGGAATTTTCAGTTAAAAGCAAGTAGATTTTACGGCATAAAATGAGAGTATGTTACGTGCTACAGAATAAAATAATGGTGAATAAATTGTTTGTTTTCGTTTAGCTGCACCATGCCATTCTCACTAAGGTACAAAGTGCAAACGACAGTGTTTACGTCCTAACTATTATGCATCATTCACTAGCAGTATGTTTTATGACGCAGAAGTGTGGATTCTGTAATATTTGTAGTCTATTAACTCGTAGCCGTCAGCATAAACATGAATGATAGGCTGAGTTACAATATATTCCTGCCGTTTGGATTGGGTATAGTTTAGAGCTGAATACTTGCATGTGTTCAGGTTTTCAAGTTAGGATTTGTGGTAGCTACTCAGAATTTCAATTCATAGGGTTCAAATGAGTATATAAACAAAATGTAGATAAGGCTTGATGTCAATAAACATGTAAGATTAAAGGGCTTGGTTTTTCTCTCATTTAGATGGTTAGCTGATGTTCATGACTTCATGTGTTGTAAAGTACTTGGAATTCTGGATGGATGGTAATTGTATATGAAGAAGGTGTGGTACTTTTTTCCCGATCACAATTTAACTGGTAGTGCTATCTAGTTGCGTGGCTATATCATTTAGGACTTATTGTCTGTCAAACTAGAAAGATGTTCTCCAATTTGATTCGGTATGAGAAGTTGTTAGGAAGTGCTTCCCAATGGCACTACCTGGCTTTAAATTGAGTTAGAAGTTATTGACTGAGTTGATCATGCCTTATATTGAATGGATAATTCTAAATGACCCTGTAAAATATCCAATGTGCTACTGACATATGTGGTAAGGCAATTGCTGGGGATAGTTTATTAAACAATTCTTGAGGTTTCAAAACAATGCATATTTAATCATTTCATCCTTCATCTCAGCAAATTATGTATAGGTTTTTGTATTGTTTAACTGCACCATTTTCTGTTGAAGATTACCTTTAAACATTTATGGATCTGTATTGTCATTGAAATATCAGGTCGATTACCGATAACTCTCTGAATGTTCCCTGTGCATGCAGAACTGCTGCTGAGGATATCAAGAACGGAGCAAGAAGAGAATAAATAGTGTTATGGCCTCTGAGAGGGAAGATTTTAGCATTTCTGGGCCCTTAGAGCTTACTGCTGTTGATTGGTAAGACCTTACTCAAAGTATAAATGACATAGTTAACTCAGCTTTGATCCCAAACTAGTTGGCTTTAATTTACAAAATGATTGCATTTCTATCAGTGTACTTCAATACATCAGTTTGGATTGATTATCTTGTTCTCATCTCACATGCTTGTTGACTTGATTTAGGTGCTTTCACTGAAATTAGTGGAAGGTCAGGTGAAGTATTGCATTTGTACCATGGAGATTAATATACAAATGCTAATTTTTTGTTAATGGATCATCGTGAATACTAGTCATAGACACTAAGTTATGGCCTTGACTTGTGTTGGCATTTCCTCTGTCATTCTTTCATGTAATATGGATCTATTATGTTCAATGTAGTAATTAAAATTCATCTATATTGTTATATGCTTGAGACAATTAATCCCTCTACTTCTATCAATGTATTAGTAGAAATTTCCTGTATGTTGAAATTGCAATTAATCTTATCTTTTACTTCAAAAACTTTCCATACTTGTGAAAATTTTGTCTAAACTAATGTGTGCGACTGTATTGGCATCCTGTATTGACTAGGAAAGATGATCAAACACTGGTTGTATTGGAGTTGTTGTTAGTTGGATTGTGAGGGAAATAATAACATCTACTGTCTTATGCAGGACAAATGTGCATCATGATCAAACACTGGTTGTATTGGAGTTGTTAGTTGGATTGTGAGGGAAATAATAACATCTACTGTCTTATGCAGGACAAATGTGCATCATCGAAGGTCTGTAGCAGCCTGTTTGGTTCAGGGTGTCTACGTTGTAGAGCGGGACCGTCAGCAGCAGCGTCAAGGTTCCCAAGCTCTTGCCCCTCCTTGGTGGGAGTTCTTCCACTTTAAGTTGCTCCGTCATCTGAAAGATGATGCTGATTTTTCTATTTTTGGTGCCATTTACGAATTCAAACCTCCACCCTCTCATTATGAGTTGTCAACAGATGGAATTCCACATTTTGTCATTGCCTTCCGAGGCACCCTAACAAAACCAGATTCTTTTTCTCGAGACCTTGAGTTAGACTTCCACTTAATCCGAAACGGACTCCATTTGACATCTCGCTTTGAGATTGCTATGCAAGCTGTTAGAAACGTGGTTGCTTCTGTAGGTAATTCAAACGTCTTGGTAGCTGGTCATTCCCTTGGGTCAGCCATGGCAATGCTTGCTGGGAAGACTATGGCCAAGACTGGCATTTTTCTTGAAGCATTTTTGTTTAATCCACCATTCTTTTCAGCACCGATTGAGAGAATTAAGGATAAGAAAGTGAAGCATGGAATCCGAATTGCAGGAAGCGTGATCACAGCTGGACTTGCTCTTGCCACAAAGAAAAACTATAATAACAACAATTCCAGGTCTCAAGATCCATTTCTTGCTCTATCTGAGTGGCTCCCTCTTTTATTTGTGAATCCGGCAGATCACATCTGTTCAGAATACGTTGGCTATTTTGAACACAGGAAGAAGATGGAGGACATCGGTGCAGGAGCTATCGAAAGGTTAGCAACGCAACACTCTCTTGGAGGTCTTTTTATGAAGGTAATGGGAAAGGGATCAGACTCAGAACCTCTGCACCTCATTCCATCGGCAAATCTGACTGTAAATTTAACTCCTTCCCGAGATCTCAGAGAAGCTCATGGAATTCACCAGTGGTGGAAACCGGATCTGAACTTGCAGTCTCAGGTTCACAAGTACAAATAGTATGTGATTGGAATTTCATATCCTCATCTATCTCTCATATTATGCTATTTGGAGAGTACTTGGCATCAAATGGATTATGGAACACAGATCCCTGGCTTCCTACTAGAAATTTCAGTCAATTGTTTCTTCCCGGTTAATAGATCACTTGTGTTTGAGATCTGTCCTCTGTACAATATTCAATCAGGGACGATAAAACTACTGATTTTTGACTTTTTGTCTTGTTTGACTACACCATGGATGGCTTTGATATGTATCTTTCTTTTATAAATGCATGGAGGTCATAAGAACGAAAGTTTAATGAGCAATGTAATGGTTGAAGTACAATAAGGAGCAGCACAGCAGTTGGGTGAGTTGCAATAATTCAGAGTCATCACATTGTAGCAGTAATATTCTGAAAGCCACAATAGTTACTGACTTCCTCCTTGTTATCCCTGTAAATCCGGCTGAACTCACCAGAGAAAGGGACATTTACTTGTAATCTGTGAAAAGACTAGTAGCTACTCCCACTCTTGTCACTGAGTAAACAGGAGTGGTTCGCAGATTGCAACGACAAGTCAAAGAAAGAAAGAAAAAGATTTAAAAAAAAAAAAAGGGTACTCGAGTCTCGAGACAGCGGACAACATTCAATGATGATCCGTAATAAAAAATAACAGTTACTACTAATTACTAATACTAACTGCGCTAACTGTAACTCTTCCATTTTCACCATCCCACCAATCATTTTCACGTCCAAGTCATTACTGACCTGACCGGACGATGATTGCTGCGTTAAACGACGCCGTAGCTCACTCTCTATGGCCAAAAATGAGCCGCATTTCACGCCTCTTTCCAGCACATTTTGCCATTAGTTTACTTGATGATTTGACCCAACTTCAAGTGGGCATCAATCTAACTCCACTCTCAAACCAAATCATCGCCATTATTTGTTGTTCTTAATATTATTACAGGCATAATCCTTTACTTACAGTCCAATTTACCTCAACCAAAAAGCAAATACACAATTCATGAATCATAACCAACCACTTAAAGCTCGAATCATGAAAATTTTACCTAAATACTGAACTCAAATGCAGATTAAAGAACAAAAAGCTCCCAACTTCTATGTGGGAAAGGAAAAAAAAAATCCATTTTTACACTTGGTTTTATGCGATTGGAACCACCTAAAATCACAGTTACAAAAATTACTAGCAGTGAAACCCTAATACAGATCCATCATTAACAGAAATATCAACTCTACAATCAGCTTTGGCATTCACATGATGAGTGAAGAAATGCAATACCCGAACGCGACCCGCCATTTCCATTCTCGACTCAATCTGCATCGTGGGTCCGACCCGAAACCCGCTATTAGGCCACCCACCTCCGCCGAACCCACCGCTAGTCACTGGCGGTCCCATCACCGCACTCGCACCTGCCGCAGTGGAAATCGGGAACGACTGGACCGCAAAAGTGGCGGCCATGTACTGGGTCTGACCCGCTGCAATCTTGCCGGCGGGTATGAACATGAAGCCCACTTGAGAACCAGAGTAGATTAGCTGAATGGTACTGTCGTAGTGAGAGAAGGCGGCCTTGTTAGGGTTCCTGACAGTGACGTACTGAGAAAAGCTGAAGTTGACGGTGTTGTTAGAGATGGAGAAAGACGGAAGCTGGATGGAGGTCACCGTAATCCTGGGTTCTTTGGGTTTAAAGACGGTGAAGAAAACAATGAGAATTACTATGACTACGAAGATCAAGAAAATTGTGGCTACTATACATGAAGCTAAATTTGTACGGCCAGATGGTGGTCTATGTGGTTTGCTCATTTTATGGATCGATAAAGAATTCTCGATTTCTTGATCTGAAATCCAAAGAAAGGAAGAAGAAACTGAAATGAAGACTCTAAACAGAGAGGAAGAGAGAGAAAAATAGGTGTGTTCGGAGGTGAATGTGGGTATATAAAATGGGTAAAGTGGTTCTGGTTTTTTGTTTGAGAAATGAAAGATAAAAGTGTGACAGTGAGAATTTGGTAACTTTTGACTATTGTTATTTATTTATTTATTATTATTATTATTATAAATTTGGAATTTAGTTGGTTTGCTATCCTTTTAAATGGGGGATATTTAGTTAGTGGAGTTACCAATAGATTTAGAAGGAAAAGGGGGAGAATGTTTGTTAAGACATTTACAAAATGGGATCTCTTGATTGTCTGAAATTTCAATGGTGAATAATGAATCTCTTCTTATTTTTTTTTCTGAATCCAAATTCACTTGCTCAATCTAAATGATAATTAAATATTTTTTTCCAGGAAATATGGACAAGACTGTTTAACTTCTGTTTCGTTTTTGTCCCTTTTACTGGAGCACTTCAATTCAGTCAAAAATGGCGTCTGTGGATTCTCTCTCTCTCTCTCTCCCTATATATATATATATATATATTAGGTATGTATGTGATGTTGCCGTCAACAGCCAAAGCTGCTGAAAAAGAAATGGCGGGAAACTGAAATAGCAGCCTGCAGAGACGTGGCCCCTTTGTCAGAGAAACGAATACTCCATTGCTAACTTGGGATAATTATAGCCAACACAGTAAATCTTTTTTTGTGAAATACGAATTCGGTACGAATTAACTGAGTTAAAAATTATCCGAACAAGCATTGTTATTTTAATGCAAAACACCAGACACACACACGAGAGAACTAATGGTGAGGAATATGAAGTTTTTGCATTTTGCAAGGTCCCTGCTCATGACCCACCGGCTTGATGCTCCTAGAACCAAATCCATCATGTAAGAAAATGGCTTGTTGCAGGTCCTCGGCCAAACCGATTTACAAGGCTGAGAAACACTGTCTGACTTTGAGCAATTTTTGCTTTGTTTAGATCAACTACAACATCAAAGTATATTCTATGCATGAACATGGAAAGGAAAGAAAGAAGTCCAGGTAGCCGCAAAAATATGAGCTGCCTGGAATTTTAAGTATGTATTTAATAGAGACAGCTTAAAGGGAAAGAAAAGGGTTACTTCCATTGCATTGCATGGCTCAAATCACTGAAAAAAACAAAATAAAGTAATTGGGAAAAGTAAGGAACAACAAAAGGGGAATGGCTGGCAGATTACAAATACTAGCATATATATTATATACAAAAGATGTTGAGATACAATTGGTGCTTTGCAACAAAGAAGACCACCTGGTCACTCAAACAAACCTGAGAAAAATATGCAGCTAGCAATGAGTAAGATATCCCATTGGCTGCCATGCGTTACAATTTTCCAGCTCGTATGAACATCATAGACTTGCACATTTTGAAAGAAAGTGAAACCTGCCCTAACTCAGTTGCCTGTAACTCCAAGATCTTAAACCGATACAACCTTGAGATGAACATACAAGTATCCAGGATTTTAAGATCCCGTTTGAGTTAAGGCCCCAGCAATCTATGTAATCTTAGCGGACTTATTATTCATCAATCTTAAACTTCTGTTCAACATTTCAATACAACACCAAGTAAAAGTTGACAGAAGTGAAAGATATATATAAAAGCTTTAGGTCCATCTACTACAACCATATAAGCCATTCACAATTGTGCAAATGCAGTCCATCCAAAAATGGACTGTTTCAACCATTAAATACATACAAATTATATACGAACCAGATGAAATTATTTTGTGAGCTTGTCAAGCCGGGAGTCCATGATTTCAGATACAGCTTCGAGAAATGCAGCTTCGCTCATGCCAGGAAGTAACGAGTCCTGGGCTTCGCGAACAATTTCCTCAATAACAGATTCCTTGTATATAGTTTCTCTACACATGATGCTTCCTATGGTGAAAGCAGTGAGACCTCTGTCAACACCTTTCTTCAAAAGCATGGTGGAGATACGGAGTGTTCGGGCACACTCAAGTGGGATATTCCATCCATAAAAATTCAAAAGAGCAATGTCTTGTTCAGCATCCAATGACTTGATGTAGTCAATTGTTTGAGGAGAAAAAGGTTGTTGAGCTTGTGGCCAGTAAAGCCAATCAAATGTGCAATCTTCAAACTGCAAAGAGCACAGAATATTTTTAATTCCAAGACCTGAAAATCAAATGATTATTTCTTCAAAAGAATTGCCCAGGTGACAGAAACTAACCACCAATTATCCCACAACCAGGATGATGAGCAATAGCAGAGAAAAAGCAAATTCTAAAAGTTCATGCTAATCAATGAGAATGTCATATAATACATCACCATAAAGGCATTCTAGCCAAATGAACAAAACATCGACACAAGAAGTTACGGACATTATCAGTGTCACCTCCGCCACTGGTTTTTCTTAAACTGAAAAATTGGGCATGGCAGCTTATCACTTCTTCAATTTATAACAACCTATCTTACTTTAAATTAAAACAACCACTTGCATAAGGTAAAGCATTTCAACTAACATGTAAGCTTGGACATAAAGCTATCTATAAATGATGAAGCACTTCATAACAAAGAACAGCAAAGCAAATAAGTAAAACTATTGATAGCATAACATTTTGTGAACAGAAAAAAAAAAAAAAAAAAAAAACAGCACTTACATTCTCAGGCAAGCAGTAGCCATGATCGATTGGAATGAGCACAGTCTGACCGTTGTCCCCCTTTCCAACCAATATGTTACCAGCATGTCTATCTGCATTTGCCATTCTTATATCAAACACACTGATCTTGTGTACCTCCTCGACAGGGAATGCCCCAGGACCCCTGTCCTCGCAATCCCCTTCATTCTTCATGAACATCTGTAAAGAACCCATCTTAGTATTTTTCAGTGCATATTCGTAACCATCTGGATGGTTAAATCCTTGGTGCAAGCATCGAACCATAACTGTGGGAGGTACACCGGCAAAGCCCATTATCTCACCGGATAATGAGCGAGGACCGCTCTTGGGATGATCCAATAAATAAGCTGCAACTTCCCTCAATGCTCCTTCTCCAACCCTAGTCCCTCGCTTCAATCCTTCACCATCAGATGACACAGGTAGTCCCCGGGGGTTATTCACTGCATTCGGCTCCTCATCAATGGGTTTAAACACAGAAACATACTCCAGACCTGATGAATCTTGCATAAAGTAAGTTCCTCCGGTGCCGTCGGATGATCTGATGGGTTGATTTCCTCTCTCCAAACCATCAAAGGTAGAGTTTATCATATCCCAAACAGCTGATGACAATTTCACCTTCGTATTAATAATAACTGGTTCCAACCAGAAATCTCTGACAAATGGCTCTCTATTTACAACATGAAACTCCTTTGATGGGTTCTCTCCCTGATCTACATTATCTGTTCTCTCATTCGATTTCGCTGCTACAACAGATAGTTCGAAATCTTTCTCAACGGGCTTAGCCCTAACTTTCGCAGATTTCTGAACCAACAAATGAATAACTGCATCGTTATCATTGCAGATATCATCAATCAATCTCTGATCATCAAGCTTCTCACCCCGACAAAATATCTCCTGTTCATCAACATCGAAACATTTCCCTTTTTTAGCAATCCTTTGCCTCACATACCCCACATTTTGATGCCTATCAACATGAAACTCAAATTCTTTTCCACAACTGGTCATAACAGTTATAAGCAAAAGATCAGACAACTTAAGAACCAAATGTAAAACATTCCCACCAGTGACAGCGTAATCCTTGACACGTGAATGGTTGCGTGCCAACTCCCTCCCTCCAAACACAAGCTTTTGCTTTTTCACTACGAACCCTTGACATGTTTGGATCCTAAGCTTCACCGATTCAATTGAATCAGTTTCCAATACACGCATTGGCACTAAAGAACCCGAAACACTTAAAAATATCATGATTGACTCGCTTGAAGACAGTCCAGTTAAGTTACTACAGTAACCGGGATATTGACGAATGGGATTCAAGGCAATACCCGCAGCAGACATATTGAAAAAATTTCGATCCTTTTCAATAATCAAAAAGGGTTTCGATTGAATGGGAAAAAATTGACAAAACCCAGAAGCTGAAATTTGATAAAACCAGCTTCTGGGTTCAGATAAGAGAGATTAGAACGACCGGTGCATCAAAGGGGATAAAGTACATGTTTGGGAGCAAAAAGGGAACAGAAAAATGAATGCGGATTCTTGACCCTCACAACGAATCGAAGGAAAAGGGCCTAATAATCAGAGTTTTAAAGATCTGATGGCGATTGACTGACGATTAATTTTAGACGACGTTTTGCCGTGATTGGTGTTCTTCGGTTTGATGGAGGACGATCTTTTCGCCGAGTTTTTCTGGCCCGTTGGAACTGTCGTCGTCGATGGTAGAGAAGGGGAAAACAGCTTTGTAGCCTTTGGCTCTGTACAAGCTTTAGACCCAACGACTATGACGGAACATGTTTCAATTTTTAAACACAAGTCACAACGACGCAATCCGTTACTAACGGCCGTTTGTTGGCTATTAAAAGAAGAGATTGGTAACTTCGCGGAAGGAAGTATTCCGTAATTACCACAAAGCCCTTACTAATTTCTCCTAGAAATAAGATAAGAAGTTCACTTGCATCTCCAAATTATAAATAAACTATCGTAAGGTCAATAATAAATGTAATATTAATGTATTTTATGTGCAGCTAAGGATATTTTAAATTATTAATTAATTTAATTAAAATTTAATGGAGGTCAATTCGGTCATTTTATGTATTTTAAATATAACCGTTTGCCATTATTACTCCGACACATAAAGCAACTGGACGTGAATGACGAACGTAGTGACGCTAACGTCCCTCGATAACGAGAAAATGAGGTGGCTCTACAAGTAGCGGTAGTACAGTCGTGCGTACACTCACTGGGGAAGTTAGTTTGAAGCCTGAGATATTCTGTTTATCTCCCCTTCAATTCTTACCATTGCTTGCAAACAACATAAAAGATTCTGTGTCTTCCATTCTTGGTAAACACGTATGAAAAATGCATCAAATTTAGGTAAAAATTTGATTTGATGGGAACGTCTAGAGAAAGCATCAAAAATAAAATAAATTAATTTAATTACTAAGAAATGAAAATGCATTCGTGTGTGCATTTAAGGGCAGTTTGGGTTAACTCATTTAAAGGAAGCTAAGCTTTTTCATTAATTACCATATTCACTATAACAATCACATAGAATTATTCTATTGCATTTAATGTTGTAAAATAATTAAAAAATTAAAATAAATTTTTATTTTATTTTATTAATTAAATGGTATAGTAATAAATTTTTTTTTTGAAATTTAAAACACAAATAAATTTTTGTTATAGTACTCGGTGCACCAATGCACCAACCCCACCAACGTGCATTTTTGTACTAAAATTGCATAAGAAATTGATGCTCCTAAAAGCAATCGACAAAGGCACTATAATTTCATTGGGGTACGAGCTAAACATAACATGAGGTTCTGAACCCTAACCCATTTGTTATTTCCGATTTGTTCATGGGTCTCGATGCCCTTGCAATTGCAAATCCTCATTGCATATCTTCAAAAGAACTCTTTTGTCCTTACTACGGGCCCCATAATCAATAATTAAATAAACTATTCAGACAAAATTGATGTGGTTAAATGAATGGTGATGCTTCAACTTTGTCAAGTAGACCCGTCAGCTTAATTAATCAACACGTGGCTTACTAAAATTAAATGTGTAATAATGTGTCCACATTCCACCGGTTTCCACAAAAATAGATCTAAAATAAATAAATGAAATAATTTTATCATAAATTAATAAAAATTACATAAATTTTTTATATTAATTAAAATAATAATTTTTTATTTATTATTAATAAATAATTTTTTAATTTTATTAATTAAATAATTTTAACGTATTAATTAAAAATAAGTGATAAAGTTGTTCTACTCAATCCCCATGCCTAGCTTTTGCAGCCCCTTTCAGTGGGTGCATTGTACTTGAATAACGAGTGCTTGATTCAAAACGAAAATTCTGAAAAGCAAGTATAATTTAATCTCTGTAAAATAGTATTATCGCGGTGTAAAGACTCGTGTCGGCCGAATATTAAAATCACCGCCCGACAGTAAGTTAAAGTTGTTTTGGGACACGTGTCGCTCTAAAAACAATCGGACGACGCTCCTCGTGGCCGTTGGTAGATATATCCCGTTATGCCCGGCAGTGAAGAAACACCTGTCATTCCTGCTAAGTCATCGCCGTCGTCCTTGTCATTTTCTTTGGGTAACTTTAATGTAAGTTGTAAATGGGCCATCATAACTGTCACAATCTGGCCCAACTCAAATCCAAACCCGATTAAACCATGATAATGGGCGAAGCCTGATGACTAGTAAAATTCTGAGTACACCGAAAATGGCGGTTGAGGCCATTTTAGTCCTTTCGAATATTAGAATTCCACTACTTTTACCCGCCAATTGCTGCCTGTCCCTTCACGCCCAAAGCAGAAATGGCAAATCTTGTTTTTCTTCTTCTTTGCACGATATCCGCCATTGTTAACACCTCAAGAGCTCTTCAATTTCCTCAAGATATCGTTAATTTCTCACCAGAGTTCACCACCATTAACGATTTATCAATATCAGCTTCTTCTTATTATCATTCTTTCACTAGAACTCCATCTCCATCTCCAACACCAGAAGCATCGGCAGAACCGGTTTCTGATCCTATTGTTCCTGCACTCTTCGTAATAGGAGATTCCTCTGTTGACAGTGGCACTAACAATTTTCTTGGCACATTTGCTCGAGCTGATCGTCTTCCTTATGGCAGAGACTTTGATACTCACCAGTCTACTGGAAGGTTCTGTAACGGAAGAATCCCAGTCGACTATCTTGGTAAATTTTTGTTTCATTGCCTTCTTTATCCTCCCCTTTGCAATTTTTTCCCTTTTTTGTTGGTTTCTTGATTTTCAATTTTGTGTTGTAGCAATTTGAAGCAAGTAGGAAGATTGAATCTTATAAGTTGTTTGCCTGTCACCTGGGTTATTTTTTTAATCTGTTTTTCCTTCTGGTTTCAATCTGTTCTGTTGCTGAGAAAGTGAAGCACAAAATTTGATCTCGTTTTCTTGTATGGAAATTCTCGATTTGGTTGGTTTATGGGATTTTATGAATTTGCTGTATATGCATCTTACTTTTTCTTAAACAAAAACTGACGTGAATTGAAGATTTTTCTGACAAGTTTTGTCGGTTTGAGTACTTGGTTTAGCATTGCTTTTGGGGCTCCCATTTGTACCAAGTTATCTTGGGCAGACTGGAGGCGTTGAAGATATGATTCAAGGAGTGAATTACGCGTCTGCCGGGGCTGGAATTATATTTTCAAGTGGGTCACAATTGGTATGCTTGCCACTGTCTTTGTTAATAATCCTTTACACCAAAACAACACAGATTTTCCGAGCACTTAGAAAGAATTCTTCTTGATGTAATATGTTTCAGGGTCAACGAATCTCCTTGACACAGCAAATTCAGCAGTTCACGGATACCTATCAGCAGTTTATTCTAACCACGGGTGAAGATGCTGCAGCAAATTTCATCTCCAACTCTGTGTTTTACCTTTCCATTGGGATAAATGATTATATACATTACTATCTGCCTAATATATCTAATGTGCAAAATCTTTACCTACCGCGGGGTTTCAACCAGTTTTTGGCATTAACATTGAGGCAAGAACTTAAGGTAATTACCAGTGTCTGCTGTTTCTGATCGTGTTTTCTAGTAATAACTATTGAATCATACAGTTTGAGCCTTTTAACTTGTAAATTTTGATTGAACAGAACCTATACAACATGAATGTCAGGAAAGTTGTGCTCATGGGGTTGGCACCAATTGGTTGTGCTCCTTACTATTTGTGGAAGTACAACAGTGAAAATGGAGAGTGTGTGGAGGATATAAATGATATGATCATGGAGTTCAATTTTGTAATGAGATACATGGTTGAAGAGCTTCATTGCGAGCTTCCCGAATTCAATATCATCTTCTGTGACATGTTTGAAGGTTCTATGGATATAATCCAGAATTATGAGCGGTATGGTAAGATCATCTCAACTTCTTTTGGAAATCAATGAATTTTAGTTAGCATGAATATCTAATACCATATGCTTTTTATTCAGGTTTCAATGTTACTACAGATGCTTGTTGTGGGTTAGGGAAGTATAAGGGGTGGATAATGTGTCTATCACCTGAAATGGCTTGCAGCAATGCTTCGAATCATATCTGGTGGGATCAGTTCCACCCAACCGATGCAGTGAATGAAATTCTTGCAGACAACGTGTGGAATGGCTTGCATACCAAAATGTGCTATCCAATGAATTTGGAAGACATAGTTGCTCCACAATTCTGAATAATTTGATAAAGACATGGTCCTGGAATTTTCTATTCTGTCAATTACTATGCATATATTGCTGATGAGATTAATGTGAGATGCAATGTTTCCAGGGAATACCGGGCAGAAGATTGTGAAGTTTGATATTAGTGTTATTTAGAGAATTTGATGGAAGATACTCAGAGATCGAACAAACTCATCAAATTCTATCACCCCATCATGGTTCAAGTCACATAGTTGAAAGACCTTTAAAGATGGAGGCAAAACAGAAACAAAAGCATTAAAATGACTGTAGAATATCGCTTTGTAACAAGTCACAATTCATTAGGCGTAAGTTTCTTTCAAAATTCAAAGTGGGAAGCTGACCCTGTCAGCAAAGAGACTCTGCTCCTCGCTGTTTCCAAATAAGCTCAGCAGAAACTCTTCCTGTATACGGCATTGGTATTTGATCACGAATTTATAATTGTTCATGTGTATAACTAGTGGAACTTGCTTTGCTTATAATCCCATCGTCAACTAAAGAACTGCTTGATTTCTTGAACGGCACATACAAATCTTCAACTTCAGTCTCATTAACTGCAGAACATAAGCAAGATTAAATAAATAAATAACCTTCTATCTAAAAGTGAGTGAATGTAAAGGAAGTGAATCTTACAATAGGTTTGAGCAGCAAGAACAGCCGGGTCTACACTTTGATTTGCTGCTTCATGCAAACGCAGCCCATCAAAGAAGCTTCAATGTCAGTTAGCAGGTGTTATTGGAGCTAAAAGGACAATAAGCTATGTACTTGTTTAAATAGAAGGATTCGTAAGAATTGTGAACCTGGTGAACATCTGAAAAACAAATACATGCAAGAATCATGTCCCATATGTAGAATTCAAAGAACTTTCAATGTGAGGACGCTGCTAGCTTTTCCAGTGGCAGTAAGTGATCAATAAAGATTTACAAGCATCATGTTCCAGTCACAGAACTTTCCATGTGAGGA
Source organism: Swietenia macrophylla (assembly GCA_032401905.1). Lineage (NCBI taxonomy): Eukaryota > Viridiplantae > Streptophyta > Magnoliopsida > Sapindales > Meliaceae > Swietenia > Swietenia macrophylla. The sequence goes on along the minus strand of CP135568.1, from coordinate 522,942 downwards.
TGCTGCTTACCTTCTCTAGTCTCTAATCACCTCAAGATAAACATGTTGAAACTGTTAATCATGAATGACAAGAAGAATAACTATATTTTTTTGAGTGTCTGTGTGTCACGGCTCTTTATTGCTTATGTTCCAAGACCATGAACAGAGAAGGTGAAACTAGTGGAACTCCACGTTTCAGCTGCTATTCACCATTGCTGATAACATAACTTGCTGCTTATTTGTTTATAGGATGAATTATTTCAGCATCTTATCTGATCGGAGATTCGATTAGATGATGCGAATCCTTCAAATTGGTAAATGGGTTCTCATTATTGTCCTTTGCCAGCAACGGAAGCCAAATTAATGACCAGTAGGATTGATCATTTCGATTCTCGTACATTTCCATAAAGTAGAATTTGTGCTCCCTTTAAATAGTTCAAGAATTTTCCATACTGAGGGGAATCCGGTTGTTCTTGTTTTTTTACAACCATAAATAAAGCGATCATTAAGATTGCTTATAATCTCATACATCAAGAATTATTTTCATAAATGATGCCGAGGATAAATGCCTCCTTATTGTGCCATGGATCAATGGAAAGAATTATAAAATAAAAGAGATTAAAAAATTACAAAGATTAAGAAAGATTTAAAATTATGATCACAAAAAGCCACATAACTTCGGGATGGCGTCAGAAAATTGTTCTCTTTAAGCTTCAGTTGACAGAGGAAAACTCCTGGGAAAAGAAAACTTAAAAACTTGCTGCAGTTTGTTATTAGATTTCAGACAAAACGTTAGAGAACCATGCCCCAATGAGTGGCGACAATGTGAAGAAATCTACAAGTTCCACAAAATGAATCAGTAAAATGTGTTGTTAACACATCAGAACATACAGCGGGTTAATCTCATTACACTGCAGTTCAAGGGCGTTGACGAAACTGTATTTTCTTTTGATCCACTCAATGCTTGGTTAAGTGCAACCATGGAATGTATTCTGCTCTTGACAGGGAGCTTTTCTTAATTTTTCCAGCATCTTCGGAGAAAAGAAACATAAAACCAATTTCACTGACGATTATTTCTAATCTCGAGCTTCACTGTTCAGCACAAAGCTGGGAAACGCTAGAGTTAGGTCCCTGGAAAATAGAAGTCAGATTCAGAAAATCCAGAAATTAGTAAGATCAAGAATTCACTATTTGATGGTAGCACAAAAAATATAGAAAGTTCAGGGACCTACTTTAAATATGGAATAGTCATGTTCTTTGTGATAGATGGATTCTTTGCCACAAATTGTTTCCACTCTTCCAGATCAATCTTCCCATCTGCATTTAAATCTGCATCCAACATTGTCTGTATACATAAAAACATAGATGAGTATCTAGAAAGAAGAATACGTGAAATACACCAAAATATTAGCAGTGAATTATTCAGCACCTTGTCTACAATTGATTCGACAACATCATTGGAAAGTGCCAGATCTGATTCGGTTAGTAGAGCCAGTACCATTTTCTTCAGCTACCAAAAGAAGAAGTATTGATAGATATTCAGAATCAGATTTTCAGATTTTGGATCATTAAAATTAAGACATAAGTATTGGTGATAGCAGTTCAAGAATAATGAAGAAAAGGTAGTGTTGTACTGCCACTAGGAAGAAGAGACAATATGCCAAATCTGACAAAACCGAACACATGATGTACGAGGAAAATATAATTTGTATAAACAGTTGGAAGCAAAAATATTCAGTCTCTGTGTTAAGGGATTTATCTGACTATTGAGACAAATTTCAGAAAAGAGCAAAGTCTTCAAGTATTCACCTCCTCATGCTCAATGAAGCCAGTCTGTCGAAGATCATACAATCTGAATGCAACTGAAAAACAATTTATTCCACCATAAGATCATAAACATATTTGACAGAGCGGGTATCTAGAATATAGTTCAAGCTCATAAAGTCATATCATGTATGAATGCCTAAATAAATAGCAAGGAGAAACAATATGATTTTCTGTCATGACATAGAATATCTTACATGCAATTTTGTCTGCTTCAGGAGCGCTTGGATGAAAGATGCTTAATGACCGAACAAATTCTCCAAATTCAATTACACCATTGTGCTTAACATCAAACAAATCAAATACCTGCAATAAAAAGCCGTGACTAAGATGCAATAACTTAAAAGAGTCAGGTTACAAGATCAAAAGCTAGACAATTTGTTGATGATGGACATTAAGTGATGAGACCATGCAAGGATGTCCCTTGAATCTGGGAAAGTGACAGGAAAGAATCAATTTTCAAGGAAAAAAATGAAGATTGCAGCCTCCACTTTTGAGAAGGTGGTGAGAAATTGTATCATTATCCAAAAATTTTATGACGATCCCATGATGTGAAAATGATCTAATGGCATACAAAATTACATTCAGCTTAACTAAGAAGTAATGGAATGAAACCTACCCTGTCAGCAAAAAGATTTTGCGTGTTGCTGTTCTTAAAAAGTGCAAGCTGGAATTCTTCCTGCACAAAAAGTGTAAAAAAAAATTAGCACTTCTCATATGGTATCCAAAATTTACCATCCACTGAAAGAGCTCAAACTCCTAGATCAATCTCAAGCTAAATGCTTTTCGAGTGCAGGCCAAATAATTGAAATTAGCGGATCATAAAGATTGAAGTTGGAGATTCAACCCCAGGTAGACATACCTTGTGAACAAGACCATCATTAGTTATGGTGCTGCTTAATTTTTTAAACAGATCATACAGAGACTCTACTTCATTCACAGTAACTGCCAAAAAATCAGATTTACTTCTGAGTCAGATATATGAAAAATACCAATGATGATTGTCAAAAAATTTTAGTATTGAAACCCCTCTTCCTTTTCTACATGGATTCAATAGGTAAATGTGAAAACTTTCACAATAAGGTATTTAAGATGTAGATCCAAATTGATCAAGTGCAACAACTCATCTATTTTTACTTACAAGATGTCTCTGAAGCAAGAACGATAGGATCCTCGTACCCACGTTTTTGCCTGGTTTTCTTCAGGCAAAAGCAGTTCCCTAAAGCATTCATGATTTCAATACAGATTATATCTGACCTCAGCATATATTTGTGCAGATTATGCTACTCCTTATATCTGCTGCTCTGTCACATTCAGAGGGAAAATACATGAACTTAAGATTTATGCTTATATATCGCAGCAAGATCATATCTTATCCTACCCACCAGTGACCTTATATTTATGATTATTTGAATGTCATACACAGATTAACTGTAACAAGTAAGAATAGTACTGAAGTAAACGCTTGAGGGAAAATTTCGGTTGCAGCTTTTCCTATTCAAGTTCAATTCCTCTCTCTCTCACCAAGAATATAAGAATCAAATTATGAGGCACGAAGTGAAGGGATTTGATCTCACAAACAAATACCCAAAGCTACAATCAGAATAACTTTTCAACAATCAAATTAGAACAAATTTAAAGTCCAAAAGTCAAAAATCTCAAACGCACCCAACTGGGTATCCAATCATCTCAGTTGCTAAATTCCATTTCTAGATGATAAGCGTTGGAGAAAAAAATTGAAGATCACAAGAATAACAGTCAACTCATCTGGTTTATCTGTACAATTCCACGGTATTTATGAGAAAATTGATGGTGCATCAGATTTGCAGTACTATAGTTGAGAAGAATTTTCAAACACAAAGATAAAAACTTAATTGCCCCAACTGTTCCATTCTTACAAAATATATAGCTAATCAGTAATCACTGTTCTAACTGAAACAAACCCATAAACAGAACCAAAACAACAGTAAACCCTCGATCGTAAAATATAAAACATTATCATTTACCCCTTCGTTAATTTGAAGATGAACTAAACGAACATAACATCAAACCCATCAAGAAGTGGATCAATCCTTGAACAACTTTGGATGAACTAAACCGACCTGACTAGTGCTGGCGTTGGAAGAGTCGAAACATCTTTAATTTGATGGACAGTTTGTTGTTTTGGGAAATTTTCCAAAATGACCATGCTTGTCAGGTGTTTTACCAAAATAATCAGATTTTTCTTTTGACAAAAATACACTCCACTCCAAAAAAAAAATATTGAACAAATTTTGCCTTTTCATTTGAATGGACCGCCAACATTTTAGAATTAATGAATAAGAACAAACTATTTCAAACTCTTACATATTATACCTATGATTTTGATTTATTTGAGTCCCAATATACAAGACATTCAAAATATTTTGTAATTAATCGTCAATTACGAAAGCTTGGAAGTCTAATGAAGATGTCCAAATGTTGGTTTCCACAGCAGGTTTAATAACAAGTTGGACCAGTGGATTTGATTAAGAGGTTAGATTAGTGGATAGATTAGTGGAAGTCCCCGTTTCAGCTGCTGTTCGCCTGTGCTGAAAACATAACTAGTTGCACATCTGATTACACCATGCAAATCCTTCAAATGGGTAAATGGGTTCTGATAATTGTCCTTAGTCAGAAATGGAAGCCAAATTGATATCCAGTAGGATTGATCATTCTCAGGTCCTCAGGTCCTCTCCACTCGAAATCAATTAGCAAAAAGGGGACAGGAAGAATTGAAACACACAACCATGTAGCCACTGAGATTTCGATTCGCCATACATTACCATCAACTTGAAACTTGTGCTTCCTTTAAATTGTTCAAGAACTTTCCCACTTGATAGGGAAAGCTGTTGGGAATAGAATCATTCACAGCAAAGAGCTTGTAAAGCAGAGTAAATATGTTCCCTTTAACCACACATTTTATTTTTGACAACTATAAATAAAGCAATCATTAAGATTGCTTATATTCTCATAAATTATAAATCATGCCGAGGATTAATGCCTACTTTCGTGCCGTGTTTGATTTGTTTCCCAGTTTCGTGATTCTAAAAACTATCGAAGGCAGATAACTTCCTGGTGGCATCAGAAAACTGTTGTCAAGCTTCAGTTGATAGATAAGAATTACGGGGAAACGAAGGCTAAAAGACTTGCTGCTGTTGGTTATTAGATTTCAGACAAAACATTAGTGAACCAGGCCCGGGTGAGTGGAGACAATGTGAAGAAATCTACGAGTTCCATGAAATGAAGCAGTAAAACGTCTGTTGAAGCAGTAAAACGTCTGTTAATAAAGCAGAACATACAGCGGGTTAATCTCATTTGGCTGCAGTTCAAGGGCGTTGAGGAAACTATATTTTCTTTTGATCCACTCAATACTTTATTAAGTGCAACCATGGATTGTATTCCCTTCTTGACAGGGAGCTTTTCTTAATGTTTCCAGCATCTCATCAGAAAAGAACATGAAACTAATTCTATTGGCCGTTATTTCTAATCTCCAACTTCACCGTTCAGCATAAAGCTGGGAAATGCGAGAGTTATTTCCCTGGAAAACAGAGGTCAGATTCAAAAAATCAAGAAAATTAGTGACATCAGGAAATTCAGTATTTGATGGTAGCACATAAAATATAGGGAGTTCGAGGACCTACTTTAAATATGGAAGAGTCATGTTCTTTGTGGTGGATGCTCTGTCACAAATTCTTTCCACTCTGCAAGATCAATCTTCCCATCTGCATTTAAATCTGCATCCGACGTGGTCTGCATACACAAGAACCAGATGAGTGTCTCTAGAAAGAAGAGTTTGGGAAATACACGAAATCGTTAGCTGTGAATTATTCGGCACCTTGTCTATAATTGATTCGACAACTTCATTGGGAAGTGACAGATCTGATTCACTTAGTAGAGCCAGTACCATTTTCTTCAGCTCCCAGAGGAAAAATTATTGACAGCACAGATATTCAGAATCAGATTTTCAGATTTTGGATCACTAACATTAAGACAAAAGGATTGGTGATACCAGTTCGAGAATAATGAAAACAGGTACAAGATTTCTTGTACTCCCACTAGAAGATGATAAAATATGCCAAATCTGACAAAACCCAGCACGTGATGAAGGACTTATAACGACTATGAATTGTACACAAAGAAGTCTAATGGAAAACAACAAAAACGACATAAGAGTTGCTTCACTGACAAAAGCTTTACAGCAGTTTGGGGAAATTTTTCTTAGTTAAAAATTTTATCTTTTCCCTAACAATGGTGGCATCAACAATTAAAGATGTACGAGGAACCTATAATTTGGATAAACAGTTGGAAGCAGAAATATTCAGTCTTTCTTTTAAGGGAATTATCTGACTATTGAGATAAATTCCAGAAAAGAGCAAAGTCTCCGAGTATTCACCTCCTCACACTCAATGAAGCCAGTCTGTCGAAGATCATACAATACAAATGCAACTGAAAAACAATTTATTACACCATAAGATCATAAACATATTTGACAGAGTACGGATTCAAGATCATAGAGTCATGTCATGTATGAATGCCAAAACATACAGCAAGGAGAAACAAATATGATTTTCTGTTGTGACATAGAATATCTCACATGCAACTTTGTTTGCTTCAGGAGCACTTGGGTGGAAGATGCTTAGTGACCGAACAAATTCTCCAAATTCAATTACGCCATTATGCTTGACATCAAACAAATCAAATACCTGCAATAAAAAGCCATAGCTAAGATGCAATAACTTAAAAGGGTGTGGTTACAAGATCAAAAGCTAGACAATTTGTTGATAATGGACATTGAAGTGACGAGAACATGCAAGGATGCCCCTTGAAAGTAACCGCAAAGAATCAATTTTCATGAAAAAAAAAAAAAAAGAGTATGGCCTCGACTTCTGAGAAGGTGACAAGAAATTGTTTCATTATCCAAAAATTTTATGATGATCCCATGATGTGAAAATGATCTAATGGCATACAAAATTTAATTCAGCTTAATTTTATATTTTTCTCTATTTCTTTTTCCCCTTTTCGATTATTTAAAGATAAGGATTCCGATTCATGTTGGTTTCAGTTATTTAAAGATAAGAATTCAGATTTGTGTTGGCTAAAAGTCATAACTTCCGTGGATTACATGCAATGTATTTAACTTTTTAATACCTAAATTTTTTCTGTTTGTATGTCCAGTTGGCTTGTTGCACTAAACAGAGTTGACCTCGTTTGGCTCCTTTGATTTGCTCCGTCGAGAGGTAATATCCACCATTCGTGCCCAATTATTAAAGTAGCCTATATTTCGTGATGGGGATTGAGTGGCCGCCCACGAGTCAGCCCTCACTGTATTTTTTTTTCTTTTTAATAATAATAATAATAATTATTATTATTATATTATAAGAAATATAAAATAATTATATAATATTAAAATAAATAAATAATTTATTTTATTAATAAATTTAATAAAAATATATAATATATTAGTATTATAATATATATTTATATATAAATGTTAAACGGATGGGATAGGGTCAAGTTGGTCTGTAAAAATTAAATTTGGTGGGTTTACGAACTGGTCTGAGCTTGCCAAAAAATAGCAAGGCTTGACATGCCCGTGAGCTCTTGATTTATTTAGGCCATAACAGTTCCGTTTGTAAATCTTAATAAATTAAATTAATTTATTTTTTAATTAATAAAATATGTGAGTCCTACGCGAGTTGGACTCGACACACACAAATTCGAGTTGAGCTCGGCCTGTAACAGGTCGTAGACTTCTATTTCGGCCCGTTTGACACTTATATATCTACATATATAATACAATTCAATATGTGTTATTAAAGGGCACATGATTTCAGTAATAAAATGGTATTTTAGTCATTTTGGGAGCTAACGATGGAAACCTTTTCATTATAAATATAAATATTTTTTCTTTATTTATAAAAGGCTTAAAACATAGGGTTCCGGATGTTATTATCCATTTAAAAATAGTTTTTATTTTATTTTTCGAAGAGAGGCAGGTCAGGAAGTGTTCCGTCAATCTAACCTCTCAATAGGAGACACGTAAGCCGTACATTAGCTTTTTTTTTTTTTTTTTTTAATCATAGACCGAAACACAATCCAATCAATTCCTCGAAGCGCCAATTACCACTCTACCCTTTTTCCCGTCAATTGCAGCGCTTCTGATCTTCAGAACTGGCGGTTTCGTTCGGTCACCGGTTAGATCTTTCGCTCCACTTCTAAATCCTTGGTTGTTTTCATGTTTGCCCTTCCAAGTTCTCATTTTTTTCATCACGAACCCTAGATTAGGCTCGCGAACTCGCGTATACACTGTTTTCGTTGAACTGTTAGGTTCGATCATTTTTGTTCTAATTAACGTTGATATTTTTTATGCAGATTTTTGCAGTTGGATGAGCTAGTGATTTCTTTGACAAAATGGACCGCATGTTTGAAGAAGAGACTTTCCAAGTTGATGACAATGAGAATGTAATCTTCAATTTTATTCAATTTTATTATTTTTTTGGAAATTTCTGATTGGTTGTTTGGATTCTGTTTTAGTTCAAAAGCTTGAGAGCTGGAATTTCCTTTTGCACTCATTGTGTTCAATTGAGTCCTTTTAAGTTCTTGGTTTTGTGATAGTTTGCTTTCAAAAGCATTGTTGAAAAATGTTTACTAATGGATCGTATTCTTTGATTTAGTTATGATAAGATATAGATTTTTGATGGAATAGGATCTGGCTCATTGATTATTGTGTGGCACTTGGAAGAGTAGTAAAGTTAAAGCAATTTCATTACGTGCTTTATTTAAGATTGAAGAGGTTGTCGCAATGTGCAGGATCTTTCAAGTATTGAGGGCGGAAGATGTGGGATTTGCATGGATATCATCATTGACAGGGGGGTTCTAGATTGCTGCCAGCATTGGTATATATCTTCTCATTGTTCTTGCTATTTCTTTTGCTTTGATATGCTATCAAATACTTTCTTGGAATTCCCATGACACTCATCCTCATTGTTGTACCGACATACCTTTTTTTTCTCTTAATTTTGTGTTTATCCACATATACTCATTATCAGTTTGTCAAGTTCAAGAAATAGCCAAGTTTCTTTGTCTCCCTTTTGCCTCTGATGTGTTAATGTAATAGTTCTTCCGCGGCTTTGACTATGTTTAAGAATTTGCATTTATTTAAGAATTTATCATAACAATTGCAATTCCTTGTAGTTTGTTGGATGATAATGTCAGAACTTTGCATCTTCCATGGGACTGCATCCATGCATCAAATCACATTGAGCAAGCTATCTTCTTTTTTTAATTTTTTTTCTTTTATTTCAGATGGATGGTTTTATAAAAATGGCATTTCCATTTTATTAGATATTTACTCAATCTATCTATACATCCTGTGAATCATCTTGCTTCATCATGCTTGGCATGCATTCAAATAGATATGAAGTTTTGAGTAATTCATACATTTATTTCAGCTGATCTTTCTTGGTCTAATTGCAAATAAGAATTGATGAGCTAGGTTCATCTTGTGAATTTCAGGTTTTGTTTTGCATGCATTGACAACTGGTCTACAATCACAAACCTTTGCCCTCTTTGTCAAAGTGAATTTCAGCTGATCACATGTGTTCCTGTGAGTGATGCAAAATCTAGATGTATTTTGTATGGAAATTCATTTTTGGAAAGATATATAGAAATTTGCACAAAGTGGTACCCCACAGCTTATGAGTTTCTTTTTGATTATGAAGGTATATGATACCATTGGAAGCAACAACATTGATGAGGATTCATTAGCTAGGTAATTTTTTTTCCTTATTAATCATGTTCATTTCCTGTGGTTTCTAACTCTGCCTGCCAAAAGCATGGATTTTTTTTTTCTTTATAAGACATTTGCATTTACACCTTACTGTTTTCTCAACGCCCCTGCTTTCTTTGTTATTAGGCAGTGAATACCTTTTTGTTTCCTTTCATCTATGCAGAGATGAAGATTGGTGCATTGAGGGGAAGAGCAATGCTCTATCCTTTCCATCATACTACATCAATGAAAATGTAATCATCCACCTTTTGTGATCCTTTTGAGTTCCTGGTGCAAATTACTGAAGCTATTTTTGAGACTTCTGGAGTTCTTTTTGACCTTCACTAAGTTATGGAGAGAGTCAATTGCTTTAAGCTGGGTCATGCTAACAGCCCCTAGGAAAAAAAAGAAGAATAAAAAAGAAGCTGGTTGGAATTGCTCGTGTTTACTTTTTTACTAAAACACAGGAAGAAAGTGTCATTGAATCACTTGTGGCATGTAACTTGACCCATTTTTCAAAGCAAACTAGAGTATTCCCATGGAGAGGTGGTTGGTGCCAGACTGAAAAGAATCAGAATATACTTACTTGCTTCAAATTACATTCAGCGTATTATTTAAGGATTTATTCAGCATATCCATTTTATGAACAGTTTGCATATGAAAGTACATTCAGCATCCAATTTATGTACATCGTGATGTTGTAGGCAGTTATCTGCTTGGATGGGGATGGATGCAAAATTCGAAGTGGATCCACAACAACTGAGGAAGACTCGAATCTCGATACATCAATTGCTTGTGATTCTTGTGATTTATGGTAAACCTTATTGTTTAGTTAAATGTGTAAGATTTTGTGTGCTTGCTTAAATTTACAGACACAAAATTACAATCCTTCAAAGTTCCTTTTGATTCGTCAATCAGCAAACTCCAATCTAAATTATACTCACTAGCAAATCCAAAACCTTCTAAGCCATTGCTGGAGACTGGCCCTGCCTCAATTTTTTAAACTCAATTTTTCAGTTGTTATTTCTCTTTTTCCTCTTTTTCTGTTGACTTGTTTTGTACATTTTACTTTTCTCATCATGTAATATTTTACAACAAAAAACATAATAGCCTTTTAGTCATGTATTGGGTTCTTCTTGTTGAATGTTGGACCGCTCCCATTGATTAGAAAAGATGTTTTCTCAGCTAAATTTTTGCTGACTTTCCATGCCAACAGGTATCATGCTTTTTGTGTGGGCTTTGATGCAGAAGGCACATCTGAGGACACATGGTTATGCCCAAGGTAGACTAGAGCAGATGGTTGTTTTGCCCATCATTGTTGGGATGTCAGTTCCTTAGTTCAGTTTATGCAATGCAAATTCATTATTCCTTCAAAATCTTTTATATAAAGAACCTTTTTGAAATTATAAAATCAGAGATATAAGAAAAATATGTTTTTTTTTAGAATTGTCTGGGTAGTAGTTGATCATATTGTGCATGCAAGGGGTTTGGAATCTCCCATCTTTGAGGTTTTTAGGGGGACTACTAATTCAGTATGTGATTATCCTGATATATCACATAGGACTAAAGAATCCTGCCTTTAGTTGTTAATTGTCTTGTCCTCTGACTTATCTTCTTTTTTAAGTTGGACCCATTGAATTTGATGTCTACATGACTCATTATGTTCCTCAGCTCGAGGAGGCAGATAAACTAGTTCTGTGGGTAATTTTAGCATTTATCTAAAATCCCAGTCTCCTGCTTCAATCTTTTTCCCTCCCTAACATTTTTCTTTTGGTTTGTTGTAGATGTGTTACTGAAGTTTCACAGAAGTCTGCCATAGATGCAATACAGAGGACAAACAACCAATGTGGTCCAGAAAAAGGGAATGGTGAATTTTTGGCTGAGGATGCATTTTCAGGAAAGGTGTCTGTATCTGTTGCTGATGCTGGGGAGACGGCTGTTGTTGTCTCAATGGTTGGAGGAAATCAATGGACTGGGGAGCCAAATGAAAATTTTCTATCAACGCTTGCAGTTGGGAAGGGCTTCAGAAGTGAAGCATTTAATCCTCATGCCAAGTGTCCAGAGGCTGATTCTCAATCAAGTGAGAGAATTGATACACCATCAATGTTTGAGGCACAAGAACTGGAGTTGTCCTTATCACGAGATGCATGTTTTAGTGTACCTTCTACAGCTCTGGGGCCTAGTGTGGTGAAGACAGGTTATGCTGGTGAAAAAATGAGTGAACAAAGTAGCTGTGATGGTGTTAAAAATTCCGCGAGCAAGTCTTGTGCTGAAATTTACTCTGGAAACAAACTGTCTGAAAGTGAATCCAATACAGGCCTACATCTTGGTTTATCTGTGGGCTCCTTTTTATCTGGTAATCTTGAGTTGTGCATCTTTTTTTTTTTTGGGCATGGTAATTTTCATAATTACTGTACACCAACCTTTTTCCTTTTTGATAGCTTACTACATCTACTCATCATACTTAATATCCTTCTAGTTGACAACACAAACAAGGATCTAATTGAAGATCGAGTTAACAGAAATATGGAGCAACAAAATTTTTCCAGAGAATCTTTGTCTGAAGGTATGTAAGAGACTAGAGAATGGCTATAGGCATCATTATTGACGGCATATGGTAAAAATAGTATATTTCTGTATGTAGAATTGTAGTTATTTCGTCAAATGCATGCAGTATTTATCTTGTCACATTGCTTGATCTCTAAAATGCTTTCAGCTGAGAAAATTGAACATGGTGCTGATGAGGATACTTCCCAAATTATTGGCGTAAAGAGAAGCCATATAGATTGCAGGTCACTTCTTGTATCCTGTTATACTTGTACTTTTTGGCAATTACTGCTTATAACTTTGTCATTTAGGGTTGTCACGGGTAACATGGTTTTCATGATCACACCCTCACTTCTCAATTCCAAAATTGTGTGGAAGAAGCAACATTATACAGTGTTTTTTTAGGCTACGTTTGTGTTTATTGTCATTGCACTCAAACATGCATACTACTTTCTATTTATGGTGATTTTGTTAGTTTATTATTTTTTTAATTAAAAAAGAAAGTATTAATAGAAAAGAAGTTAGAAAAGTTGAACAAGCTGTCCACTGACCTGATAAACACTCCAAGATTATACAATTAGAAGATAAACATCTCCAAAATGAAACAAAAGTACTTAAGAAAGATTTACAATTTTGTTTATGCTTATTTTTACTGCCTTTAGACACATATGACCTTTTTTCTTTATTTCCTGATTTCTAGTTCTTGATATGAATTAGTGACGATGTTCATATTGAAGAAGAAATCAAAGCCAAGAAGGAGACTGAAGTTCCTGCAAAGAAAATGAGAGCCGAGGAGAAGATTCAAATGAATCCTCTTAAGGACGAAGCCAATTTATCTATTTTAGATGATTCTCAGAAGTGTCATTCTTTGATAGCAGGTCCTGGAGATGACAAGTCAAAACTTCGCCGAGATAATGAAGGTGCCACTTCTGATATAATGAGTATTGTCAAAGGGACAACACGTAAACCTCCCCAGGGGCTTGTACACCAAAATTCTGGTGATAAATTGTTGGAAGACACAGAAAATGTATCTGGCTTGAGAGTTAAAAAGATCATGAAGAGATCTGCTGAGGGTAAGGATTCATCTGCGCTGGTTCAAGAACTAAGAAAAGAGATAAGAGAAGCTGTTCGTAATAGATCCTCAAACAATATTGGTGAAAACCTTTTTGACCCAAAACTTCTCTCTGCCTTCAGGGCTGCCATAGCAGCACCCAAACCAGAGCCTATTAGAAAGTCGTCACCTTTGGCTGTGAAGGTAAAGAAGTCCATGCTTGAAAAGGGTAAAGTTCGTGAGAATCTAACAAAGAAAATTTATGGGAATTCCAATGGAAGACGACGACGTGCATGGGACCGAGACTGTGAAGTTGAATTCTGGAAGTATCGCTGCATGAGAGCTACAAAACCAGAGAAGATTGAGACTTTGAAGTCAGTTCTTGACCTCCTGAGAAAAAGTTCAGAGAGCACAGATACTGAGCTGGCGACTGAATTCCAGGCAACAAATCCCGTTCTTTCCAGATTGTACTTAGCAGATACATCTGTTTTCCCACGCAAGGAAGGTATTAAGCCTCTTTCAGCTCTTAAAGTTACTGACAAATCTGAACAGAGTAAAGAGCAAACCATGTCCATGGAAAAAGCTTCAAAGCTATCTTTTGACAATTCTACTTCAAAAGTTACTGAAACGAGTAAGGGTTTCTCAAAATATAGCATCCCTCCAGTTAATGAGAATGTGGCTAGGAATAATGTATCATACTTGAAGAGTAATGGCACTTCTAGTCAAGTTCATCTGAACCAAGTAAGTGATTCTAAAGTTAATTCCCAGAAGGGCACTGTTAAATCTGATGATGTTAAGACAGATAAAAGAAAATGGGCACTCCAGATTCTGGCCAGGAAAACGGCTGTTGCAGGCAAAAGTGCAACACATGAAACACAGGAAGACAATGCTGTGTTTAAAGGAAATTATCCACTATTAGTACGTTCCCACCCCCCCCTCCCCGCTATGAAACTGATTTTTCTTATTCTGTTTCACATTCTACAGCTGCTGATAATTACCTTTTTCTGGTTGCTCTGACCAGGCTCAACTGCCAGCAGATATGAAACCAGTACTGGCACCCAGTCGCCATAATAAAATCCCTGTATCAGTTAGGCAGGTATGCAGTTTCCTGTGCATCTGCTTTTCTAAGTTCTGTGGGTTGTCCCATATTTGATGGATGATTCCTTGGGATTCTCTAAATGTTGCCTTTCCATGGCCAAAAAATTACTTGGGCTTAGAAGTAGGATTTAACCTTCTGTTTGCATGTTGGACGGATAATTCTAAGTGGAGAAAATGTGGTTAATGTTAAGACGAGGTTTACATAGAAAGTGACCATGTCCTTGCTGCAAATCTTTAAGGAACATGTTCTGTAGTTGCTCTGTAAAGTAAAATGAGAACTTATACAAATCAATTGCTGTAACCCTTGAAATGTTCAACGCATCACCTCATCACTACTACCTTGTACACTAGTTCTGGCTGTCGTGTTGTTATTTTAGCCACTTGCTGCTGCTTTTATAGAAACATATTAGGCCCTTCAGTTAGATAACTTTTTCACTTCAACGAAATCCCAGTGGAGGTTACATTTGTTGCATGTTGGGCCTTGGAGTTGAAAGCTAATTTTTAGTCCACAATTTGGTCGATCAATATATCAAATAGTGTTCAAATGATAAAATTTCAAACTCGTTCCCTGTCAAACCAAGATATCTGAGCTACAGAAAAATGCTAGTTCTCTTCATGGACTAAAGACAGAACCAAATCAATTCTCTTATTTCGATCACATCCTTTCTACTGTGGCATGGTCATTTGTTATTGGCAAATTTGGGCAAGTCCTCTTTAAGAAATATTCTCATAAGTTGCTTTCATCACTTTGGGAGCTGCTATCTTTTGCCAAATTTAATTATTGTCGTACACCAATTACAGTAACTTTTCTGTTTATTAAATAGTAATTACAAGCTTCTGGTTGCACAGAGTCAGCTTTACCGCCTAACAGAGCTCTTCTTGAGGAAAGCAAATCTGCCAGTCATTCGGAGGACTGCTGAAACAGAGTTGGCTGTTGCAGATGCCATTAATATTGAAAAGGCAGTGGCTGATAAGTCAAACAGCAAATTGGTATATGTGAATCTTTGTTCCCAGGAGATATTGCATCGTTCAGATAACAAGAAATCCACTGCAACCACAGATTCAAGTTCTTCATCTCTGCCTGCAGTCGAAGTTGATGGATTGGAACAAGCTACTGACAAGATTTCAAGTGATCCTGCAATTGAAGAAGCTTTGAGAAATGCAGGTCTTTTATCTGATTCCCCTTCTAATAGTCCGCACCGGCCAACAGAGATCCAGAATACAGTGGATGTCTCATCAATGGAGACAAGAGAGGAAGGACCTGATAATGTATTTGAGATCGAGTCTCAACCAGAAGTGGATATTTATGGTGATTTTGAGTATGATTTAGAAGATGAAGACTTCATTGGAGTTAGTGCCATGAAAATCTCTGACCCACAACTGGAAGAAGTTTGTAAGGTGAAAGTAGTGCTTTCCACTCTTAACTCGAAAAAGTCAAGCAATATTGAAGATACCAAAGAAGATGGAGCTTGGGGAAAGAATGTCATGCACGAGGATTCTACGTGCTTACCAGAGTATCATACTGATGCAGGCATCAAAAGCTCAATAACAGTGGGTGGGACTGGCAATACTTATGTTCCTCCAGAGTCTCTACCTTGTGAAGAAAGTGAAGATCTTTGTCTTGCTGAATATGAAGAGTTATATGGCCCAGACAGAGAACCACTGGTTAACAAATTTCCAGAAGCATCCCAGAAGCTATGTGGACTACTTGACGGGGAAGCTCCAGCCGAGAACATATGCACCGGAGAAGCATCTAATATTGGAACCGCAAGAAATGAAGAGAATATCACTGTTAGCACAGTTAGTTGCAATTCTTCTGGTCTACAAAAATCAGCTGAGAATTCTCAAACAGGTGATAGAATATTAAGCAAGGAGATGACATCCAACACAGGCGCTGACAAGCAACATGATGGAATCAATTTGGTGTCTAGGAAGGTAATCCCATTTGGCATTGTCATTTTTATTAGTCCTATTATTGATCTGTTATTTTTATACGAAATAATTAATCCTTCATCTTTTTATCTGCTTATTTATTCTAATTCACAGGTGGAAGCCTACATCAAAGAGCACATCAGGCCCCTGTGTAAGAGTGGCGTAATTACAGCTGAACAGTATCGATGGGCTGTGTCAAAAACTACCTATAAGGTTATGAAGTACCACTTGAATGACAATAATGCAAATTTTCTGATTAAGGAGGGTGAGAAGGTGAAGAAACTTGCTCAGCAATACGTCGAGGCAGCCCAACAAAAGGGTAAAGTCGATCCTTTATGATAATGCAGACTTCTTTTATTCATTTTGCTCAGAGTTCTGATAACTTTCTGCTCTTTTCTTCTATTTTACGATGTCGAGAAGCTTTTGCCTGTAATTTGTTACCAAATTGCAGTATTATGTAGATAATTTCAGGATCGAACAAAACCATTACAAGTGCAAACTTTGTATGGATCAAAATGAAGAGGTATGTTTGAATCAAATGGGGTATAACTGGCAACTCCGCAATGCCTGAATCTCTCCATGGCTTTGCAAATGAATCATTTTGGTACAGCATCTTCTCTTTGCATTGTTTTTCATGTCAAATTTGCTTGCATATATGCCCGGGTGATTTTCTGAAGGACGTTGGTGCTGCCTACTGCTGCTGAAGTGAAGGACTTATCTCATTGGATGGACCGTGCTTTTTTTATTAGAATTTTCCTTAAAATACCCAAGCAAGTTGCAACCAAAATAAACGTATAAGATTGAACTTACACCAAAAGAAGAGATTTTGGATCCTATGTCTTAGTAATTTTATAATTAGGAAGTTAAATGATTGGTGGTTTCTAATATTTTTCCATTTAATAGATTACAGACACCATTGATCTACCTGCTAAAACCTCGGTTTTGGATGTACCGGAGAACCAGCTTAATTTCCTTCCAAGTTCTGTTCTTTTCACTCTCTGTTTCTTTCATTTTTCACTCCATCAAAAGCCCCAATTCGACTGGATAAACCTATTCTTCAAATTCCCACAAAAAAACAATGATAGGAAGTTCCATCATTTACAGCTCAATCTCCCTTAAACCCCAATCCATGAAACCTTAATTTTCAATCTCTCTCAAGAGAATGATCGCCATTGACACTTCCATTCCATTTAGGCTTGAACTTCCTAAACCGTACAGCTATACAAGATCAATCCCAAAAAATCACAGACCCTTAAAATTCGAACGGAAATGTCAATCAAGAGCCAATTTTCTTCGCAGAGCATATACGGTACTTTGTCAATGTATGTTTCTGTAGCAAAGGAAGCTTCAGCATAAAGAGAGAAAATATGTAAAAATACAGAACATCAACCGTGTTACCTCACCAAATTCTTTCATTATGATAAAATAGTCTCCAAATTTTTACCTTGGGTATGTTTAGAAGCTTTCCCTTAATTATGACTACAAAATTGAAAAAATATTTATTAAGCACTGATTATTAACGGGACCTGTGGGCTGGCGGTTAGCAGACGATTGATTAAATATAATCACATGATCATCATTTTTCGGTTTTCAAGTGGCAGAAACTAGTTCCCACAAGATAGGGAAGAAAATGGCAGATTGGCCACAAAATGATTGAACATAGCCAAAAACCAGCCTAACTACTAAGCATACCGTTGCCCCTAATTGCAGGACAGTCTTTCACTCTCTGTCTCTCATTCTCTTAATGAAACACAACACAACGCAACACACACCGACCAAACCAAAACCCTCTTCCTCTGTTTGTACAGTTATGACATGAAGAAACCTCAGAATGTTTTCTGCTCAAATGAAACCATCAAATGTCGAAGCAATAGCAACAATAAAAACGAAAACAACTGCATCACTAATATCAAGAAGA
Organism: Swietenia macrophylla; assembly: GCA_032401905.1. Classification (NCBI taxonomy): domain Eukaryota; kingdom Viridiplantae; phylum Streptophyta; class Magnoliopsida; order Sapindales; family Meliaceae; genus Swietenia; species Swietenia macrophylla. The sequence continues at coordinate 504,804 of CP135568.1, read as the reverse complement.
ATAAAAGAAGCGTCTATGAGTTTTCTTTATCCTTGATGGTCTCCCTTTGGTTTCTTGTCTTCTTGTTTTACTCTAATCTTGGACTCAGCCATGATAATGCAGGTACATGTATATTTTCGTTCCTGATAAATTATACTCTGTGTTTTCCCATTTTTGCTGTTCTAATTCTTGGATTTCCAGCTCACCCATTCCCTATTGTGGCAAACTATATTTTCTCTAATTCTCAGTTTAATTGATGGAAAACTAAGGCTGTTTCAGATGCCAAATAATCATTCAAAATGAGTTTACTTGGTCATGTTGCTCAAATGCATATGTTTCTATGCCTAGTTTTGTGTAGTTTCCGATGATTCATCTTAGATCACTAGTTTTTAAGAGTTTGTTCTCTCACTATTCAAGAGCTCGAGTGACTTTCTGCAACTTTGGAAAATTTTGTTTCTTTTAAGTACTGTTGTATATGATCAAGTGTATGAATTTCAGGGAATCCACCTCCTGATAAAGGAAGGACATCTTATCTTTTTGTTGGCAATGATAAGTTTTGTGACGCTGCAAATCCGTATGTAACAAATGGAACTAGTAATTATTCCCACGAAATGATGTTGGAGCCTAATAAGTCAGCTTGCTGTAATAATTCCATTGGTCATCAGCACTTTGAAACACATAAATACTCTCGGCCCGAAACAAGTTGATTAGAAGAAGTAGTTTGGACGGTTTTGAATTATGCGGCTTTATTTTGTGAAGCACAAAAGCGTGAAGAACGAAATGCAAGTCAACCAAATTTACCAAATGGGAAAGTGTCTAACACGACTTATCTCAACTTTGATGAGTTCCGGAGCATAACAAGGCAAAAAAAAGGATGGGGCATGCCCAGTCAACTTGTTAACATAACCCATCGGTTTGACCCTGATGGAACTGAATACAACCATGCCTCTTCATTGAAGGGTGCCAAGTTGGTTGCTCATAATAAGGAAGCTAAAGGAGCAAGTAACATATTAGGGAAGGATCATAACAAGTACCTGAGAAATCCTTGTTCTGTCAGGGGGAAGTTTGTCGTGATTGAGCTAGGGGAAGAGACTTTGGTTAATGCTGTTAAAATCGCAAATTTTGAGCATTACTCTTCTAATTTCAAGGAATTTGAATTATCAGGTAGTTTGAGTTACCCAACAGAAGTATGGTCTCCATTGGAAAATATGTTGCTTCAAATGTAAAACAACTTCAAAACTTTAAGCTGCCTGAACCCAAGTGGGTGAGGTACCTGAAATTAAACTTACTGAGCCATTATGGATCAGAATTTTACTGCACGCTGAGTGTGGTAGAAGTTTATGGTGTTGATGCAATTGAGCGGATGCTGGAAGATCTCTTTGTAGCTTCTGAAGGATCTGTAGGCAGTAAAACGCCCGAGCCTTATGCAACTGCAATGCCTTCTCAGAAACCAGAAGTCGGTTCCAGTGAGAGTAGCAAAAATGCAAAAGTTCGGAATAGGATCGAGACTGCTAATATACAGGTGGAAAATATTGAGAGTGAGCAAAAGTTCAATGAAAATGTTGCAAATCCTATGACCAGAGCAAAGATTCCAGATCCTATCATCGAAATAAGACAACAACCAATCGGCAGAATAACTGGCGACACTGTTCTGAGAATCTTGATGCAAAAAGTGAAGTCCCTAGAGCAGAATTTATCTGTTTTGGAGGATTATATCAAAGAATTAAACCAAAGACAGCAAGATGTTTTACCGGCACTTGAGAAAGAATTAGTGGGAATATCACTGCTTTTCGAGAAAAGTAAAGTTGAACTTGAAGATCTTATGACGTGGAGTGAAACCATGGTATTATGTCACTTCATCTCTTTCTTTTGATTTTAATTCTTGATTTTGATTATTATTTTCTTTTATTTCAGCAACAAGGACTATCGGACCTTGAGTCATGGAAATCTGTCGTCTCATCTCGAGTGAATGAATTGGTCCAAGAAAGTAGCATGTTAAGGCTAGAAATCTCTTTTTCTAGTTTGTTTTCGGTCATTCTGTTTCCCGGGTTACCGCTGTCAATCACGCATCCAAATTTTCAGGCTTTTTACTTGTAATCATTATACAAATGTTACAAAACGATTGCCTTTATCTAATCTCTGCCCTCTCTTTACCACAGATTAGATGTTGCAAAGATTGCAAGCGATCAGACAAATCTAGAGAGCAAAGAACTCGTGCTACTCTCAGTGAATCTCTTCTTCGCATGCTGGGCAATTTTGAAGCTAGTCTCAGCACAAGTATCCACACTTTTGAGAGCCTCACAATGTAACAGAGTAGGCAGAACAACAAATAAAGGTTGGGTTCTGTTACTCGTTAGCAGCAGTATGACAATTTTCGTTACCTTACCTTCTGACTAGCTAGTTTTCTCTCCTTCTGTAGCTTTAGAAATGTTAGATTCTTCCTTGCCTTTTGGCATTTTGGCCCCCCTCTAATTGTTTTGTAGCATGTAGCCCTTGTACCAGGGATCATGCTGTCATAGAAACTGTGAATTTTGCTTTCTTCTTCTTAGTAGGAATCCTGGTACTGCAGAATGAATAAATTCTGGCTGGTTGTAACCACTGTACTGATACTGCTAATAATGTATGTAGGAGTATAAATTGATCATATGTAATGGAAGGGGACTTCACCCTCTTCTTAACCAACTCTACAATTTTGGCAAGCCTTTTAGCTTTTAATGCTGATACAATGAGAAAGTTTTGGGCATGAAGTATGGAATAGTCTTGTTAAGATAATATAATAATATAAAATAAATTAATTAATTAATTAAAATTTTTAATTAATTAATTAATTAATTAATATAATAATATATTTTATTATATCGTCTATACTTACATCACACTGTATCACCCAAAGTTTTCTCTCGGCATAAACCGAACGAAAATTCTAAAGTTTTAACTAATTAATATTATTAAGGCAAACGTAGTCATCCAAACGACGTCGTTTAACATCAATTTACCAGATTATCCCCAAAGATATTGACTATCGAGCCTTGAACCAGTATGGACACGTTCGAGCTTCTTCTCTGTCAGTTACGACTCACGAGTTCCGAACCTCTCCCCCTCTCTCTTTACCTGCAACTGCTAGCCATTCTTCGCAGAAATTTCAGGGTTTTTCAAAACTATTGCAAAAAAGTTAAATTGAAAAAGCGGAAACAACAAGTAGTTTGGTATCTGTTTTGTCCTTATAGACCGGATAAAAGAAATCCTAGGGTTTCATGTTTTTCGTAGCTCTTATGTCTTATGAATGGAGATTATCACCTATACCTTTTTCTCGTCCCAATTTCTAGTAGCCGCGGTTTTCACACTTTTGTCCTTACTCCTTGCTCTCCTCACCGTCCGATCAACGAAATCGCAGAAAAGATCGGACGGAGCCAGTACCGTCTCGTCGGCGAAGAAGAAAGCGTGCAATTGCACTTGTTCTTGCAGCGGGATTGTGGAACCAAGGCTTCCGGCTTCCACGGCGGAAAGTTCGGAGAGGGTGATGTTGGAGTTGGAAACAAATGGGACAACGCCTGTGGTTGTGGAGCGTGTGAGTGGCGCGTCGATGATGGAGCAGTTAGTACCGGAGATTACGACGCACGCGCTTAGTTATTTGGATTATCCAAGTTTGTGCCGTCTTTCAATGACCAATTCATGGATGAGAAAAGCTGCTAATGATGATAACGCCTGGAAAGCTCTTTATCATAAGGTAATATAATGTTGCCATACCTGTTTATTAAATTCAATATCGATAGCCATGTTTTAGTTTTCATTTTGCAGATTGAAAAGGATTAGTTTTCTATTCTGCACTCAAAAGATAGAAGAGGAAAAAAATTGAGCCGAGATGCTATCTGATGGCCCATTTTATTTGCTTCAAATATTGCATTTTATTGGTTAATTAGAAGGTTAAAACATATGGTTTTGTGTTCTTGTTGGTTGCTTCTTTTCCATTTTAGGTTGTTTTGGCGTTCTTAGAGTTTCTTAGGTTGGTGTCATGTTAATGATAATGGTCATTATGGAAATTTTATCCAAATTCCAAATGTTCTGCATGTTTTCTTTTCTTCTGCTCATTTGGAAAAGAGATTGAAAATAGATTCTTAAACTTGTTTCAATTGTACCCTCAGATTTGTGCTTCCCATGTTCCAGTTACTAATCGATTGTCTATAGATTTCTCGAACTTTTATGAGTATGCATTAAATTTTTGGTTTTATCCCTTTTTTTTTTTTTTTTTTTGGTTAGGATTTTACATTTGAGCAAGATAGTGTGACTCCAGTTAATGGGTGGAAAGCTTATTATGCAGCTACCAGAGCTATTGTGAATGTAAATGCAGAATTCTTTAACATTATTAAAGAGAGGTCACTTCCAGCAATGGGTCGATTTTGGCTTAATGCAGATTATGTGAAGTGTATTCATATGTCAGGAGAACTCTTTTCAGGGTATGGTGCCTCTTTTCAGTTTAAGAAAATATGAGTAAAGGCAACATGTTAGTTTTACCATCAATACTTTTTCTGCTTTTTATTGACAGCTTTAGAGTTATCCTTCTTGTGCAAATTAGCTTTATTTCTGAGCTCCTCATACATTCTTAATTTTTGGGGCATGCTTATGTGATGCTAGGTGATGTTGGATGTTAATGGTGAGACTGTTATTATATACTTATATGTATAGTATTCATATTAGGATATATATGTATGTTCTTATCATAATGGGAAAAAAAAAGAAAAAAGAAAATAGGAAGAAAATATTTATATGCATGATAAATACATGTGGATCTTGTAAATGGAAAAACTGTACACTTAAGATATCTGGACGTACATGTAAATTTATAAACATATGTACAATAACTAGGTTAGGATTTGGTGACTTGGTACCTTTATAATTTGATATTGATAAGTATTTAATGTTGCCTGCAAGAGGAAAATTGTGAGGATTCTCAACCTTCTGGAACTCGAGAGAGATTTTGAAGTTGTATTTATAGGTTGCAGTTGTGGTCCAAGTGTGTATTGCCGGATTTGTAACTAACTAGTGAGGTTGTGCATTTTTATGATTAGGCTTTGTTGCATTGTTGGATGCCCAATTATGATATATTTGTGGTTTTCATTGCATATTAGAATGTGTCTCATCAGTGATAAATTTTGGTATAAAAGACCTTATATGAATATTTTTCTTAAGTTCATAACAGACTTTATTTGAAGGTTTTCATTTTTTAATACCTTGGAGTTCTTAATTACTTTCTGCTGCCCCTGAATTGAGTCTAGTGTTTGCACATTTCACTGAATTTAAACAGGAGGGAGTTATCTTTTTTTTTTTTTTTTTTCAATTTCTTCGTTTACAGATACAACTCTGTAATTCAAAGTTGGCAGCTTGCGTTTAATTGGGAACAAGGGGTGGACTTTCAGGTTCAGGATGTGCGGGCTCGTGTTTTGACAGACATGGCTTGGGTTACCATGAAAACCTACATTGACCTTGATGCTGGACCATTTAACATGACTAATGTCTTTGAGTTCCATAATGGGCGATGGTACATGGTTCATCATCACAGTTCCGTGATGCTTATTGACGGAGAGGTGGAGCAACAGGTTGTGCATGGATAGAAAAGAGAGAACAAAGATGATAGCGATGATAACTTTGATATACTAGATATAGAAATAGTGATATTTGTTAGCATGAGCAAGTTGATTGAAATTTCTTTCGTGATTTCATTTGAAGATCCTTTTGAGCTTTTCCAGCCTCATTTTTGTTTGTTTTGTGGTAAAGAGGTCCGTTTTGTTCCAATTTCTCTCTTTTTTTTTCCGGTTCTTCTTTGCTTTGATTTATAATTATTGTTAAATTTGATTGGTAGTTTCTTAGTTTTTGGCATGGTGTAAGTAGGCATCTACTGATTCAAAATATTTGACCATTGAATTAAACGGATTTACAGTAATTGAACAGCTAAGGAAACAGAGATTTTGCTCTTTGCTGGTGTTTGAAAGCAGGTTAGGTGAAATTAGCTGAAAATGGTTTCTGAATCAGCCAGAAAATGGATGACAGAAAGTTGTGCGTGCTGTAAGGCATAAAGCAAGCATTATGTATTATTAATGTTTCAGTTTCTTTTGTCTTAATTTCTCTTCACCTGTTCTGTTTGCTTATAGGATTTTTCTATCAGGACTAAATGTAATAAACGTTGTCTCATCAACACCTATTCAGTAGGTTCGATTTTGCCTATTAGGTAGCTGCAAATTTTCCCAGTCGTGTGGCTGTCACGGCAGCAAGTGGGAATCAACCTGCTAAGGTAGGTTCCATAAAATTACCAAGTGGCATAAAATTATACAGACGGTTCCATGGTCTAGTGGTCAGGACATTGGACTCTGAATCCAGTAACCCGAGTTCAAATCTCGGTGGAACCTTAATTTTATCTCTCTGAAATTTCTAAAAGATGGACGACTTGTCATCTTACTATATACACTATGGGTGAACGACTTGTCTTCTACATATATATTTAATCAATATTCCAACTGGCAACTGACATCTCTCTCGTGGTCTCATGACCTCACATTAGAAGCCAAAAATATAAGATAAACGTAAATAGCGGCTGTTATCCATTTCCCACCTTTTACGCTTACAAAAGGGAGGGAAGAGAATGGCAACAGCCCTTCTCTCATTACCAGCATGTCACGAAACTCCAGCCTCTCAATGTCCCTGCAGTGCCAGTAACTCGTGGTTTCGTGGTCCTGTAACTTCAATTAAGTACCCATATAAGCCTTCAATTCTTTTCTGTTCTCCTCCTTCTGCTTCTTCAGGTTCTGTTGTAGACGACGAAACCTCTCCTCCGCCACCCGGTGCAGTTCCTGCCCAATCAGATTCTGCCACCGAAGAACCTGACAAGGTTCCTTTCAGGTAAAATACCGTTCTCTTGTCCTAATTTACAGTAATTTGGAACAATCTATATCTGATTATTATGTCTGTAAACCCAGAATTCCAAGAACAATTTCTGTCAATGATAAGTAATACCCTTTTGCTTATACAGTTCCAAGCCTATTGCCCACTCTTTGATTATCCGGATAATTAAGGCAAGAATTATTGTAAATTTTGGTTTTTATTTATTTATTTTTATTATTATTATTTTTTTTTGTGTCTTAGTTGATTCCGTGAATTGTGTTCGATTTCATTTAAGAAATTTCCATTCTCGTGAAATTTTGGTCGTTGAATTCCTGTTCTACATAGAGAACAATACTTCAAATTTCCCATTTTTACCTAAAATGTTATGACAATGCCTGAAAATCTGATTGGTCCAATATATTACTTATCTAATCCACATCATCATTTTGATGAATTCGTACTACTCTCGAGTAATCAAGATGAAATTAACCGAGTGGATTGGAGAATTTGTGAGCTGTGCAAGTTCAAGGGGCTAAACAGAGCTGGCCAGTGGTGAATCGAAGGTTCTTATTTCAACAAATGACATTACTTTTAGTGGTCTGAATTGGCAAGTTTGTCATTCTTTATTGCTGACAATACAAGACACTTTGACAATAGTGGACCAATCAAGGGTCTGTGTTGATTACTTCAAAAACATTAAAACCATTGAATTTTAAAGACTATTAGATTGCTTTTTGTTGTTATTTGATTCATGCAATGGCAATCCTATGCATCTCACAACTGCCATACACAATGTAGATTCATACAAACAAGTGCATGTAAATGAAAACTGATAGGGCTTTGATGTGTCTTTTAGACTCAATGTATATGAATAGAGAATCATTACATCTCTGGGATTATTGATTCATGCAAGAATATATGAATATGAACTGTATTCAGATTTCTCATGCTGTGAACATACTTTTCAACAGGGGTTGTAAAGCCTGTGGTAGAGAGGAATTGGAGAGGGGATGCAATGGTGAGGGCAGGATTCAAGGCGGGATTGCAACAGTCCCGGGGTTTGGTTGGTGGCCAATAAAGGCTTACCGGCCTTGTCCTGGATTTTTGGCATCTGGTGGTAGATATAGACGACAGGGACAAAGCATGGATGAAGTTGCCTTCGGAAGGGGGGAACAAAGAACTCCTGTGAGTACTAGTGGTGAGGATGATCCAAGGTAATCTTTTTCTTAATTCCACTCAAATAATTATTCCCACGGCCACTTTCTTATTAGAAAGATTAAGACTTGTATGTGGTTGGTTGCAAAGAGTTTTATTGATGTCTGATTGAAAAAAAATACTTTTGCAGCAAGAAGAAAGGTGGAAGAAAATTTAAGAAGTAAATCTTCAATCTTGTGAGGGAAGAGAAGCTATTACTTAAAGCTTTGTTGGAGGTTGATATTTGTGATCATGGAGTTGTTAAATGATTTCTTCCATAACTTCCATTTTCCTTGGAAAAATGAAAACATTGATGTGTGTACCGTTGTTGTTCTTAAGAACTGGTGTACAACCTTGTCCAATTCTGGATGACCAAACTGGGAATGTTTGTCAAATGGGAATTTCAAATACTTGTTGGCATTCCTGTTTTTGCTTCCACCCATTATCTTCAATTGCCTAGCAGATAACAATAATATTCTTAAGTAAATGGAAAAGATACAGATGCCGATCGTTTTAGAAACTTCAGCTTCTGTGCTCAGATTGATGATACAAAAGAGTTTCAGGTAACTGATTGTATTAAAATGGTCAGCAGCATGCAAGGAAGTGAAGACTGAGTCTCGACAAGTCATGACTCTTTTCAGTTTGATCCCACGAGAAGGCAGAAAAAAGAAAAGAAACGAAATTGACAGAATAAATTTGAGATAATAACGGAGAAAAGCAGTATTAATTAGTATCTTTTTTAATAATATAATAGAATTTTGTTAATAATAAAATTATTTAATAAAAGTAAAGAAAATTTTATTGATATTTAATTTAATTTTATTGTTTATTATTAATAAATAAATTTTTTATATATTAATAAACAAAAATAGTTTTATGTTCTTAATTTTTAGTGCCAAGTGCAATGGTTTTAGGGCACGTCATCATTTTACAGTACACCCTTCCGCAGCGAATAACCCCTTCTAGGTGAATTAGTGACGAGCAATTTCACATTTCACTCCCCGGTCCATTATTTATTTCCATGGGAAAACCAGAAGACACCAAAGCGAAAATGAAAGAAGAGACCAGAGCGAAAATCGAAGAGATGGTGCGAGAAATCCTGGAAAAATCAGATATGAGTGAAATAACGGAGTTTCAAATTCGCAAACAGGCATCCGAGAAGATGGGACTTGACCTCTGCCAATCAGAATACAAGGCTTTTGTCAGACAAGTGGTCAATACCTTCCTCGAAGAGCAAGAACAAAAGTCCAAAGAAGAACAAGAAGAGGAAGAGGAAGAAGAAGCTAAGAATGATAATGTAGAGTACGATGATGAGGGTAATCCCATCATTTGCAGGGTTGGTGCTTTTTTTTTTTCCCTTTTTTTGAAATAAAATGATAAAAGTTTTGGTTTTTTTCCCTGGGTTGGCTTAATTTGTTTATTTTGTGTACATATTATGTATTTTTGTACGTAGCTGTCGGATAAGAGGAGGGTGACGATTCAAGATTTTAGAGGCAGGACTTTGGTTTCGATAAGGGAATATTACAGGAAGGATGGCAAAGAACTTCCTTCTGCTAAAGGTGTGTTATCATTTTTATATTATATGCATTTTTTTTTTCATTTTGGTGGGTTAATATGTAGATACAAAACATATTTGATGACTTTGTTATGGTTGAAACGAACATAAAATCGAACTTAACTACAGGAAAGTGAAGGATATGTAGGTGCTTACATATACCTTTTAGGAAGGAAAAAAACTTCATGACCCTGCAATTTGTGGGGCATTTTGGTTGTTGTGATAAAGGTAGAGGAAGTAACAGACCATGTTGTATGAATAATATACCCGTTTCTTTTTTTCTTTATTGATGCAAATGGTGACAAGCAAATTACAGAAGATAATAAAGTTCATTGATGTGGATTTGCTGGACTTGAGTTTGTGTAAATTTGTTGCTAATTGTTAAACTGGTTTGAGCTTTTACACGACTAGGAGAAGTTTTGTGGGAATATTTGATTTGTTATGGAGTCTTGATCCACCCATTTTCAAATCTATGAAAGCGAGTAGCACATTCCAGGTGACATGATGCATGCTCATTGCACAATTATGAGCGAAACTCCTGATTAGTTGATTTGATCTTTTATGGGATTAATATGACTAAATGGTTGCCTAAATGGTTGCTCTGTGCTGAAATATGGTGTAAGTTGTTGGAGACTCGAGTATGGTAACAAATCTGCTGCTTGATAAACTGCTATGAAGTCCGCTATCAACTCTTGGTTTGATCTTCTGTGGGACTAATATCACTTCATTATTTAGATCTTTCATCACTTCTCATAGATAAAGCCTTCGGAGTCTTGCAAGAGTAAAGGCTGATTTTTGTATATCTATAGAAAGTTATTGTGCTAGAAATTTATGTTGTTTCTTCTCCAGAACTTTCCTCGTTCTCGTTTTGGTTTTTCCTCGTGCTCTCTTTGGCTGGTCAAAAACATGAAAAAATAGAAAATAATAAACTTTGGAATATTTGAAATATTTCAATGGCTACAATTCCAATCTGTTGCAATATTCCAAATATTTCGATCTGTATCTTCTAGTGTAACAAAATTCCTTGTTGGCATGTATTTTTATTGAGGTAGCTTGAGTGAAGTTTTGTATCATTCTGTTGATTTCAAGACTCATTACATTGTTCAAAGATGCTACGGAACTTATATTTCCAGTTGCTAACTTTCATTCCTAAGGCATATGCATTTGCTAAATCAAAGTTTGATATATTATGCTGCTCCTAGTCAACTGCTAGATGAATGGACATTTTTTCTCTCATGTTTATGAATTGGACTGCAATTTATATTCTGTGTAGTGACATTTGGACAATTTGCAGTTTCCTTAGTGAATACTGGAAAAAAGAGTACTGATGTCAATATATTGTAATAATTTTTTGAGTTTTGATATTCCATTGTTGCATCCTCAGGGATAGCCTTGACCGAGGAACAATGGGCAGCCCTCAAAAAGAATGTATCCTCAATAGAGAAAGCTGTCAAGAAGATGCAGTCACAGAATATGTGAGAGATTATCCGGGGATTTCTATTTTGAATGCTATTTTTAAATGTGTGCTGTAGAATGTTGAGGTCCCCTTGCTAGTTGTAATTAAGGAACATGACACTAGTTTTTGGGGGCACCATATAGATCTTTTTGACGCTGGAGAAGTTTTTCTCACCACTCATGGTTGAGTGACAGCATTTTCTGTGTTAGAAATGGTTTGAATTTTGTGATCAATGAAATTATGTATTAAGACGTGTTGCTGTGTTAATGTGTAGTGGTAAACACATTTGATCAATTGTAATGATCTTGATTTTCCTTCAATATATGTACATGATGATGCATGGACGCTAATAAGTATCCTACAACATAAAACACAGAACAAAATGTTGCCCTAACTGCCATCACAATTAACTGGTAACGGTTCTGGATTTATTTCCCATAATCAATAATTGGCACCTTAAAAACATTCAAAAATGCCTGCTTCAATCCCGCAATCCAGGAGTTCTTGATCCTACTCGGTGTGAACTAGCTGACTTTGCCGCCATTCTCATTTTCTCAATCAACGCCTCCGTATTATCATTTTCCGACAGAATCTCCGCCAATTGCTTAACGTTAATCGCCAACTTCACTTCCGAAACTCCGTTTCCTTGCGATGGCAGCACTTCAAGTGCCGACCCAGTCGCCAAATTCGCAAAGAAATCTGCTGATGACATCCTCGGGGGTTCAATCCGTTCCATCCACTCCACCTCTAGCTTCTCCGCGACCTTAATTTGTTGCACTTGCTTTGTGATCGTATTGTCATAAAGCATATGCTCTTTCTTATGGGGAAGAAGGTAGTAAAACTGGCCGCTGATCAGGCGTTCATGGTCAGTTAGTGGTGTCGAAGCATTATACCCCGCAGAAAAAGGCCATAACCAGGATAATTTTCCAAGACTTCTCGAGCTAACTTGGGGCTCTTGAATTCCAGTGTACTCCCAGAATCCGTTAAAACCCGCACGAAGTTCGGGTAACTATCAGCTATCCCTTTGAAAGAACAATTACCCATTGCAAATTCTTCCCACCTTTCTTTGATGCAAGCTTCTAAGTTGATGTCACAAGCTATTCTTTCAGCTTGTATTTAAACCGTGGGATCTTGCAAAAATAGGGAAGACACAATTGACAGTGTTTCAGAAATGACAAATTCAGTGCGTGTATTTATTCAAAAATTTAATCGGCGCCATGTGATAGTAGGCCGTTGGTCGGATTATTTTAGTGAAATTGATAATGATCCAAGGCAACAAAATAGAATAAACTGCAGCTTGGTCGATCAAAAACACAAGGAAACGATATATTAGAAACAGAGCCATTCAAATTTCGGGGTTTGGGGGTAATCCATTGACCAGTGTGCTGGATTCCCTCTAAAGCCTATAGGCATCAATCTTGTATCTAAAACCGAGGACAAAAATGTTCACTTGTTTTCTGCGGAGTTTGTTGAGGCAAAGTAATGACAAAACTTATACTTGTTACACAACCGTTGTTGACGTAGCAACTAGTTAAGTTTCTGAAATTTCAATGCAATGATAGCGATTTACAACATTTGCTCGATTTTTCGAGCGACTAGCTGAAATCCCACCAGTTGCAAAGGAAATTGCAGTATAAATTGGGCTAGAGTTGACCGGGCTGGGCCAAGCCAATCCAATACCTGAATGTATGAACTGGGTAAACATTTTTTTCAATTTTAATCAATAAAAAAAATGAAAAATAATTTTTTTTATTACTTAAATGATTCCACTGTACAAAACTGTCCTAACTGGCAATAACAGAAAAAAAGTACCACAAACTTTAATTTTTATACTATACTACAGTTCTGACTTGTCTGTCAATCACAGTGAAAACCCTTTATTCGAACCTAAAACGTGTTAACGGTGAAAAGCAATAGCATTGTGCGTGGACAAATTAATGGCCACAACTTCTTTCTCGTTTAATCTGCGTAAATCACAATCCACACAAATGCATGGGTCAATGACAAAACCTACAACAATCCATCCATCTCCATCCCCACAACACAAGGGTCACAAATCATCGGCCACTCACCATTCTGACATACAATACAATGCAATTCCACCTGGCTATTTTACACACCACACATCATCCCAAGGCTTAGATTAACTTTCCCTGCTTCTTCAAATGGATAAACCCTGGCTCCTTGCCTTCCACTCGCAGCGTAAAGCCTGAACTTCGTAGGTTTTGAAAAATATCAAACGGGGCATCATGGGCTGTGCGCCTTCTAAACGAATTGAGGCCACCGTCGATATTTACCGTCCAGCACCGGCGAGCTTTTCTGTCTTCGATATCAACGCCATACAAGAGCCATGGTTGACTGCAGACAATACTCTTCAAGAACAACTAGAAAAGCCCGCGCGCGTGCCGGCTCCAATTTTGGAGAAGCTCAACAAGTTCGAAAATGAAGCTCCTCACTCGTGGGACGAAGTTAGCAAAGTGCTCGAAGACCTCAAGCCAGCTATTAATAATAGCGGAACTATAGCTGCTTCAACACTGCCGAAACCGGCTCCGGATACTACACCCGCGCAAAAGCAAAACGCACCACGTAAGAGCTCGTCCTTCCATACGCTTGAAGAGCTAGACCAGAAGCTGTCTGCAAAACCGGCAAAGGATTTGAGAAAAACCGAGTCCATGCGGGCTGGCGGGAATAAAAAGCAGGAGTTCAACAAGATTGAGTTGAACAAAACGGAGTCACGAACTGAGGCGGTGACGATACCAGGAGTTGACGGATTTAAGTCCGTGAAGGAGAATATATTCATTGTCAGAGACAGAATTGAGAGAGACAAAGAGGGCAGGCAAGCAAATTACGATAAGCTGAAGCGAGACCCGCTGAGTGATTTTCCAGAGAAGTGTCCGCCCGGCGGAGCCAACGCAGTCGTAGTGTACACGACATCGTTGAGAGGAGTACGCCGCACGTTCGAGGACTGCAGCCGAATCCGTAGCATCTTCGAGGTGAACAACGTGGTGACGGACGAGAGAGACGTGTCGCTGCATGGAGATTTCTTGAACGAGTTGAAGGAATTGCTTGGCGAAGGAGTGAGTGTGCCTAGAGTTTTTGTGAAGGGAAGGTACATAGGAGGAGCTGAAGAGTTGACTGAGTTGAACGAGTCGGGTAAACTGGGGAGAATACTGCGTTGGGCACGTGTGGAACTGGGGATCGGGAGGCAAGCGTGCGAAGGATGTGGGGGTGCTAGGTTTGTGCCGTGTTTGGAATGTGGAGGAAGTTGTAAGGTTTTGGTGAACGGGGAAAAGGCGCGGTGTGGCAAGTGTAATGAAAATGGCCTGGTTCATTGTCCTGCTTGTCTGCAGTGGTAATTCTGTCATTTTATGTTATATTGTTTGTCCTGATTTTTATACCGTTTGCCTTTACGAATTTGTAACTTTAATACTTCATACGGTGATTGTGAGTTTTTGGGTCTATGAAATAAAAATAAAAATTCTAATTGTCAATTCAATGTACAAGTCCATTCATTCAGGCCCAAAACAAATGTCCTCAAAGCTCCTTGATTTATGAATGTCGGATTAGTCAATAACATGATGCTAAAAGAACCCCAGTATGTTTCTAAATACAATCATTCAAAATTACTGATTACACCTCTCTCTTAAAAAAAAAGTCCTCACCTGTGAATAGGGCCCAACCGGGTTCGAACCGGTGACCTCTTGAACTGCAGTCAAATGCTCTACCGCTGAGCTATGGACCCTTTGAAGTTGCAGGGCTACAAAATAATTTTACATATGTAATAAAGTATGACGAAATTACAACGACATGAAAGCTGAAGTTCGCAATTTTGCCGCCGCTAATTTGGTTTATACTACTGCTCCATTTCCATGGCAGAGCAACGGGAGAAGCAAATAAACAAATACGTACGGATCCATGAATTATAATTTGTCCTATTTTTTGCCGTATACGTGTATTAAATGATATTACTGATGTCGTTCTGTTTCAGGAATTTTATTCGGAGATTGATTGCTTGGTCCAGCAACATCAGCTTCAATATATCTGACAATTTTATATTACATGAACACTAAATTCCATGGTTTCCTGGATTGCAAAATATTTCAGGAGAACAAACAGGATGACCGAAAACCATGTGCATGGTAAAATGTCAGTGTCATTCATTGAACAAGCAAGCACAACATGCCATCACATGGTTTTCGCTTTTTGTTTTTCTTCACAAAACAGGATGTTAGGGAGAATGTCACAAGGTAAACAGAAACTTCTGCGGCTTGAATAGTTCAGGGTACATGGGAAGAAATCTTCCGACTTTCAATTTCTAACCCTAAAATCATTGGAAATGGTAAACCACGGGAGCAAGACTGGCTCATTTGATTCCGATTTTCAAACAATACACTTTGAACAATTCAAATCTGTTTGGCTTGTGACTGAGACTGACTTGTGGCAGTCAATAACATTAAATAAGAGCAAAAGATAATGGATTTGGTGCAATAAATCACTGGCCTTTGAAGCAGCCCCAAGAGCTACAGATGTTGGTGTAATTCTGTAAATTTTTGCTGGGTTAGGTAAAGACTTTTTGAGAAAGATGGCACGACACCCACTTGGTTTTTCGTGGATTTCAAGTTCAATGGCTGAAAGCCTAACCTAACCACCCTCAGAAATACTCTCCCCTGCACAGTACCATTAAATTCTCACCCACCCCAGCTCCTTCCTCACCCATTAACCTATGTTTCATACTGCTATAACTCTAGTTAATATTGAAATCTCATCCATTTAAAGTGTTTAATATACTAATTTTTTATAAAAACAGTTAGCTTCATCTCAGATTGCACAAGAACAGACAGCGAAAGAAATAATGGCATATAAGGTTCATCACACAGTGAAACAAGGGTAATAACTCAACAGCATACTTTCAAGGAATATGTAAAGGTCGGTATTCAGACATCATTGATACATGGATAAAAGCTTGCATTGCATTCATATACTTGTGCAGATTCAATTGCGTAATATCAAAAACTCGGATACATTACGAAAGTTTTATCTTTATACCATTTGTACTTTTATTTATGTATAAGCAAACAGAAGAACAAAAAGGAACAAACACAAAAGCCTTCTCACAAAATGTTTACATCAAGAAGACTGCGCATAATTCAGCTCCAATAATTTCCCAACTCTCTCTCTCTCTCTCTCCATAAACTCTCAATATAGTGAGGCCAAACTATTATATATTTCTTTCGCTAATGTTTCATAAATCTTCACTAAATGGTATTTGTATCTGTGAGCTTTAAGCTTTTGTGTGGGAGTATTGCTCAAGGTTTTTGCTCATCAAATTGGTCCAACAGAGAAAGTACCTGGAAAAATCAAGAAGACACATCAGAACAAGCGTATAATGATACTGAAACAAATTGTGTCAATTGGATTACAGCTTCTGCAAAAATTTGTGTATTGCAAATATGAAATTACCTCTGGGATATTTAGTTCCAGGCGGAACTTGGGACCATCATAGTGGTGGAGTATTGGCCTGAAGGAGTCCTCTTCCAGTGGTTCGCAAATTTTCCTTGTAACAACTCGGACCTGATCGCAAACAAAATGTTAACAGTTGAATACGTAGAATATTTTTCTATCACTAGTCAACAGAAAACATCTAATATGCTTCTGAAACAGAGATTATAATTACCTGAGCTGGGAAACGCGATTCCCCAGGGCATTTCTTGTCTTCCCAAGCTGTTGGATCAATATTTGTTCCTCCAAAACTAGCAGCCTGAACAGAAATATCATCAGAATTTTTGTTAAAATAAGCAGAAAATTACAATATTAGAATATGAACTGAAAGGGAAGAGAAAATACAAACCTCAAAAATTCCATGGAGCTGGTGGGTTGAGTAGTTGTAGAGGAAAAGGGGCAATCCCGGGGTTATAGCCCGCACTGAATCTCGGTAACGTGGAGGTAAACCTGGAAGAATTAAAAGCAAATATTAAAAATGAATCATCTCAAAAAATGAAAATGAAGATGAAGATGAAAATAATAGAAATTCAATTAATAGAGGCACAATATTTTAATATGCAATATTATAAAAAAAAAATTCTAGAATACGAACTCATGATCCTAATATTCTGATCTACTTTCAGCAGATCACTATGCCTGTAATCATTTCAGAGATCATAGAGATCTCTGGATCTTATTCTCGTACAATCAATCACAGGTCAATCAGAAAATTGTCAAAGAAAAAGGCGAGGAGGGGAGGGGGGGAAAGGGTGAGTGCAGAACAGAAAACGATACAGGAAATAGAACAACATACCAAAGAGCTCTCTTTTGAGATTCTCAGCCATGGTGTCGTTGTTGCAGACAAAGATGTAGCCACCAATAGTTTCATTCCTTGGCAAAGCTTCCGATGGTGGCAGAGTCTTAAACCTCTTATCACTCTTGGCCTCCTTATTGTCATTATTATTCTCCCCATCTTTGTTATTATTCTTCTTGTTGGCGTTCTTTTTTCCACCTTTGCTTCCGTGGTGATGATGATCATTTTCTTCCTTATTTTTAATACCCTTCACATTAACATTCATATAATTGCTATTATTGATACTGTTAATACCAAAATTTCCTGGCTTTGAATATATCCCTTTGTTGAATCCGCCATTGATTCCAACATTCTTTTGAGAGCCACTGCCCACAATTTGCCCGATCGGACCAAAGCCAATATCGTTGCTATTGTTAACGATGTTACTTATTCCAATCTTATATCCATCGTTGATTCCAACATTCTTTTGAGAGACACTGCCCACAATTTGCCCGATTGGACCTAAGCCAACATCGTTGCTATTGTTGATGTTATTCCCAATTCCCATCTTATGTCCATCGTTGAACCCATTAAACTCGGACCCTTTTGTCGGCTTCAAACTATTAGTAAATGAATTCACTTCGCCGCCAACTCTGATATCGAAATTCCTCCTCTCATCCGACCTCTTTGATCCATAATTGCTGCTCCAAATCGAATCGTTGAGCGATAGATTTGCCAAGTTTGAAGCTTGCAGCCTCAGTTGATCGCTGAATTGCCAAAATGATTGCTGATTGTTCTCCATCTGAAACACTAATAGACTTAAAACACAATCAAAACAGAAGATATCACGATGTGGGTATGAAAAGAAACTGAAAAACAGGGTTAAAAAATAAAGGTTATGAAAGGGTTTTGTGATTTGAGAGAGAGGAAGCTGGTTGAGGAGGAGAGAGTTAAATAAAGGGAATGATTAGTTTAAGCAAACGAGAAATTTCTGAGAAAGTGAGCTAATTAGAAATCACTGGCTTTACTATTAAGATTGCGTGTGAATTTGTCAAAGGAGAAAGTCACAAAAGGATTGAAGTATTTAATTTAATTTAATTAATTCTGAAAAAAAAAAGAACGTTTTTGGTTGAGCGAATACGAGAGAGATGACGGCAGAGACGCGGTTTGAGGAGGCGACGTGGCGCCAGGGGAAGAAGAGAGAGCAAGGAGTGGAGCTCGTAGGGTTAGTGTCTTGATTTTGATCGTTTGTGCCTTTCTAGAAGGTCTTCTAGGAGCTTCGAAGACTTCGCCATTTTGAGTTCAGACTTCAGTTTCACACCGAAATTTCATTTTTCTTAGGCCACAAGGAAGGATCGAGAGAAAGTGCCAAGTACGCGTAGCATAACATTAAAACTTACACTGTGCAGTCTGTGACTTGGCTCTGCAAGTTTGGCATGTGAATTTTGGGAGTTACATTTGTAAAAGTGTATCTATCTACAGTTCCAAAACGTGGGTTGATTCTGAATTTGGTTGCTATAATTATGCTTGAGAACGAAATCCTTGTCAATTTGCCACGGGCCCAAATTAAGTGGTGCATCGCACAAGAATGATAGAAGAATCCTAAGGTGTTCAAATTATACAAGTGATTTCATGCCATACTGTCGCATTCTCCCTTTGCTTTTGGCAAAAGTTGCAATAATGCAATATTGGGTATTTCCAGGATAGAAAATAGTAAACTAGTAATGGTGCCCATCAATCAAATCGACAAATGAGTGTCGCAAGTGGGCACTTGGCGCGCTGTAAAGTGTTGCCGACGTTGTGGCCCCAAATCCAATGAAAATTTGACACAAAACTAGCCCACTGGGCAGCATTGTGGGCTTCGGTATAGGCCTTGTTTTGGGTGGCCTGAGAATGCAGAGTTAAATGGTTCATCTTATTTGGTAAGTGGTGATTGGAGCCAGATACATTCCAAGTTTTGATAGAGCTTTTACATGGGCCAGTAAGATTTAAGAGAAGAAAGTCATAAGAGGGGAATCTACAGTTTAGTCCTTAATCTTTTGAGAAACTTCATTTTACTCAACTAATTTGATATGATAACACAAACATTCTTAATGTTCTCTCTTTAATAACAAAATGCATCGTTTAGTGAGTCTTGTGAAGCTATTTAATTACCATTTTTCCTTTAGAATGCAATTAAAGGAATTTAGTTATAAGGACTAAAGCGACATAAAAGGAAAATTTTGAATATATTTGTAATCTGGTACTAAACTAGCTGCATAACATAGTTTTGTAAAAGATTAGGGACTAAAATAAAATTATCCCCCGCACAAAATCAATTGCCAGTTCTAGCATAAAATCGTAGTCGGGAAAAGATTTTGAGTCCACCAGTCATCGGCAAATGTCTAGGCTGTTTTGTACTAGTATAGAAAGTGATAGCTGTGGCATAGGACATAGAGGGCAATGACACAACGAGCACATTAAAAAGATACACTAACCAGATAGTGAAAGAATGCTAACCTCCATTAACGTGTCATCGGTAACAATATGGACAGGAGTACTATCATTCGTATGCATCACTCATACAGTTGCAAGGAAGGAAGAGAAGTACGTCTGATATTCAATCCAAGATACTGTTAAAAGGTAATTATTCATTGGAACATTTCATCGGATGATTGAGGTTCATCTTTTTCACGGACTTATTTTGCATGTTCCCTTCCTCTTCTCCTTGCTCAAGGATTAATTGATGGTTTATGCCCTAGAAAGGAACCGCAACATATGCTATTTCAGTATTGGTACTTAATTAAAAGATAGCTTCACTTGTGAGCAGGCAGAAAGTCATTTATAGGAAAAGATTCATGTTTGGCCAACTATAATTATAATTTACAGTTTATAATTTCCGTCAAAGATGGCCCCCGTATGTAAATTAGGAGGTCGGTAAGCTAGAAAAAGTAGGAATGACCTAGACAAGAAATCAAAATAATTGTTGTCATGCATGTGAGCAGTACTGGGAGGGCCCTATAATTCAGAACGATGGATGGTGAGTGGGTTCCATCTTTCATAAATATTTACGGACTATACAGTAACCAACAATTTCCCTTCTCACTCAAACCTTGTTGTCTGTGCTTCTGGCTTGTAAGAACTCATTCAAGAATTCATTACTACTCCAAGTCGAACATGTAATGTACATGAACCATTAAACCTGGAAATGGTAATTCTTACTTGCAAAAGAAAACATTTGTCGTTTCAGTCTGCTTGGGTACACTTTCACTGTATTAATTAGTTATTTCTTTCGTTTCTAATTAAGATAATACATCTCACGTGCACTACGTCATCTGTACTCCTGGCTAAAAATTTAAAATGGGTGGCATAATTGGACGATCTTGTAGAGACAATCCCATCGGCAACTTGCTCAAATCTGAAATCAAACCATATGCTAACAGCATGTATCTAACCCTGCCATATGCGAGGGCAATTTGAACTTAAACTGGCTAGGTTATTAAGTTTCATAGTGCAATGATGAAGCTCTCACTATTCTCCGTTTCTGGTTGAATGTATGTTGTGATTTGTAAGGAAAAGTTTTGGGTCATACTGGCTAGGTCATGTCGAGGATTCGTATATATCAAGCAAACTCGCACATGAGGGACGTCCTCCACTGCTCAGTGAAGTAATTGTAGCTGACGCAAGATCAATACCACCAACTAGCTTTATAGGATAGGTATCTATGGTACTTGAGAAGAAAATATGTTGGGGTTTAGATACATGTCCAATCGAAGTGGATCCCTCTCTCAGTAACAAATCATTAACACTCCACAGTAGGCTGTTGAATTGTTCTTAGTACATGTTCTTTTTTGTAATTTAACACTCCATATTCATGTGTCCAAGAAATCTTTATAAGAGCTTTGCGAAGTAAACATCATAAACACTGCATACAATGCAGTGCAATGCAAAGAAAAGATTGTTGTGATTACAGCAGTATGTCAACAGGATCAGAGCGTGTGATCCAGAGAAACAAAGCTGCCAGGCATCCAAAGTTCCGAGGAGTGAGGAGAAGGCAATGGGGGAAATGGGTTTCCGAGATTCGAGAGCCTAGAAAGAAAACGAGAATCTGGTTAGGTTCTTTCGAAACTCCTGAGATGGCGGCCCGAGCCCACGATGTTGCCTGTTATTGTCTGAAAGGAAACCGAGCTTTGCTTAATTTTCCTGATGAGATTAATAAATTGCCTATACCTCGTACATGCACCGCAAACGATATACGAGCAGCGGCTGCAGCGGCAGCTGCTACGCCTGCGGCGGATGCGATAGTCGCAGATGAAAATAATCAGAGGAAAGAGTCATCATCAGATGGCGATGCGGATAACTTTTGGAGTGAAATTGAGCTGCCGGAATTGATTATCGATGCTGGAAACTGGACCTGCTATGGAGATATCACTTGTGTCGACGCTGCAACTTAGCAACGATTAAAATTCTGGCTTTTGTGTCAGTACGTACTGTAGAAACTGCGAAGTAATAAGCAACACGTCTTAGTTCATTCACGAGGTGTTAAGAAATCGAACGTAAGATCTTATAGTTCGTATTTGAAGGTTAATTAACCATGTTTATCAGCTTAATTATCTCTGCCGTGCAAAGTATCAGATATGCATGTTAATTAGAAGCTAAATTAGAAAATGCTTGCAGTTGAAAAATTAAATGATCCTTCTCTCTTCATATTTGGTTCTCGAGATATGTGTATAACATACCCTAGTTTAGGTTTTGTTCAACTTAGGTCTAATGTATATATGAACTGTATAGTACAGATGAATTGATTGAAGACTTTTCAGACAGCATTACGTGGTCAGATGGACTAGGAATAGATAGGCCCAGACTGTATGAAGAGCTAGCATGTAGTTAACCCAAGCCCATATCATCCGGACCCAAATTGCATGAATGCCGTTGTGGGGAGATTTGCACTTGAATTCCTCGTTTGAATTTTCAAATTATTGCCAGAAAAAGGAAAGAAAAGACAAGTCATTTCATCGTTTGTCACCAATCTTGTATCAAGAAGTTTATTTATTTGTGAATATAGACCCATTTTTTTACGACCTTTTAATTTTAGTATGAGCTTAAATGAGTAAACAACAGCAAAAGTAGCTTAGAAGTGCTGCCAAACTGACACGTATCCATGTCTAGACACAGTAGCAATAAACCACCGAAATTTTGGGTTGTTCAGAGCAGTTAAAGCGGTTAAAACAAAATGAAGAAAATAGGGAAGTGCTTCTTCTGTGTCGTGTTTTCATCGCCAAAGTTTTTGTTGTCTGCCTAAATACACAAACAAGGTAGCGGATACATCGAAACAAAAATCTGAACGAACGAACAAAGTGCTTTCATTGTGAAGTCCTTCTGTTTCACTGAAAACCCAAAGTTCATTTTCAGGTTTTTTTCTTTTTGGTTTAAACTCTCTCTTTGTTTTCTATATGTATCCCATTGTAACCTGATAGAAAGAGAGCAAGTACAGAAACTTAAGGGAGGGAGAAGGTAAATGGCAAGCATTGCTCGAACAGCTTGTGCTTCTCAAGTGCTTTATGGGAACAGAGAAGTAAAACGCAATGGGGCTTCTCTAGCTCAGTACAATGGGCTTAGACCAGTGGAGAACTTACAAGTGGCTTTAGCTGGGACTAAGCAAAGTGGGCTCCTTTCTATTTCAGGTACAAGCCTTTGTTGTTCTTGATGATTTTTGTTATTTCGTGCGAATTACAACTAAATTTTTACTTCCCAACTAATGTCTGTTACTTATTCACTTCATTTTATTTAATCTTCTGTTAAGTTATATGATTTTTCCCTTTCTCTGTCCTTTTAATGTTCATGTTGATTTTGACAACTTTCTTTTGAGCTAGTACCATAAGCAGCAATTCAATTGTTTCTAAACTGACAATTGACGGCGTGTATGAACAGAGAAATTTGAATTCTTTTAACTTCTTACAAGGGAGTTTGGTTCTAATTTAGTTTCACATTCTCAGCTCCAAAATGCAGAACGATCAGGGCTATGGCTTCTCCAACAGTTTCAGCTCCCAAGCGCGAAACTAATCCAAAGAAACGAATTGTAATTACAGGAATGGGACTTGTATCAGTTTTTGGGAATGACGTTGATACATTCTATAACAAACTTCTAGAGGGAGAGAGTGGAATAAGCCTAATTGATAAATTTGATGCTTCAACTTTCCCTGTCCGGTTTGGGGGTCAGATTCGAGATTTTTCTTCCAAAGGCTACATCGACGGGAAGAATGATCGGCGTCTTGATGATTGCTGGAGATACTGCTTAGTTGCTGGCCGGAAAGCCCTCGATGATGCCAACCTTGGCCCTGAAGTTCTCGAAACGGTAAGTTACGTTGATTTTGCTTGGAAGATATGTCAATCACGTATGTTTATAGACTAAGCATTAATGCCAATATTATACATGTATGCAGATGGACAGAACAAGAATTGGAGTTTTAGTGGGATCAGGCATGGGAGGCATAACAGCTTTTTCAACTGGAGTGGAAGCACTTGTTCTGAAGGGATATAAGAAGATAACTCCGTTTTTCATACCTTATTCAATCACTAACATGGGTTCAGCATTGTTGGCCATAGACACAGGTTTAATGGGACCGAATTACTCTATTTCAACAGCTTGTGCAACTGCTAATTATTGCTTTTACGCTGCTGCAAATCACATCAGAAGAGGCGAAGCAGATATCATGGTGGCAGGTGGGACTGAGGCTCCAATTATGCCTACTGGGCTCGGTGGGTTTATTGCCTGTCGTGCTTTGTCCCAAAGAAATGAAGACCCCAAGAAAGCATCAAGACCTTGGGACAAAGACCGAGATGGATTTGTTATGGGAGAAGGCTCTGGTGTCCTGGTAATTACAAATTCAATCCTATTTGTTTACTTGGTTCTGGTATTGTATTTTTGCTGGTACTATTTGTGTTCTTTTAAAACAGATCATGGAGAGCTTGGAGCACGCAATGAAAAGAGGGGCTAACATAATTGCGGAGTATTTGGGAGGCGCCGTAACGTGTGATGCTCATCACATGACAGATCCAAGATCAGATGGTCTCGGAGTTTCGTCTTGCATTGCCAAGAGTTTAGAAGATGCAGGAGTTTCACCTGAAGAGGCAAGTCATTTGAATCATTCTGCCGTCTTTTATATTCTAATACAAATGTAGCTAATATTATCGCTAAACACAGGTGAACTATGTGAACGCGCACGCCACTTCAACACTAGCAGGGGATTTGGCTGAGGTTAATGCAATCAAGAAGATCTTTAAGGACGCATCCGAGATGAGGATGAACGGAACTAAGGTAAGATATAGAATAACCCATTAATCAAATCAGTTCTTAATGATTTCAATGAAGATTTTAATCACTTTGTCACATGGTTGTAGATGATTATGGCAAGCTTTCATGTTGCTTGTTTCATGTTTTAGTCAATGATTGGACATGGGCTTGGAGCAGCTGGTGGATTGGAATCTATAGCAACCATAAAAGCAATCACCACTGGCTGGTTACATCCAACCCTCAACCAAGATGTAATATTTTTCCAATTCCCATGCCTCTGCCACAAACAAAACAACAATATTTTTCCTGGTGCATTTTATGCCAATATGTTACTTTCTTGCAGAACTTAGAGCCTGATGTTACAATTGACACGGTTCCAAATGTGAAGAAAAAGCATGAAGTTAATGTTGGTATGTGTTACAATCTCGACATTTCTTTCCCAACTTCTGGTACATTAGTTGTCTCCTAGAATTGAAGTAATGACATATCTTTTAACAGAGCAGTTCCTTTCTGCGCTTTTTCCTGCAGCTATCTCAAACTCATTTGGCTTTGGGGGTCACAACTCTGTGGTGGTTTTTGCTCCTTTCTCACCATAAATTTAAAAAAAAAAAAAATCAAGCCCAAGAATTTTCTATTTCATCTTAATTTGCTTTGAGAAATCATTGATTTGAGGTGTGAACATAGACTGAAATCATGAAACATCTCAAAAGTGATGAAGAACAACCTTATAAGCTTTGATGATTTGCTGAATACAATGTAGCTTTCTTTCACTAATTCCATTCAATCTCATCACCATGTTTGAGTTGGAGTAAATTATAAGTCAATTCAGTGAATAAAAACATTCATGTAATTTTCTCCCTCTTGCTCTTGTTTTACTTAAAAATCCTATATCTATGCTTGTAATGCAATTGTATACTTAAATTTATAAGCATGATAACTAATATTTACCGATCATTTGCCTATTTATACCAGGACCTACCCCCGGCCTAAAGTAGTTAGGTCGGAAAAATTAATCATTGTTCATACACGAGTTTTTTTTTGGTACAAAACGAGCCGCTCCAACAATTTTTTTAACATAAATTAATAAGTCGGCCATTCCTAGCCCACTCGACAATTAATCATTCTTATCAACTGTATCGCCATCGTCATGTCACTTCGAACATCAGCTTCGCTGTGGCTGCATATGAAGTGTCATAATTAACAAAAAGTTATAGAACAAGATTATTGATCCAGACAGAGTAGGCAGATAGATGCCTTGATGCATTACCATGGATCTTGGTTTTTTTTTTTTTTTCCAACACGCCGTAACTTTTCAACTTGCCAGACAAGTAGCTTCGTTGAAGAATCAATAATCACTGTAAAAGGAAAAAAAATAAAATAAATTAAATTTGTGGCTGGGTGATTGCTGTTCGCTCGAGCCTCTATTTGTAGATTAGTATCTGGCATTAGATTAAACTAATTAATCAAGCCTTTATGCCGACATTAAACTAATTAAACCCACTTGCTTTGATGCTTATAATTACCATTTAACTTGATAATGACTCTGACAGATCACATGGGTAGCTTGATGTTGACGTTGCCTGCTTATTGGTTTGCCCATGGGATAATAACTTTCCGATCCCTATTTTGTTTCTTTTACAAATAAGGATATAGTTTGTATAATTATATTAAATAGGACCAAAATCTCGATCAAAAAACTGAAATATTATAAGGAATGGGGGTTAAAATGCAAAAAAACATTAGAGTATTTTGGTTATGTCAGTAGGCAATTGGTAAAGGACTTATATTATAGAAACAGAAAACTTATATCCTTAATTGTGGATGCCTAAGAATAAGACACTTAATCATGCATTCACATATTTTACATCATCAATTAGTGGTTTTAAATTTTTTTATTTATATTTTAAATATTTTTTTATATATTTTGAGTTTTTTAATTAAATGTATTAAATTTTTTATTTTTTATTTTAATTTATATTTTTTAAATTATTTTAAATTTTATATTATATATTTAAAAATTTTTGCATTTCAAATTTATAATCGGAGGATGCAGAGTGCACCTCATGTATCATAACAATTCCCCTTAATTGTTGTTATATTAAATAATAAGAATAGATTAGGCCATCATTAGGCAGAACTGCTTTTTCAATCCAAGTTGTTAGGGCCCTTGAAGCCGAAGCATCATGAGCTTATGGCAAAGTAAGCATAATCTTATTATTATTATTTTGTTTAATCATAGGAATATGCTTATTAAAGATTCTTCAACTTGACCTCAAACTTATTTTAACAGCCCCATCTTACATTAATTATCTTCAAAATTAGAGTTATTATCTTGTGATTAGGACGGTTCAACCACTAATTATGTTTAGTCTTGTTAATGCTGGTAGGTTAGCTAACATTGATCTCTACAACCTCCTCTTAATACAACGGGGTGAGCTCCTCGTACAGAAACCGAGTTACATCATAGCAATGGCTAATCATGTCAGTCGTCTTAATTCTTTAACTACCAAACTTGTACCAGATTCGAGCAACAGTTGAAAATTTAATTAGAGCAGGACAACAATCGCAACACTGTGTGGAATGATCGATCTTCTCCATTTAATCATTTAAAAGGTTATGGAGATTGATTAATGATCCATTATGAATCAAGAATCACATTTGACCTAATTGAAGCACTAATTTGGTTGCTAATAGGATTTTGATTGACCAACCACTGATTACTAACATGGGTTTTGACTTCATTAGTGCTGGTTAATCAGTTTGATTAATATCTTATTGTTTACATGACTTGCTGATTATGATACATCTTGGGACACCCAAGTAAGGCTACTTTTTGGTTCTTCTTAGGCAATAAATTATCGGCAAACTTGTTGATAATCTATTAGTAACTTTATATAGGTGTTTATCCTATGAAATTAACATTAGTAGTGATTTTTATAGTATTATATAATTATATACTAATTAAAAAAATATTTAAAATACTTTACTAATACATTAAAATATATAAATTATATATATATATATATATATATATATAAATTAGCTATTCTCTATATTTAAACACATTTTTTTTATACCATCGATCCGACATGTATTCTATGTAAAATCACTACTTCACCAAAAAGAAGACAAGGAAACGAGGAATTTAGGGCCCAAAAAAAGCTCATCCATGAAATAGTAATTTCCATAGAGAATTTTGTGTCCTTTTCCTTTAATGCACAGAGGAAAAGGAAAATATAAGAAGTAAGGACAAGTGGGTCTCAAGGTTTTTGGAGTCTGGACTGAGAAAAAGTCCACGTCGGGAGGCTAACAATAATAACCCCTAGATATATAAGAAGAGATCAAACGGCTGGGATTAACGCAAAATAAGGTCAAAAGAAAGTCAAAGGCAGTAGTACAAATGGGGACCAAAATTCCACTCAGCCTACCCTGATACTAGTTCAGCAATTGAAGGGCAAACTCCACTATAAAAGTTCACAATAAACATTTGATGTAAGGCCCATGATTGTCTTCACATGGACACCAAGTTGCTGATTTTTAATGTTTTTAAAAGGTAGCCAAACGAACGTAAAGTATCCATTAATTGCCATATTTTTTTGCAATTTTGTAGGGTTACCCTGTATCAAGCAATGCTCAATCCTGTGTGGATAGAGAGAAAGGGGAAGTGGCTGAACTGTCAACTTGTGGGGTCATATTCATCCTTCTTTCCAATTCGTGCAGGCTAAGGGCAGCCAAGGAACACCAACCAAATTGGTCTCCACATGGGGGTGTGATTACAATATTAAGACTTGCTCCAATCGATGCAAGACCCTTAACTTTCCCTCTCACGCATAAACACGAACACTTTGGGTGCAATTATTTAAGAGAATTGTTGTTGTCTTTATTCTATGGAAACGACACTGAAATACGCATACCTTAGTTGAGCACCTGGTGGGGGAATCAGCAGCATGTTCATTTTCAATACTGTGGACTATTTCAACAGCAACCTGCGAAACGAATCCAAACGACCTGAAGTCACCAAGATTTACAAGATCAGCAGCCGTGTCAGCAACATCTACCAGGACAAAAACAATTTAATAATAACCCATTTGCGATCAAGATGCTTAATCACTACCCATTTTACAAAATACACCAAAATTGATCCATTCGTGTCTAGATTTATTTGCCAAGTAACAACGCTGACTGCTCAGACGTAGCAAGGGTCGCCAAAGAAAACAATCTCTAATTAACATACAATAAAGCTAAGTCATGTTTAAGAAATCTACCCTGCCGCTCAATTATGCACAGGACAGGCAATCAAAACACAAAGACAAACTGCCATTGGTTTGTCTTTACTCTTGTCCATGTTCTCTAATGAAAAAGCTAATAAAGTTTTGAACACCTAAGCTTAAGGATGCTTGTCTGCACCACTCTGATGTGGACTCCACAAACTCTGTGATTGCTCTTGTTCAAGAGTCTCCGCATTCATACTAAGACAGATTTTATAAATGGTTGATGAAAAGACATCGAATTAGTTTTATAACACACTGTTCCAATTATTACCGCTTACATGAACAGTGTTTTTGTCTGAATTGATTGAGTAATTTATTAATTAGAGTGTTTTTTCGTAGTCGACTTTGAACTTGTACGCGTATACTCAAAAGTTTAGATGTTTCGATTTTATAAAAATAGAAAATTTCACCATAATATTATTTATTAAATAATTTTGCTACTCAATTACTAGGAGCGTGATTGAAGATATACAATATAATGTATGTATCGTCCTGAAACATAATGCTTGCATTAATTTAAATAAGCGATCGAGAAAGACCACCAAAAAATAGCGGGTGTGGAACTCATCTAAGAGTAGGATATTATTCAAATTATAACTTAATTTATTTATTTAGAGACATAAAATATAAATTTTAAATATATAATTATTTTAAAATTAAAAATAAAATCGATTAAATTAATTTTTTTATTATCTTTATAATAAAGAGATAAATTAATTTATTTTTATTAATTAAATAATTTTATTTTATTAATATATAATTAAATAATTTTATTATATTATTTTTGTTGATGTAATAATAATAAGATAATTATTTTTAGAAAGACGTCAAACATGGCAGGTGGACCTTGCGCAACCAATACTATCCACGTGGAAACTCCACTGGCGATTCTGCTGACGTGTATTAAAAAAGGTCAAAATTCAAGATCTCACATTCTCCAATTCCCACTTGTCAGGTATACCCCCACATAAATGAATGGCATACTCCGTAATAATCAAATCCACCTCAGGTCAAACACAATTCATTAACTCCCAAAAAAAAATTTAAAAAGACCCCAAAATTCTGCCGGGTTAACTCGAGCGAACCCTGTTGCCTGCTGCGAAGCAGACAATGAAAGAGACGGCAATTAACGGTAACGCTCAAAATTCAGCCAAAGCCAGCCGTTACCCTTAACGACACGCATCCCAATACACCTAACCATTATGAAATCATTTAAAAAGAATCGCAAAAACAAAATGGACCCTTCGCCGTTATCAAACGTCAGGTCCCCCTTTCCGTTGGCTTCCGACCGTCCACTTAACCGCTCCCTCCGGTTAAATCCCAACTACGGTTAGTTAGGTCAAGCGTTATAACACAACACAACACAACACAACAGAAAAAAACAATACAGTGAAAAAGCAGACAAAAGCAACTAAATCGCGTAATATAAGACGCGCGCAAAGCGGTTTTTGCTGGATTCCCTCTGTGACGGCGTTCTCGTGGATTCTCTATCAGTTTTAGAAAGAGAAAGCGGTTTTGCGAGCTCTGAAGCCGGTTTTGTAACGGTTTGGTGGTTTTCAGTTACAGTTTCTGGATCTCGCGATCGTTATAGATTGAGAGAGTGCGGGAAGTGGTGTTTCGGAATCGAAGAAGTCGGAGAGTTTGTGATTAAATTGTATTAACTGCATGTTATTGCTCAGTATTAGTCATAATTACTAAGGTGATTATCTGTATATAACGAGCTAAGTCAGAGAGGGATATTGTTTGTTGAATTTCTACTTGTTACAATGATGCCGATTCGGGTTGGGTCGTTGTCGCAGCCTTGTAGTAGCTCAGGTGAAAAGAAATTGAAATTGACCGTTGATTTTGATTTTTCTGCATTTTTCCGGGAAAATAAGGTAAAATCTTTCTGTTGTCCTGCCAGATGATCTGTACGTAGAGCTGTGGAAGGCTTGTGCAGGTCCGCTAGTGGACGTACCCAAGCAAGGAGAAAGAGTCTATTATTTTCCACAAGGTCATATGGAACAAGTACGTGTATTTGTATTTCTTTCTTTTTTTTTACTACGAAATTTTAACTTTAGATCGGTTTCTGTTTGTTTCTGGCAAAATGAAAATTGAAAAGGACTAGTACAAATTTTCTATTTATGTGTATGGTTTATTTTGGCGAGAAATTGAAATATTGCTATTTTTGGGTGCCGTGTAGTTGGAGGCATCGACAAATCAGGAACTGAATCAAAGGAATCCGTTGTTTCAACTTCCATCGAAAATTATATGTCGTGTTATTCACATTCAGCTACTGGTATTTCTAAGTTCTTCATTTGTTTTTTTCCCCTAAATTTGGTTTCTATTTTGTTTATTCTGTTTGGATGTTGAGAAAATGGGGATAAAAATGTTACGTTGGTTACTGTGTGATTATTATTATTTTTTTAAATATTAAGTTAGACTCATTAGTTACTTTATCAGGGTTTCTGTTGTATTTTCTCACTATCCAAATGGACCAGCAAATTAAATTCTCATGTAATATGATTTGAATGAAACTGATCTTTGATGTCTTCTGTTTATAGGCTGAACAAGAAACGGACGAGGTTTATGCACAGATTACTTTGTTGCCAGAACCAAGTGTAAGAACTAATCTGAGTTGCCTTCGAATTTTACTAGTTTCTTAATTTTCGTATACAAAAATTTCCATATACGTACTCTTTTTATGGTTCACAGTTACTGATTTTAATTTACATTTAAAAATAAAAAATTGTAGCAAGATGAGCCTACAACTCCTGATCCACGCCCTTCTGAATCTCCAAGGCCAACAGTTTATTTATTCAGTAAGGTTTTAACCGCCTCTGATACAAGCACCCATGGTGGGTTTTCTGTTCTCCGGAAACATGCTACTGAATGCCTTCCTCCTCTGGTAATGGAACTCCTTTTCATTCTTCAAGAATTAGTTGCTTAATTTTCTCTTTTTGATCTCAATATATCTGCTGTGTTGATTTCCATTCATGGATTTTCTTCAGGACATGAGTCAGTCAACCCCAACTCAGGAATTGGTTGCCAAAGATCTTCATGGGTATGAGTGGCGATTTAAGCATATTTTCAGAGGTAATAAGTTGTATGCTTGGAGTCGGTGCTTGTGATGTTAATTGGTTGATTTATGTTTTTGAAAAATTGTATAGGATTGTTTTTTCAGTTAAGAGTTTGGACAAGTAAGTTAATGTATAATCAAAACCCACTCCAGCTTTATCT
Source organism: Swietenia macrophylla (assembly GCA_032401905.1). Classification (NCBI taxonomy): domain Eukaryota; kingdom Viridiplantae; phylum Streptophyta; class Magnoliopsida; order Sapindales; family Meliaceae; genus Swietenia; species Swietenia macrophylla. The sequence goes on along the minus strand of CP135568.1, from coordinate 472,710 downwards.
CTGTGTTACTAAATGAACAGGTCAGCCCAGGAGGCACTTGCTTACAACGGGATGGAGTACATTTGTTACTTCAAAGAAATTAGTTGCTGGGGATACCTTCGTATTCTTGAGGTATATATTATGTTCTTTGTTCTCATCTCCTTTTAACCCATTTTGAATGTTCCAATTCTTATATACACTATGGTTTATTCAGGGGGGAGAAAGGGGAGTTATGTGTTGGAGTAAGACGTCTCGCTCATCAACAGAGCAGCATGCCATCATCTGTGATTTCAAGTCAGAGCATGCACCTCGGAGTGCTTGCGACTGCATCTCATGCTGTTGCAACCCAAACCATGTTTGTAGTCTATTATAAGCCAAGGTATTATTAACTGCTTGTAAATTGAACTGGAAAAGTTGTTTATTTGTAAATACCTACTGATATGTTTTGGTTTGATCGTCAGGACGAGTCAGTTCATCATCAGTTTGAACAAATACTTAGAGGCTGTTAAAAATAAATTTGCAGTTGGCATGAGATACAAGATGAGGTTTGAAGGAGAGGACTCTCCTGAGAGAAGGTGGTAAAAATACAATACAAAGTTTCTTCAAACTTTTTGGTTGTTTGAACTTTTTAATAAATATGTTTTCTACATATTTTGTGTGCTTAGGTTTTCGGGCACAATTGTTGGAGTTGATGACTTCTCTCCACACTGGGAAGGTTCGAAATGGCGATCACTGAAAGTAACCTCTTAGACCTGCATGTTTCTGTTTCCTGCCTGTGGTAACAACTGAGAAATTAAATTTTTTTTTGTTTCTTTTTCCTAGGTTCAATGGGATGAACCTGCATCTATGACAAGACCTGATAGGGTTTCACCATGGGAATTGGAACCCTTTGTTGCTTCAGCAACATCTAATCTGGTTCAACCTGTTTCGGCAAAAAACAAAAGACCTCGACCACCTAGCGAAGTTCCTGCTCTTGGTATGGGAATAAACTTTTTTTAACTCCATTTTTGTTTCTTTGACTGCATGAGATTATTGTGTCTAAACTTATTTCTGTGTGGTTCTAGATTTGACTTCAGCTGTATCGGCTCCTTGGAATTCCAGAATGACGCAGTCCCATGATCTAACACAACTGAATGTTACTTCTGAAGGCAGAAGAAGTGATAATCATGTGGCTTGGCATCACAAGCAGACTGATTTTAACAGCAGTAGCAATTCTATCTCAAGGGCTCAATCTGATGGGGAGTGGCTAGCTTCTCCCCATGTCAAATTTTCTCAGCAATTATTTCAGGATGCCATGGACGATAATAAGAATGTTCCCTCATGGCCTGGTATCTCTAGATATTCAACCCCATGTTCATCAAAGCCAAACAATGACCCAATGCTTGAGCAAGTTGAAATGGGGGGGAAAACTGAGACGGCTGCCAGTTGCCGATTATTTGGTATTGATCTCATAAATCATTCCACGAGCTCTACCCCAGTGGACAAGGCACCCGTATCTAGTTTCAACACAGAAGGGCATATAGAGAGTGCCCTGTCAGCAATCGGTTCAGATGAAAAATCTGACCTTGCAAAGGCTTTTAAAGAAAAGAAAAAAGAGCAGTTACAGGTATCACCAAAAGAGAGTCATAGCAAGCAAAGTTGTTTGACATCTACTAGAAGTCGCACCAAGGTATATGTTTATTCTTTTAATTATTAACTCTGTTTATTTGAGATTTTCTGCGCTCTTTAGGGGTTTCTGAAAACAAACTTTTCTATTTTGCTGTTGAAAAATGCCAAAAGGTTCAAATGCAAGGGGTTGCTGTTGGTCGAGCAGTGGACCTTACTATGTTGGTAGGGTATGAGCAGCTCATAGATGAGCTGGAGGTGATGTTTGACATTAAGGGACAGCTTCACACTCGGAAAAAATGGGAGATTGTCTATACTGATGATGAAGGGGATATGATGCTCGTAGGCGACGATCCATGGCAGTAAGTACTCTCAGCTACTGTGTATTACCAAGTTATGATGGTTTCATGATCAATTCAAACTTTTTGGATTCTTTTTAATGTCTTTTTTTTCTTTCAACTTTCACCATGATGTAGTGAATTTTGTAACATGGTGAGAAGAATTTTCATATGGTCTAGTCAAGACGTGAAGAAGATGAGCCCTGGAAGCAAACTTCCTGTGTCCTCCATAGAAGGTGAAGGGATTTTACTTAGCTCAGACTCCACTGAAAACTGAAACAAGGGACTTGTTTATTTTTCCTTTTTCTTTTTTCCTCGTCAGTTGTTTTTGGTGGGTGAGTAGGCTTTGGTTTATTTTTAGACTCCGCAGGATGTTGTGCAAAGGCGGAGTGAGAGAGATGTTGCTAATCAATAGCTCGTTTTTTAGAGTTAACTACTGAAAGAAACACTTATCTGGTCTTGAAAGGTCAAAAGGTCGTAATGCCATTAGTGTGGAGTTAGATAAAAAGAACACTAGGATTACCAGCATAATGTGAATATTGTGGTGGGTGGGAAATGGGGTTTAGGGTGCATAATTAAAAATGTCTTTGTCTTCTTTCTTTGTGCTTTTGTAAATATATATGTTGCTTTAATTTGGCTGCGAATTATTCTGTGAACACAAAATTTTATGTGCTTTCATGTCGCTGTATTAGGTTTAAGGATTTTAAGTTAATAATTATGTCAGTTGGTATTCCATTGGCGTTTGGTAAATCCTTTGCAATTGACAGACAGTTAGTTGTATCTGAACGGCCGTTACTTGGGAACATTCCTTTTGCATTACCAGATTCCTTTCAGATTCGATTTAAGTTTGTTGCTTGCTCGAGACTCTTATTATTTATAGATTGGCTTACAACAAACAGCCAACCAAACGCAAGACATGACCAAAATTCTATGATCGTTTTGCTTTGGGATTTTAAATTTTGTCTTGAAAGAATAGGATAGAGAATATAATTATCTTTTGTCTTTTTTTTTTTTTTCTCTTTTTACTTAAAAGCAGTTGATAATACGTTGTTATGATAAATTTTTATAATATTATAAAATTTTTAATTTATATTATAAAATATAAAATTTATTTAAAATATAATTTTAATTATTTATTATTAATTATATTATGTGTTATTATTTTATTAAAAATTAAAAAAAAGAGACGGGGGAGAATTTAAATTCTTTGTGATTATATCATTAAGAGTTTTTAACGTTATTTATTTGGATAAAAATTTATATTTTTTTAGTAGTATTTGATATAAAAAAATATTAGAATACAAACCGGAGTTGGGAGTTGGTGGGCTTTCATTTCTCCTTCGTGCATGAAAAATGATTTCATGTTTCTCGTAGTAATGCATGCAAAGTTCTTTTCCACAGTTTTGCATGATTGAGTATCAATTTATCTCTAAATATATGCAGTTCTCATAAAGATTGCGAACTCATTTAACATTAAAGTTGGATAGCCGCCAGTCCATATATTACATTACTCCCAGATCGGATGAATTGTTAAAGTCAGAGAGAGAAAGAGAGAGAGGGAGAGATTGTCGATTCTACACGCATTCGAATTGTGTAGAATGCACCTTTCTCTGAAACTGATCCATCAGCCCAGATTGTTTCTATTTGGAAACAATAGAATGACCAAATATTACAGCTTGTTGCAGATTGTTTTACGTATCCGTAAACTGACATTGAAGATGCGAGATTTTGTGGGAGTTATAATACATGATGCTGAGATTCCAGGAAAATATATACGACAAAGAGAGGACGAATGAACATACATATCCACAACATGATTTGAGGGTGAGGTTGAGGATGAGACTACAATTAGACGCAAGCCAACCATGTGATTGACTTTATGCTGAGCTAAATTTCTGAACAATCAGTCCACGGAAATCAAATGCAGTAGACCACGAGAAGGGCGGTGACTCATCAAGCAACTGCAACTACAAAACGTAGCTTAGCTGAGAGGCACTCAAATTTCGTTAATATCCATTAGAATTTTGATTCCAGGAAATTCCCAAGACAGGACAAGAGGTATGATTTTTATTTTCATGTTGACAGCGATGTGAAAGTTATCGTGATAAATATGACGCAGTCAAGGTAAAGTTACTGAAGCAAGACGAAACTTTGGCCATTAAAAATTCCAAATCACAGGTAATTATTTGGTTTAGAAAGTTACACCTTTGCAATATACATTATAATTCTTTTTGTCTGAAATTATTACACCTGAATCTATCATGGGAGTGATAAAATGGAAAATTCTAGTTTAGTTTGACTGAGTTGAGCTCGCAGTGCTGAAGTTATCACCTCTTTTGTCCTTGTAAATGGATGCTTAACATCATATAAATCTTTGTCTTCTATCGCCAATACTATTAATGCTGGTTACATCAGTAACCCACAACCCAAGAATCACAATTCCGTAACAGCTGCGACTCAAATTACTTATTTGTTCTCAACTGAATGCCTCGTAATTCATCCTACCAGAATCCTGGAATCTCCGATAAAGTTTGACAGTCGTTTAATAATTGCAGTCAACGATATACAATCCTACTCTAGCTTCTCAAGAATATCCACATGACACGTAGTATATACTAACAAATTGCTTGCTTGCACGTGTCTCGTACCACGCTGGCCTATAAATAAAGCAAGGTTTATTTATTTCTCATATCATTTGCAATATAGGCATAGCAACGCCAAAAAAATGGGAGGCAGAAGTGGCTGCACCGCCGTTCCCAACACCCAGACTCCTCCTCTTCACACCACGAAGCCCCTCCGCCGTACCACCTTTAATCGTGTGTTTGCAGCAGTTTACACGAGTGCCATCTTTGCGCTAATCTATCACAATGTTCAAACACTTGTCCACTGCAAAACCCTAGTTTCTTTCTCAGCATCACTCTCTTTGTTACTCGCTGATATTGTTCTAGCCTTCATGTGGGCAACCACGCAGAGCTTTCGCATGCGTCCTGTTCGTCGTAAAGAGTACCCTGAAAACCTCGAAAACTTCATTAAACCAAGTGATTTTCCTGCTTTGGATGTGTTTATATGCACCGCTGATCCGTTCAAAGAACCGCCTGTAAATGTTGTGAACACGGCTTTGTCAGTTATGGCATACGATTATCCAACGGAGAAGCTTTCCGTGTATGTATCAGACGACGGAGGGTCGGCGCTGACTCTTTTTGCGTTCATGGAAGCAGCGAAGTTTGCAAGTCACTGGCTACCTTTTTGCAGGAAGAAGAATGTTATGGAGAGAAGTCCCGATGCGTATTTCTCGTCAAACCATGCTTGGTGCTCCGAGTCTCAGAAGATTAAGGTAAAATTAATATTTTTAGTCTAATTTAGTTCATTTAATAATTTTACGTCCTGACAAAAGAAAAGTGATAAATATGACTTACTTTACATACTAAAAGACGAAGATTGGTTGAAAGCACATGGAAAAAATCTGGTAGAGATAATCTGAAACCGCCAACTCCTAGCTGCTGTCCAAGAATGGACCCCATCTATGAACAATTGTTACAAAAGACAGACCATAAGATGATTAGCACCATAGTGGAGATTTTCGGCTGACAAAATAGATATGTCATCACTTGACAGGTAGCCCACTATCACTTGACAGATATGCACATGTTACTTTCTAAATCATTCGCGTCTATCCAAATCTGCGAACATAACATTGCAGCTGTTCCTTAATCCACATCACAAAAGACCCGTTATAGACAATTTTGCGGACATCAGAAATTTTACTGTCAAATCTCAGCCAGTGTGGTTGCCTCAGTGTTGTCTACACCCGCGCAGAACACGAAACACTGAGTAAAGCTAGTAACATCAAACATTATCAAACTAATCACGTTCAGTTGTTGATGATGTGGTAGGCCATGTATGAAAGCATGAAAGACAGCGTCGAGCACGTCGTGGCGGCTGGTAAAGTTAGCGATGAGTACATCACTGCAGACCAAGAACGCGAGGTTTTCAATAATTGGAATGGTAATTTTGCCCTCCAAGATCATCCCACTGTCATTCAGGTTTAATTTCCATTCAAACTTTACTATTTACTGTTCAAGCTCAAGAAATTAAAACCAGATGATAGCCAGACAAATTTTTTTTTTTTTTGTTATTACATTGACTCAATTGATTGCGAGCAGATTTTACTGGAGAGTAGCAAAGACAGAGATATCACAGGACATTTCATGCCCAACCTCATCTATGTCTCTAGAGAGAAAAGCAAGACTTCCCCCCACCATTTTAAAGCTGGTGCCCTCAACGTCCTAGTATGTTTCTCCATAACCTGAATCGCTGAATGAATAATTCTATTCTTTTATAATTTAAATATAAAATTTGTACGTTAATTAATGTGACAAACAAACAAGTATTTGATTATTTTTATGCTACTGTTGAAGCTTCGAGTATCGGCTACAATGACAAATGCACCAATAATATTGACATTGGACTGTGACATGAACTCAAATGATCCTCAAACACCTCTCCGTGTGCTATGTTACGTATCAGATCCAGCAATCCGATCGGACTTGGCGTTCGTTCAGTTTCCTCAGCGTTTTCGTGGATTAAACAAGAATGACATTTATGCTTCTGAGTTTAAACGTCTGTTTCTAATTAATTTCCTGGGTTTAGATGGGTTAAAAGGTCCTAACTATGTCGGAACCGGAGCCTTCTTTTGCCGACGATCTTTTTTTGGTAGTCCAACGACTCTGATTTCACCTGAAATCCCTCAACTTCATCCAAACCACGTTGTGAATGAAACGATCAATTCTCCGTCCGTGTTGTCATTGGCTCACCAGGTAGCAAGCTGCAATTATGAGAATCAAACCAACTGGGGTTCAAAGGTAAGTTGATTTCTTCTCAAAATTTCTTTTATGAAAGCTAGTTATTGAATCTGTCTGTTTAACAATTTTCGTGGTGGGGAATTTACAAAACATAAACGTGCTGATTTAAAATATAAATGAGCAGATGGGTTTTAGATATGGTTCGTTGGTAGAGGACTTCTACACTGGGTATAAACTACATTGTGAGGAGTGGAGGTCCATATTTTGCAATCCTGATAGACCGGCATTTTATGGTGAAGCACCGATCACACTCGTTGATCTAATAAATCAGAACAAAAGATGGGCCATCGGCCTTCTTCAGGTGGTCTTTTGTAGATTTTGCCCCTTAATCTTTGGAATCAAAACTATGGGTTTAACGGGCCTAGCTTATGCCCATTATGCTTTTTGGCCCATTTGGTCAATTCCCACGGTGGTTTATGCATTGGTCCCCCAAGTGGCACTCCTCAATGGATTCAGCATATTCCCAAAGGTATACGCCTGAGCGAGCTAACCGCTTGGACAATTTGGGAACCTAGTTTGTAAAATGTTTGATTAACTGAACGAATGAAAAATACTTTGCAGGTTTCGGAACCATCGTTTCTTTTATACTCGTTCCTATTCCTTGGAGCCTATGGACAAGATTTCCTAGATTTTGTATTAGAAGGAGGAACCTTTAGAAAATGGTGGAATGATCAGAGGATATGGATGATAAGGGGATCTTCGTGTTTCCTTTTTGGGCTCCTTGAGTTCTTACTACAATCCTTGGGTATTTCTGCATTTGGTTTCAACGTGACCAGCAAAGTACTTGATGATGAGCAAAGCAAAAGATACGACCAAGAAATCTTTGATTTTGGAGTGCCATCACCCATGTTTGTGCCACTAACAACGGCAGCAATAGTTAACTTTTTCTCATTCCTCCGCGGGTTCTTTCTGATGATCAGCGGCGGCGACAAGGAGGGTCTATTCTTGCAGATGTTCTATGCAGGTTTTATCATGGTGAACTGCTGGCCAATTTACGGAGCCATTGTCTTCAGAAGTGATAAAGGGAAGATGCCTACCAAGATTACTTTTATTTGAACATTTCTGGCTTGGACTCTTTACACAGCAGCTTCTATCATTTTTCAGTGACGACAATCAGTGCTCTCTTTTATATTTCCCTTACTGTTTACTTCCCACGCTGCATGGTTTGAAAATTTTAATCCTTCTTTAGATAATCATTGGAAGTCTATGGTAAATCAGTCGGAGCAGCAAAAATTGTCATTGTAGGTTGTATTGTCATAACTATTTCAACCATGTTACACCGTGTGAATTTCTGGCAACATATTGTATGATGATTATGAGCTTTGTTTGGTGCTACGGAGAAGCAGATCAAAGTAATGCAGACATAATATTATCTAATAACTATACATTACAATACCAACAAAAGGTCAATTCAATTAAGCCAGTGATCAAACTTACAGGGCTTTCATTTCAAAACTGTTACTGCGCGTGAATTATATTTCACTGTTGTTCTTTTTAAAAGAAAAATGTACTCTTTTGCATGATTGAGTATCAAAATGGACTCCTACTCATTAAGCACTAGAAGGCAGTAGGCTGGTTGTCGTGACAAAAAAAAAAAAGAAAGAAGAAACAGCGTATACAAATTAATCAATAAATTATCCCTAGAGATCGCGATATTCCAACTAAGTAGTGGGGTGTTTATCAAGAAGAATGTCCTAGAATTTTACTCGGTGTAAATTTTTTACATTATAAATATTATAAAATTTAAACTCGATAATTATACAACAACGATCCGTTGAGAATCAATGGGATTACAGGCAACACTATGTATGAGCATGCAATCGTGCTTATACTGTCAAATTCAAAGTTAATTCACGGGGAATCTGAGCTGAGTGAGTTATTAACCAAGTAGGAGACGCAACTAATAAGACTAAGAGCCAGCCACTCAATGAGTTTGATGGTAAAATAATCTTCAAATTCCAAGGAATATTTCCCTAGATATGTTTCAAAATACCATTGCAAGTCTTTGTCATCTAGAAGAAGGTTAACACTTAATCTTTGCAACTATATGCCACGAAATATGGCCCTTAATTACGTTTGAGTTACATCATTTAATCATACTTTAGTTATCATATTACATCATTTGATCACACATTAGTTATAATGTTATAATAAATTTGAAGCAGATGCAAATTTTAACCTTTAAAAATCACAGATTATTATTTGCAGAAAACAAAACCCCGGCTGCAAAACCTTCAAAACAATATAATTAGGTAAAAGGAAATTTTAAAAAATAAATAATTATATACAATTAATTTTAAACTTAAACAACTTTACTTTTATTCAAATTTTAGAAAAGCGTTAATCAATTGTTTGTATCGATTTGTTTATTAATAATTTCTTTTATACGTCACAAATAAATTATAATAAAATTACGGTGAATGTATACAACAGAATAATTAAAAAAAATAAAAAATTACTATTTTCACAATTATTTGACCTGGTAACCTCGTGATTCAAATAATTGCATCGGATTATTTTATTAATCTTGCTCTAATTTCTCAAGAATAGCCGCATGGGACTAGTACAGTACTACAATTTATTTTGTTAATAATTGCTGGCTTTCATGTGTCTCGTACCCCCAGATGGGGCCTTTACAGAGAAAAAGGCAGCTCTATTATTTCTCATGTCATTTGCGGTACTAACTACCATCTAAAAGATGGGAGGAAGAAGTGGCTGCACCACCCTAACTCCTCTTCTTCACACCAAGAAGCGGCTCCGCCGTACCACATTCAACCGTGTGTTCGTAGCAGTTTACACATGTGCCATCTTTGCGCTACTCTATCACCATGTTCAAACAATTGTCCCCTGCAAAACCCGAGTTTGTTTCACCATATCAATCTCTTTGTTACTCGCTGATGTTGTTCTAGCCTTCATGTGGGCAGCCTCGCAGAGCTTTCGTATGCGTCCGATTCGTCGTAAAGCATACCCCGAAAACCTAGAAAACGTCGTTAATCCAAGCGAGTTTCCTGCTTTGGATGTGTTTATATGCACCGCGGATCCGTACAAAGAACCACCCGTAAATGTTTTAAACACGGTTTTGTCAGTTATGGCTTACAATTATCCAACAGAGAAGCTTTCCGTTTATGTATCGGACGACGGATGGTCGGCGCTGACTCTTTTTGCTTTCATGGAAGCAGCGAAGTTTGCAAGCCACTGGTTACCTTTCTGCCGGAAGACGAATGTTATGGAAAGATCTCCTGAAGCATATTTCTTGTCAAATTATGCTTGGTGCCCCGATACTCAGAAGATTAAGGTGAAATTAATATACTTTTGTCTATCACATTTACAAATTTTTAAACTAATTTATTCGTATAAATTATTATTTACATAATTATAAAAATTTAAAAATAAATTATATTTGAAAGCCATATAAACACCGTTTATCTTGCAGGAAGTTATAAATTATTTAAGAGATTGTTTAGTAATATATTTTTATCTTATTTTAATTTAAAATTTAAAAAAAAATTTAAAATACGAGTAATATATAAATTTAAATTATAAAATATAAAATTTTAATCTTCCTAAAAAGAAATAAAATATATAGTATAAAAATTTAAAATATTAATAAAAAATTTGAAAGCCGCAGCCTAGATTTTTTTGATGTATCCAAACCTTAAGTGTTTCCAGCCTTTGTTCTGATTTAATTCATTTAATAATTTTAGGCGTATCGGATGAGTAATACAGATAATGGATACACCTGTCCCATCTCTTCTATTGCTAGTCGTGTATGTATTGCGATTATAAACATGGAGATTTTTGTTTGCTTTAATTAGTTCGACAGAACTCTAACAATATAATATTTAAATTGAACACTGGAAACGCTTAGACAACTTGTCGATATCTCCAAGTGGGTTAAGGAAGGAGGTAGCCCAGAAATCTGTTGGCTCAGCAGCTGTCGACTTGTTCTTGACCTTCCGAGCTTTTGCAGACTGCGGCTGTTACTTTCTAGGACATTTGCGTCCATCCAAATCTGCAAACACTACATTGCAGCTGTTCCGTGGAATCCACGTTACAAAAAAAATTGTTCATGCCCATTTTGTCCAATTTTGCAGACGTAAGAAATTTGGCTGACAAATCATAATCAGTATGGTTCACTCAGTGTTATCTACACCCGCCCGGAACAAGAAACGCTGAGTGNAGCAAATGGAATTTTTCCTTTTCTACAGGGAACAGGTGATTTAAAGGGAATAAGTTATTTAAAGCTAACCCTCTATGTATGGTTTTGAGGGGATTTATGGGAAGGGTCTTTATCCGAGTCCCTTTATTAGAGGGTTCCTGGAAGAAACTTTTCAGGTTGTCCATTTCAGTATTTCGATTTTCATTAAATTTGCCCTGTCAACTAGCAAGGGCATAATTTAATACCAGTATATGGCACATGTCGTAGGGCATGCTGCATACGGAGACCTCATTCATTCATTGCTTTGATATGAGATTATCGCAAGAATTCGTTCAATGGTAAATCAAAAATACAAATTAATACTTACTGTGAATCCCTCGACCTTAATTCTTCATCAAATAAGATAGTTGGAAGCTTGTCTTGGATCTCCGATTTCCAACCAATATGCTGACAAGTCTTCAGAAATTATGCCAGGAAACAAGAGAGATATATCTGCATCAGCTCACAAAATCAAGCTATCTAAGCATGGACATCTATTAACTTTTCTTCTCTTTCTGATTTTGTGTGCCTGTGTTTATGCATGAGATTTAAGAAACAGAGAGATGTCTTACAGAGTGAATATACGTGGGAGCCTGATTAGAACTTGTTGGAAGTATTGGTGGCGAAGACAAAGTGGAAGCTCTCCTCTTGAGATAGAACAAGTAAAACAACAAGAACAGAATAATGGAGAAGAGTATAGGAATTGAAAATATGAAAGCCTGGTAAAGTTTAAGTTGAAGAGCTTGAGAATAAAAGTGAGTAGTACTTGGACTTTGAGGAAGCCCCATAAATTTCCAAGCTTTCTAAAATCTGAAAGATTTTTTCTTTAACAAATTGAAGAGATGGGAGAAGCAGGAAGGTTTTGTTAAGTGTATTTATGGAGATATTTTGCAGTGGGAAAAAGAGAAATGATTGTGTTTAGGTGCTAGAGTAAGATTAGAAAGGGATATATTATAAAATTACTCTGATATTTTTTTTCTTTATTGGTTTCTAGTAGTACGCAGACAGCTTTTGAGATCAAGTTTACAAGATGGTCTACATTCCTTCTTACAGGATGGGACAAGCCCAAGAATTTGCACTAATATCTGGACCCTCACACCGAGCACCGAGAAGACCGATGCTGAAATAGTACAAAAGCAGAAGTAAAAGCAAAAATGATTAGTTTGGTATGTATGTTCGGTTTGGTTAATGGTTAGTAAAAGCAACTGTTAACCATCCTGATCTTTCTTTCTTTTTTCCTTTATCTTTTTTGGTCTGCTTACAGAGATTAGAAAACCACACCCGCAATTGCAGAAGTTAGCCAAACCTCTTGGTGTGGTGTTCTTGTTCAAGCAAGCTCGATATCAATCATTTTTGTGCTAATTGTTTGATACTTTGTTGGCAGGTCAATGGCTTAACAACCTTAAAAACATGTAGGATTACGGGATCTTCAAAGTTGGTTTGAGTCAATTTCAACTAACTGATCAACTTTACAGATCTCATTGTTTGATTTAAGAGCATTAATTAGGCACGCATGATCTCCAATCAAATCGAAGGTTGTTGGTGTTTTACATGATAACAGTTAACCTACCTCAACAAATGCTTTGGTCTGTCTATACTCATCAAAGCATATTGAACTTTCTTCTCCGATTTTCAGAACAGAAAAATGCACAAGGTAGATCTGCTGTACCCATTTAAGGGTTTATTAAAGGCAAAAACTACTCTTTCTCTGCTTACAAAACAAAGAACTTATTCATCTTGGAAAATGAAAGAATGAATTCTTTTTCATGCATTACCAAAAGTAATGCTCATCCCTTGAACTTTCTATCCTTACATAAACACAGGAATCAAGCAATAATGCATTATGCCAACTATGCATCTGTAGCAATAAAAGTTTAGTCGTTTTCATTGTGACATTATTCGAATGAAGAGCAACTATCTGCACCAAAGTGTTCCATGTTATGCAAAGTCTAATTGTTTAATTATCAGTTGGTTAAGCAAGGCCAAAAAAAAAATCTTTGATTAACATAATCTAAGACTCACATCTACTTTTCTTCACTTTTCTGTACTATTTTAATGGATTTCAAATTTTATATTATTTTATGATCCAAAATGAGGCGACTAGTCCTGTTTTTAATAATTTTGTAGGAAGCATTTTGATTTCGGCATGCCCTTTTAATTGGATTGAAGATGCTCACTGTTTTTGGTGGATCGTTAAGGCAGCTCCCCCGCACAAAGTGGAGAAGAGATAAGATCTTGAAGTGCACCACCATATCAGATTCTCCACGTTACAGGTGGAAATTTCACTGTTTCACAAACTTTTCTTTTAAAAAATGAATGAAGTGCACTCACTTTTATTCCTAGTAATGCCCGGACGAAGAATTTGTAACCATGAAGAGGTAAGCCCAGAAATCATTAGAGGATGGCCAGAATCCCATCAATTCAAATATGTTTCACTGTAGTTTTCACAAGGTTGGTAGATGCTTGACACTAGTAAACTTTTATGATCCAGCAATTACTATATGCAAGTAGTTCATGACTACTGCTCTTTGGAAATGCTAATAGATTTTTTCAATCTGGATCAGAGATCACATCAGAGAGAGCACTCGGTTTGGGAGAATTATGCTGTGCTTAGTATTGCTGTGCTTTTACTAAAATTTGGAAGCACAACAGTTAGAAACTGTTAAGAACTTCAATCCTAAACATATCTTTGTTGATATCGTGGCATATGAAAAACAGAATCTTTTATTGTAGTGGGTGATGACAAGCTTGTCTTAGTCGATCAACCAGACCATACATGACCAGTAGTGGTTCACATTGATTGACTCGCGAGAAGTGTGTATATGATCCAAATCCTTAATTCTGTTTGTAAGAAATTAGTTAACTGTAGAACCAGTTTAGCAAAATGAGAGGTTAGTTGAATAATTAATCTAGTAATTGAGTCCTTAATTTTTTGATTAAAAATTGTTAAAGTTGTTAGTGATAATGGTAATTTATTATTAATTTGTTTTAAATAGTATGTATCTTGTAAAAAAAAATTTTAATTTGAGTGATAAAGAACAGAAGAAAATTTTTTTTTCTTAAAATTAATCATATATTTTTTTTATTTTTAAATTTTAAATTTATTTAACAATTGTTTAATGGGTTGATAACTTCATTAAATTTCATTAATTGTTTGATGTGATTCGATCTCAAGAAGTGATTCCAAAAGAAGCAGCTTTGTAGATTATAGACCTACAAGAAAGAATGAAATTCGAAGGAGCAAAAAGAGGAAATGGACAACGAAATAGGACTTTCTTCAAATGAAAATGCATCTACTAGAATTCCTTGGCCGATTCTGAGCCAACTGAGACAGAGTAGACTCGGCCAAAGAGACGATGCAGACTGAGAAAGCCTTCAAAACAATCCCTGTTCATGCCGTACACACCTCTCACCTGTATCATATGGATCAAAAGCTATTTTAGTATTCATCAATGAAAGATATGCAATTCGGTTTCTAAAAATAATTATTTCCTCCTCTGGCATATGCGGAAATAGAAGTCTGTTTCCCCAATGAAAATACATTACTGCCTTTATTTTTCATCTGATTCCATTCTTCCTTCTGCAAATCTAACATGCATACCTCAAACCCCCTAGTTTGACATCGCCAAGCCGAAGATATGCAACAAGTAACAGAAAATCTCCACTCATCTCCACTAAATAAATATGCATATGTTCAATTTGAAATGGCCAATGAAAAAGAGACCTTCATTTAATAGGGAATGCTTCTGCCATAGAGAAAGGATGATCAAATTTTATACCATGAATGATACCAAAATCATCTATAGACAATTGCATCCTTCAGAAAAATGCTTTTACGCTTTTGTGATGTTTCCATCATCGAGATTTCATCATTCTTGTCTTCCGGAACATAATTGTGAGATTGCAGCCTCGTCCAGGTGGTGTCACCGGGGCTGCATACATACGGCCATTTTGCCCGTATAGGTACATTATGAAGCCAGAACGCAGATTGGAGAGGAAGGAATGGCTGATGTGATGACTGTCAATCCATTTATTTCTCTGACTAGCGCTCCTGGCGGTGGTAACTTGATTTGATATCTGGTGAAAGGATTTAGGAGATACACATTTTCTGATGCGTTCCCGCAGTGGAATGGTAACAGCCGTCGGTAGGATGAACTCAAAAACCATCCTTCTTTAAGTTATTGTAGAAAGATTTTATGAATTTTATTTGTTTAAGGGTTGAAGAGGAGGCAAGACTCATGACTTGGATACTGGTAAATAGGAAAGGATGAGAAATAGATTTTAGGATATTCAATTTCTTTGGTGGGTTGAAAGAATGAAATTCTAAAGAGCCATAGGAGGAAATAGCCGACATAATAGGATTTTCTTCAAATGAAACTGCATCCGCTGAATTTGAATCTGTTCCAAACAAAAAGATGATTACAATGTCAAACTGAACCTTTACTTACACACAGGATCCAAAATGAGCTAACGCTTCTGCTTCCTAACTTTAAAACTAGATGATCGGATTACATCGTCATCTGTTTTCATTGTTGCCTCAAGAATTTCAATGGACTCTGGTTTTGTGAAGTAGGTGAAGACGAGGTAGTTACCATCCAAGTAAGTGTTGGACTCCCCTGCTTTGTTTCTCTTTCTGATGCTGTAGGCCAATGGAATAACCCCTCTATTGAATACCTCCACATACATTCCACCCCCAGCAACAAGCAACTGCAAGAAGACCACTACATCAGCACGATCCTAGAAAAAGGTCCCAATAAAATAGCATTTGAAATTTGATAAAACCTGATTATGTTGGCGATGCCCCTCAAATTTTACTCAATAAAAACATGTTGCACTGGGGAACTATCCAGACTTAATTCCTTAAATAAGAAAATGTTAAGATCACCAGTTTATTCCAAATAATGATTTCTTAAATGAATAATTTAAACCCGATTTCTGAATACATTTGAGGCGTCATCGTACCAAATAAGGTTCACAACACAACACAAAACTCAAGCTTTTTCTCACCAAAATAGTGAATAGGTTCAATCAACCTAAAATCATTAACAATTTGATTGTCAGAAAATACTTGAATAGGTTTAAACAATTCAAGGTTAATTATATGCAATGGCAACCTATCACCCACAATCCAATAAAGGTACATAACACAGACCTCAAGCTCCTTCTAACCAAATATGTGAAGCAGTATTCGATACCAGGTAAATCTACATAATATCATTGATGATTGACACAAAATACTTGGATGCCTTTAATCAATTGAAGAATAACCATAGGCAATGCCAACCCCATCACCTACAATCTCAAAATCAGCTTCAGCATCCAAAATTTTCACACATGATTCATTTTCAAAACCTATAAATATATGGACACAACAGACCAGCTTTAAAAATGAGAACATGAATGACCACATAAATTTAAGTCTAGGAGTTCCGTAGAAAACATATTAAATTTACAGTTGCTGGAGTCTTCTCACAATCAACATGCTATTGTCAAATAATACATTCAACGGAGAAATTAATATCCCCAAAACCCCTACTTTATATTTCAGTTAATATAAAGGAAAAAAAAATTCTAAATCACCCAACTTGATTGACTGCATGAAGCATTGAAAGAGGAACGAAAACACCGAACGTATCATAAACTGAAACATTGTTTTGCTTAACTAGTAGCACAAATAACAAATGTTATAGCACCACATATCTATTACCTCTTCGTACTTCTGTGTAAGAGCGAGTCTTTCGTCTTCAGACATATCTGGTCTCAAAACCATCATTGTCTCGTACTGTCCTAACCCAGGTGGGCACTGTGGCTCCTCTTTATCTTCAACAGCTGTCGCGGTTCCGACCGACCCGGGTGGCACGGAAGTGGGGTCGTCATCTGTCTCGAATCCGCCGCCTTCGAAAAACGAACCCGAGAAGCCTAGGGTTTGCGCTTTGATGGTTAAGGAGGAAACAGAGTCGCTGCTGTCTTCGAGGAGAGTAAGAGATTTCGATACTGTGCGATATGGTTTGAGGGCGGCATTGAAGGAGACGAGCGGCGAGGATGGGAATTGAGAGAGGTGTTGAGGGTAAAATGGGGACTTTGAATGAGATGTTAGAGTTGAGGTAAGTGAAGAGCTCGCCATTTTTCTATTCTCTTGCCATGAGCTCTGCTTCGAATAGAAGATGTATTGGGTGACGAAGGATGTGAAAGGAGGATAACGCAGGTGTGCTCCACGCACCCAGCACACGTTAGCACATGGACATCCTTGAAGGTGAAAACTAAGACTTTCTCCTGTATGTGGGGTGACATCAGGCTTATTGACTGTACGGAAAACGTTAAAACTGACGGAAGGCGTTATGCCAACTCAACCTTGTAAAAGATTTTGACTTAAAATACGATCTCAAGGCGCAATCTGATCTCAGAAGGTCCCATTAAAACCCAATAGCTTCTTCTTGGGCTTTAAAGGACCCGGACCCTGATTCGGACCCTTACAAAAGCGAAATGCATTCTTCGAAACCAAGCCAAAGCGAAAACAAACGCTGAACGCTGAGAAAACCACTGCAAAGCGAAGACTATACGGAAAGAGATGGATCCAAAACTCACAGAAGTTTCTCAACTATTCGATCGCTTCAAAGCTGCAATAACTAGAAAAGACTATGACACGTGCACACAACAACTTTGTCAACTCAAGGTTCATTTCTTAAACCTTCAATCATTGATTTTCTACTCATTTATCGTCTGTTCTAGGGTTTTTCGACGATGAAATCGGAGATGCTTTGTATTTTGTTGAATAATTTGTTGGTTTTTCCTTTTTTGTGTGTTTTGAATCGGTAAAGTTAGACTGTGATTCTGCGATGTAGTTAGGCTAGGGTTTATTAGTTATCTGTGTTTCAGTCTGTTGAATTTTGGGTTTTATCGGAATTTGTTTGTTGTTGCTTGGTTGTCTTTACTCGGTCATTGTAATTATGGCTCAATGTATTGTAGATATAGGGATTAGTGTAAATTGTTGCTTCTAAGTCTTATGTATGCTCTTTGGATTACCCTTATTATTTGGCTTATTTTATCTATTTAGAATTCATGTTTATGGTCTTGGATAGAATCTGGTCTTGCTATTTTGAGTAGGAATGTTATTTGTTGGGAGTGTTGGACACGGGCTGAAGCCATTTTTCACTGGTTGATATACTAGTTATGTTAATTTTTATATTGATGTATGGGATGAGTTGTCTTGGTTTCTGTTTTGTAGGTTCTGCTGACTGGATTCAGAAGTCTCCCGCCATTGTTTGAGGACACTCCCAACTCCATTCATGAATTGACCCTAGCAAGTATTTCTCTTCTCTCAATTCTGTTGGCTATATATATTCCTTTTTGTTGGATTTTGTAGATTTATTTCTGATGCCGGTCCTTGTCTGTTGCTGAATGAAACATGAAACTTTAGATCTCTGGAGAAGTTGCACCATATAGAATATCAAAATGAGGACTATTTTAATATGCAGATTATTCTTAGTGGGTGTAGGTGCTTTAATATGCTTGCTTGCAATGCTTTTCCACTGATCATATCTTGTTGTCATAATTTCAGGGGATATTTATGAGCACGCTGTTCTCTTAAGTGTTAAGATTGAGGATCAAGATGACTTTGAGAGGGATTTCTTTCAGTTGAAGCCCTATTATACAGATGCGGGGTAAGTCGATTCGCTATTATTGGTTTCCTTTGAGTTCTCAATGTAACCTGATTGTCTTGTATTAATGGACTATACATTTGAAATAGTTGTTAAAGGTGCGCCTTAGACGCAAGGCAAACCAGACTCAAGCCTTTGTGCCTTAAGACTCAAAAGGCGGGCAGCTTATGCCAGGCACGCATCTAGGCAGTAAGGTGCGTGCCTCAAACCCTAGGTGCAAGGTGCAAAAAGGCAAACCTGAGTGATGTCTGTCTGTTTTGTGTGTTTTTTTATTTTTTAATGAACCACTAGTAGGATTAATGCCTCTCTAATGTTAGAAATGGAGAAGAGGGTAATTTTAAGGAAGAGGAGAATAAAGAGGATGAAGAAGAAGAAGAAGAAGAAGAGGAGGAGTATATTGATGAGGAAAAAGATGATGGGTAGTTGCTTTATAACTATTAAATGGAATATTTTCATTTAGTTAAAACTTAGAATATGATCACACATTATGATTTTTAAGACTTTTCATGGTTTTTAAAATTTTTTCTCCTAGAATGTTGAATATTTTATGTTATTAATAAGTAGTAATCTTATTGTATGTTGTTGATATAAAAAAAGGTTTATATATGATTAATTGTCTTCTTTGATTTATTTTGCGCCTCACCTCTCTTAGGTGCACGCCCATGCCTTGTGCCTAGGCTCCCCTTGGTGCCTTGATGCGCCTTGCACCTTTAATAACTATGTCGTTTGAGTGCCAAGTAAGGAGAACTCAAATGACTTAAGCAAAATGCCTCTTGCCAACATTACTTATTTGTCTTTAGCTTCTGATGTAAATTGCCCATTTTTACTGGGTCATGTTAATGCCGTTACATTCTTTTGATGGAACAGGCGTCGCCTTCCACCATCACCAAATGAGTACATGATTTTGGGTCTTAACCTGTTGAGACTTTTAGTCCAGAACAGAATTGCTGAATTCCACACTGAACTGGAATTGCTGTCATCTACTGCTTTGGAGAATCCTTGCATCAAGCATGCTGTGGAGTTGGAGCAATCATTTATGGAAGGGGCTTATAACCGTGTCTTGAGTGCCAAACAGAACGTGCCTCATGACACTTATGGTTATTTCATGGATCTCCTAGCAAAGACAGTAAGGTAAACTGTGTGACTTTAGTGAATGTTTATAGATTGATGAGTGACCAAATTACTGTTAGAGGTAGCTACATATAGCAAGAAGTAGGGATTTAGAGGTGCTTGCATCTAGCAATGAGATTGAATTTGGATTTACTTTGATACCTTTTTAACACCAGTGCATTTTGATGGTATATAACTTCCTCTGTCACCATCTGTTTTATTATATTGCAATTTTCTTGTAATGACCTTTCTGCTTGGGATTGAGGTTTTTTTTTCCTTGGTAATTGGAAATTGGTGCATTCAGAGGACTTATTGGTTCAATATTTGTTATAATTTACTACCAGGATATGCCCAAAACCTATACCATTTATGCAGTGCAACATTGCATTTTGACCGCATTTCCACAGGACCCTAGTCATTTTGAATTGCATTTTCTTGAGTAGTATATCTCTTTGTTTAATGTTTTCATCAATTTTGTCATGTAATCATCTAGTTTGTCTCTATTCTGCCACTTCTAGAGATGAGATAGCTGGATGCAGTGAGAAGGCGTATGATTATCTTTCAATTAGGGATGCCGGTCAGATGTTGCTGTTCACTAATGACCAAGAACTTTTGGAATATGTCAAGGAGGTAAGGATATTGGAACATAGCTGATTTTCTGATAAATTGTAATTTTGCCGTCCAACTGAACTTGTCAATGTGCCTGAATTGTTATAAGATAGGTGGGTGGGTGTTTTGTTACAAGAAAAACAATAAGATATCTTGTTAATTGTCATTTTAATGCATCAAATTTGCACCAAATTGATAGTCCTTCATTACTGTAATATAATTATTTTCCTGGTTTTACATTCCCTTAGTTTCCTAATACGTGCATTCATTTGATTGAATGCAGGAGCACCCGGAGTGGGAGATAAAGGATGGATTTGTATTTTTCCAGAAGGCGAAAGAATCTGCGCCTTGCAAGGAGATACCTTCTTTGCAGCTCATCAACCAGACACTTAGTTATGCAAGAGAGTTGGAGCGAATTGTGTAAACAGAGTTGCTGCTTCACGGTTGTTTTTGCCTCTATTTTCACCACTCCAAGAAGTTTCTGAAAATTTTTTACTTTCTGCATCCGGTATAGAACTTAAAATTGCTGTTCATTTCTGTATTATTATTTCGGTAGCACATATTCTTGGAAAACAAGTTAGCTCATGTTCGGGAAGTTACTTCATTACCCCTTCTTACCAATCTTCTTTTCTTATCCTTATCCTTTCCTAAGCATCTATTTTATTATGTAAGAATATATTTTTTTCCACAAAAAAAAAAGGTTGTCTTATCGTCTAACTGAGGTTTATTATGCACGGGTATCGCTTTCACCATCGTTATTGTTGAACTAATTCAGAGGCTGAATGGGATTGCAGGGCCAAATTGACCATAAGAGTAGAGCTCTAATTATAATCAACCAACGGCGACAGCTGAAAGGGGACAATCAGTCACAAATTTGTTATAATAACAATCCAACCGTCTGACAATGAATCCTCAACTACCGCACATATGATGTGTATTGATTACCATCATTGAATCCCAATTTGCATTTGCCTAAGCTTCTATCGAATCCTGGCTAGTTCACATGTTAGGGTTGTAGATTTAACAACTTTCAACGTAGTCAAATTCGTTTTAATGGCATGAATTGTGTATGAACACTGCCATAGGTTCATACATAGAATGGCAGAGCTATTGCCAAAGCCATTTCACCGAAGTGAGTCAGGCTGGCTTGAAATTTAAAGAAGAATGGCAGCATTCCTTAAATGGAATGGGCTACGAGTTTCCAAAATTTATTGCATAAGGTCAGTTGATTCAAATATCTGCTACTAAAACTGACGGGCAAGTCTGTTATGTCCCTCATGATTGTTACTGATGAGAATGATATGAAAAAAAAACTTGAGGTGGGTTTCGTCATTAAACTCATTCATGGATTTCTGCATGCTTTGTACCAACTCCCAACTCTCCAAATTAAAATCTCTCAGCAAAAGTATTTAATTGCTTGCTTTGCTTAACTCTCCATGGATTCACAGTTATTCATCTAATCAATATTTGTTTGTTTCTTCTAGCATTTGGGTCCCGTGTTAGAAATTAATCACACCACCACATGGCTGATATGTGGCTGATTTTATTGAAATCTAAGACTACCCCATTTGCAGAGAAACCTTCCACTCCAGATTACAGAGCTTCTTAACTTTTGCTTTCAGACGAGAAGGTGGTGCTTTTTACTCCCACAATCAACGCTTCTGATTTCCCTGCCTTTATGCCTGTCCGCTTGTTGATCTCTTGTCTCCTTTCAATAATTATACACTTTATAGCCAACCTCATATGATTTCTCCATCAGAAGCAAATTCCCCTTGCAACAGCGAAATAAAGTGAGCTTGGCCTTCTAAGCATTTGG
This sequence comes from Swietenia macrophylla, assembly GCA_032401905.1. Lineage (NCBI taxonomy): Eukaryota > Viridiplantae > Streptophyta > Magnoliopsida > Sapindales > Meliaceae > Swietenia > Swietenia macrophylla. The sequence continues at coordinate 450,535 of CP135568.1, read as the reverse complement.
CGCTATTTTGCTTGAATGACATGCCGTTTGCATATTACTGAGACGATCAAAGAAAATATGGCTTCGACTTCTTCGTTTTGTGCTCCTCAAGAAGAAGCTTCCAACCACGATGAACTCTTCATGCAACAGAGCTTGCTATTTTCTCATTCTCTGAAGGTTTCTTCCTTACTCTTATGAACTTCTCATTGCTATATAGTTTTATGGCTAACTCAACCTAGTGGATTAAGTTTTTCATTTGGGTTTCTGGCTTTTCAGGATTTGAAGAGCTTGAAGAAACAATTATACTGGGCAGCAGAATTCTTTGAAATGTCTTACCCGAAACAGAGCCAGAAACAGATGTGAGTAGCGCAGTCGAAATCTCTTATTGATTCCTTTCTCTGTCTTTTAATTTTGGCGATTGTAAATTCGTTTGGCTAAAATGTTTAGAGTGATGGAGAGTTTGAAAGATTATGCCATGAAAGCTTTGATCAATACAGTGGACCACTTGGGTTCTGTAGCATTTAAAGTCAGCAGTCATTTGGATGAAAAGATTGGTGAGGTTTCCGAAACAGAGGGTCGGTTCACTTGCTTGGCCCAGGTTTATTCCACCTTCACTCTCTGCTTTTCAAGTAAAATTGTTTTTTCTCCATGTAATCAAATTATAGATGCTTTTCGGATTTCTGAAATCCGAAAGTTGCTTTTTAACTTTAGAGAGTAAAATCATGTCAAGAATTCATCACCCAAGCAGGCCTTTCTCAACAATCATCAGTGATAATTACTCCCAGGCACCACAAACGCTATATCTTTCCAGGCAAATATAATCCCTCTTTGCTTTTTATTATTTTCCAAAATGATTTCTTTTCATTTTCTGGCTTTCAATGAACCTGGAATTTATAAGCACAGCCAAGGAAAATGTGTTCAGAGAAATTTATCTGTTCATGCAGACGATGATAACATAGACACTTTTGGCCAGAACCATCACACCAGCACCCTAAGTGCTGAAGAAGAAGCACTTCAGCTTAAAAGTGGTAACATCCAATGCCTAAAATTTTTGGAAACTCAATATTTTTGCTTTGATGTTTCATCATTGACAATGTCCGTAAGTATGAAAAAAAGCTAATGATTTGTTGTTGTGACTGTCTACCTAGCTGCCCAAGCAACTACACAGAGCCCTTCATTTTATGTTAGGTAATGTTTAGCTGTAGCATTCATTATTTGGTGAAACTTTTGTCCCTAATCTCACCAAGATCACACTCTCTGTGCAAAATTCTTATGCAGGGAAATATATTCCACATTACAATCTCAACAACAACCTTCCTTGAGACGGGGGGCTTTTTCTTCCACAGGATTATTGAACAACAGAAAACCAGGCATGGGTAAATGATTTTGTTCTGACTGTAATACTATCTTACATTGTTATGTGTAGATTTTATGATGAGTTTGAAATTCTTGCTGTTGGAAATCCTGTATCGATTATGTTTCTTGTGAAATCAGAGAGACAAGCAGCATCCCCACTTCACTTTTCACTTATGAGTTCAGGATCTTTTCTTAAGAGATCTCCCTCTCCTAGCTATTCAAGGGCCAACCAGAGGGTAAGTTTTAAGGGGAGAAAAAAAGACAACATTTTCATTTAGTACTTACTGTTATGCACTATATTGGTTAACATGGGCAACTTTCTCAAATATCCCAGTATCCATCTGAGCTCCGGAGATCAGTTTCTTTGTCAACATTTACTGAAAAACGCAGGAGTGGAGACTTTGAGCAATATTCTAGCAGAAGCAAACGCCTATTCAATGCCTTGCTCAGCTTGCGCAGGCCGAGAAAAGAGGGCACATTATACAAATTTTTAGATGAGAACTGAAAGGAAAAATAAATGGAGGGATGCTTGGAAGGGAGAAGATCAGCCTCATGTTACAGTTCTTTTTCTGCTATAATGATTCATATTTTGGTTTAAAATTTATACCTGTATTAGCTTTAGTTAAGGTTTATTATTGGTGATACATTGTATACCAATGTAATTTCTCACTACATCAAAATCAGTGATGTTATTTTCCAGGTGCACCCATGAGCAACATCAAAGAAAGAAAATGGAATGCTCTTGGGTAGCAAAATCTGGCACTGATATTTGTAAATATCCCAGGATAATTTATTCTATATTCACGTAATGCAAAATGCAACCAAGAGTTGCATGTATAAAAGAGAGAAATGAATGCTTATATGCATAACTCTCTAAATATGGTGACAATAAAAGAATTAGCATTGTAATAATTCCTGTGACTAACTTAAAAGTGAATTATTATGCTGTAGCACTTACCTCAAAATCCAAGGTCGAAACTTGGTAATTCATCCATTTTGCTTGGACTCTTAGGCTTTTCAGAACTAATTCTTTTGTCATTGCCAGGGTCATTAGATATTGCTGCAGAATTCAAACTAAAATCAGATTTTCCGTAATTGTAATGTTAAAGAATATACAATTTGGAGTGCTACAGTGTAAATAATGTGGCAGAAGCAAATGATTACTTTAAAACTTACGTTTAAGATTATCAGGAAAATTCCCGATGTCTGGATCTTCATTTGGTTTACCGCTGGCCATGTTTTTGCTTGGTTCCTGACTATTGCCAGGTGCATCTAAAACAGCACTAGAAACTTCAAGCCCTTTAGGTTTTCGGAGAATGGACAAGATTTGAATGGCTGCACAAGTAGACACTTCAAGGTAAGAACTGGGTGCATCATCAGAATTACTGAATGTTAATAGCTACAAATAAGCAAAAACTAATGATAATAACAGGCAGTATATGAAAACAACATTCTAAAAAATTTGCTTAGTAGTGTCCACACGGCAGTCGAGGACAGAAATGGAACTCATCTTAGAGAAAATTATAAGCAATTGCACCGGGTAAGTATGGACATACCATCACGTAAAGGTTTGTTTGTGGAGACAGCATTGCCTGATTTGATCCTGTCTGCTGCAGAGATGGTGCAAGTTGAATCTGTAATTTCCTTTGGGCAGGCCTTATTCTGAGGTTTTCCTATACATTTGAGACAATATTTGCAGGAGGGTTGATAAATTCTTTCAAAATAATTACATTACAAGGAGAGAAAAAATGCAATGGCAAATGCCAAACACCAAAGTTGAAAAGCAGGTAATGCCAAGGTAGAAAGGAAAACCCAACAGTAAAATGGATACTGAAGGGCATATCTCAAATGTAAAACAACTGTGCATGCTATGCTATCAATTAGAGCAGAGCAATTCCACAATTATGTTATAAGAAATGTAATGCCTGACCAACATACGGAACATAAGATTTTGACAAATGAAAGCTCATGCTATCTAACCTTTTAGAACAGATTTATCAAAGTTAAGACAGTTCTGATGTCCATGCCTTATCCCTGATTTTATCCCAACTTTGCGATTGTTGCCTTGACTATTCATTTCCATTTGGACCTGATGGATTCCTTGAGGTTCTCCAATGTCAACTAAATGAGCATCAAATGTTATTGATCCACCAGATACTATTTTTTCATCCTTTCTGAGGAATCTACTATCCAAAAGTTTCCTGCCATCATTGTACAACATGACCTAAATAGAGACCCAAAAGACAAATTGTCAGCATCGTCAATTCCTTTATGATGAATAAAAATCAGAAAAAGTGATTGAACGTATATGCAGCTTCACTTATCACAAAATAAAAGATATTTTTACATCAGGAGGGCATGGATTATTTTCTTAGATCAGTAATAAGCAAGATAATTTAACTTCTGAAGAAAGAAATTGTGAAGAATATAGAGGTCATCCTCTCTCTGTACTGATCCATTAATAGTAAGAACAACTGATTAATGACTTGATCTGAACAGAGAACCAAATAATTGCAGTTAAACCGGGCCTAATTCCATTACATATAACTGAACAACTGACCTTTAACGACATCATGAAGGATAAGTAATTCCATGTAAATTTATTGAGATAAAAAAGCATGATGATTAGCCTTGAGTTGAGGAAAGACATAAGAAGTTTAGGGGTGTAACCTGCCTCCCCAGGGATCCACAAGCTGCAACTCGTAAGAAACCATCATGATATTTCTTGGCCTTTTGAGTTAGATGTGTAGTGTACAGAACCTCCCATTCTATACGGAGAGCAGACATGTAAACAAGAAATTTAGGAAAAGGTAAATTGTAATATCAATTGAATAAACAATGAAAGCATTAGATACTGGAAGATACAGAACTCATGGGAGACTATATAATATATATATATATATATATATATTATGAACTAAGCGTTGAGGAAGAATGGACATGTTCATGCAATTTTCCATTTCATTAGATCCACAATAAACAAAATAATCAAATTAAAAATACATCATTAACAAATTGGAAAACTATGTCCTTTCTAGAGGCGGAGGCAGAGGCACAAGTAATAACTGACCTGTTGTCCCAGGATTTGCTTTCTCTGGACTACTCTGTGGTGTTCCATACCTCTGCATTTCCCTCTTCTTAAACTCTGAAATGTATACAAGTGCTGCATTCATCAGGTTGGGCACGTAATTTAACTAATCTCTGATAAATAGAGCAGAATGACTTGTCAAGTACAGGTGCTGCATTCATCAGACTGGGCACCTACTTAAACTTACCTCGGATAAATTTTTGCGATGGACTTAGACTACCTAGCTCCACCTTTTTATTCTCTGCGTCAATCTTTTTACATCCTAGGGTGGAAAAGAATGTGCGTAAGAAAACAATACATTAACATGGTAAGTACTTTGTTACATGAAAACTGCAAAGTAAGATGTTTAATAAACTGAGAGGACTAATCTTGAAGGTGATACCAGAAGAACTAGAGTAACTCCTCAGTTTTTGTCTGTGATGTAAACTGGATTGCTCACTAATTTTCCTATCTCGGCACTGAGGATTCAAATCGGGTATTGTCTTACAACCTCCTTCAGGATCCCCAACATCAACAAGATAAGCATTAAACGTCAGCGCTTCACCAGAGCTAACAACTTCATCTTGCTTCAAGAATTTGCATTCCAACAGATTCTCACATTCGTCATATAGCTTAACCTGTACAAAAATTCAGCAAGCCAGAAAACGTGATGAATTCGTTTTAGTTTCAAGCTCTTTTATGGATTAAATTCTCCATAGCTCTAGTGGACTACAGAAGCCCAAAAAGATGACGAAGAAAAAAAGCATTCGCTCGAATCTTAACAGTTAAAAATTGACCGAAATTCTTCATTACTATGATAAATGATAACACCTTGCTGGTTGAGGTGTGAAGATCCAGGAAACCGTCTTGATAAACTTTCCTCTTTTGAATAATGTGCTTCGTGTAGGTCACGTTCCATCTCTTTTTCGCGTCCTCCATTGCTCTTCAAACAACACGAAATTTCGGTGGCCGACGATTTCAGAACTTAAATCCAGAAAATATTCCGGCGGGCGGGAACCAAATTATAATAGCTCGCGAAACTGCGTCGTTTAACCCAGTAAAAGCAATCAATCGGACTATTTCGTAATTTCGCATACATTATCTGCTTACGTGGCGCCGTTTGATTGGAAATAGGGAAGGTCATGGTAAAAACAGAGGGGGATGCAAAATCCCCATCGGACAGTACCAAATGCAACGTTTTTCCACATTTTTCCCGCAGCAAAAATCCTTTAGCTTCGAGAATTTTGTTGTGATCAGCATCCCCTGACGTAATCTTGTGGTACGCCTCCGTAAATTTTCTTCTTAAAAGGTAAATTTTTTGTTCTCTATGGTTATTTGCTTTCCAATTGTTCGAATTTATGCTCGATCGCCGTTTTGATTCTGCTAGTTTGTATTATTGTTATTGAATTGATGAAATCCAGAAATTTTTGGGATCTGTAGCTTTCAGGTTCTGAAATTATGAAATTTGTTCGCAGATTTTTTGGCGTTGTGTGTACTGAACTTTGCTATGGCTGTTTTAATATATTGTATCTTGTATAATGAACTATAATTTAGTTACAAGGGTCAAGGTGTTCTTGATTCTTCTTCCTTTTTATGGCCATTTACATGTTAAACTCTCCTGTTTGTGTAAAATGAAACTAGCTGATTTTTTATAACCTTACATTTTCATTCTTTTTGGTTAAGTACAATGCTAACATTTTTTAGTTCATGCTTTATGAAATATTTATTGTTATGTTATCCTATAAGCTTCAAGCTAAGCCTTGGAATTACTTTTGTTGTTGTGATTGCATGGTTTAAGCAATTATCTCTTTTAAGCATCCTTTGATGAGTTAATGTTTTGAGGAAAAGCGAGGCTGATTGTGCTAGACAGATACCAAAGTCAAGGCCAGTAATAAATAAAGGAGTAATTAATTTTATTCTAACCTTGTTGATGCTTGATACGAACTTGGGGAATTCGTCTTTCTAGACGGAAGAAAGGACATAAGTTTGCGGTATTTTGTTGTGTCTAGGAAAGGAGCTAAAATTTATGTTGATCGTAATTTATGAGAGGAAATAATAATGTTGCTTTATCAAAAACAAGGGTATAAACTTCTTTCATGGTAGATAGGGTGGAGATGTAATTGTTTTACTCATTATCTGATTGGGGCATTTCTCGCTTATATATGCACATGCAACTTGAAAATGCTGTTCTGCCTGCAGGTGCATCTATAATAAACCTCTGATCTGAGTTCAATGTAATCTTTGTAGATTGTAGCATTATTTCACTTAGCTGTACAATAAATGTAGACCATTTCTACTTGGTTCTATGCATATCTGAAATTTGAACTTCTATCATTGTTTTCTCTTGATATCTTCATCAGTTGAAATTGTAGTTTTTCCATTTTAACTTCAGGAGGCTAAAAACTACTAACAGTGGCCAAGTGCTATTTTTTTCCATCTACTGTGGCAAACTACATTGTTTTGTTTGGACAGGCTGCTGGATCCCTGAAACCATGGGAGATGGCAACACCACCACTAACAGAGGTGTCTCAGGCAGCTCAGGTACATCCCACACCAGTGAGAAGCCAGAATGGCTGCAGCAATATAATCTAATAGGCAAGATTGGCGAAGGCACATATGGCCTTGTATTTCTGGCTAGAATCAAGTCAGCTACAAATCGTGGAAAATCAATTGCCATCAAGAAATTTAAGCAATCCAAAGATGGTGATGGTGTCTCCCCTACTGCCATCCGCGAAATCATGTTGCTTCGGGAGATTACACATGAGAATGTTGTGAAGCTTGTTAATGTGCACATTAATCATCCGGACATGTCACTATATCTGGCTTTCGATTATGCTGAATATGACCTCTATGAAATCATCAGACATCACAGAGACAAGGTTAACCAGACTATCAATCAATACACTGTAAAATCATTGCTGTGGCAATTGCTAAATGGACTGAACTATCTCCATAGTAATTGGATCATACATCGTGATCTTAAGCCATCAAATATCTTGGTTATGGGTGACGGAGATGAGCAAGGAGTTGTTAAAATTGCTGACTTTGGACTCGCAAGAATTTACCAAGCGCCCCTCAGGTTCTTGTCTGAAAATGGGGTAGTGGTGACCATTTGGTATCGTGCACCTGAATTGCTTCTCGGGGCAAAACACTATACGAGTGCTGTTGACATGTGGGCTGTCGGATGCATTTTTGCTGAGCTTTTGACTTTGAAGCCACTATTTCAAGGGGCAGAAGCCAAATCTGCACAGATCCAGCTTGATCAGCTTGACAAGATATTCAAAATCTTAGGGCATCCAACACCAGAGAAGTGGCAAACTCTCGCAAATCTTCCACATTGGCACTCGGATTCACATCACATTCAAGGCCACAAGTATGAAACTAACGGACTTCATAGTGTTGTGCATCTCCCTCAGAAAAGTCCTGCATATGGCCTTCTATCTAAGATGCTTGAATATGATCCCGAAAAGCGTATTACAGCTGCACAGGCTTTGGGGCATGAATATTTCCGGATTGAACCTCTACCAGGGCGCAATGCACTTGTACCTTCCCAGCCTGGGGAGAAAGTGGTGAATTATCCAACTCGTCCAGTGGATTCAAATACAGATTTTGAAGGGACAACTGCGCTTCAACCTCCACAACCAGCATCTGGAAATCCAGGTCCCGGGAACATGGCATTGTCAAACAGAAATGTACCTCGGCCAATGCCTGGTGTTGGCATGCAAAGGATGCAACCTCAGGGCATGATGGCATACAATTTCCCTGCTCAGGCAGGAGTAGCAGGTGGAATGAATCCCGGTAACATGCCAATGCAGCGTGGAATGGCTGCCCAGGCCCATCAGCAGCAACAGTTGAGAAGGAAAGATCCAGGAATGGGAATGCCCGGATACCCTCCGCCACAGAAGTCAAGACGCATATGAGCAATTGACATGTTGGAAAATTTCGGGAATGAAAATCAAAGACCAAGTAAAACCTAAGAAATAGTGGGGTGTGCCGGGGAACCTAACCACGTGTGTCCGCCGAGGAATTTAACCAAGAGCCCAGACAGGGAGGTTGCGAAGGTGAAAGTTCTTGTTCTCTCGGCTGTCCCTGGAATTTTGTCAAGGATGAAGTAGGAAGTGCTTTGGAGAGAAGGAAGGGCATTTTTGAGTACTGTAGACGGACACCCTCAGAAATCGTGCATCATCCTTTAATATTACGTTATAAAATGTAATTGAACTTAAATTCTAAGAAGAAAATGTTAATCATATCCTGAAAAAATTCTATTTTTCACGTTGTTTCCTATTTGTGTCTGATTTTATAATGCGTAGAATATGAGATGCATTGAATTGTTATGTCTGATTTTATAATGTGTAGAATATGAGATGCATTGAATTGAATGAAGGCGTTCGATGTTTTATTTCTCTTGATTTTAACTTAATGTTAATGAAACGACATCGTTCAGAGCCCGGATTTAAGTATAACTGCGTGCACGTTCTCTTCAATGGAGATCTGAAAGAAACGAAGCTAGGAAAAATCGGAACACCATCGAAAAAAATTAAAAATCAGTTCAATTATAAAGCGGCTTAAAATGGTAATGGAAATCATCACAGAATGGATTCTTCATTATTTCTTGTTATTGCTACGATTAGTTTGATGCCTTTAATTGAAATTGAGAAGATGATGTTGTTTTCCTTTTCGTTGAACAGTCGGCGCTATTTAATTTCCATTCCTTCCTGACGGTGGTGTTGCTCGTGATTTGCACGTGCACGTATGTGAAGATGCAGTTTCCTACCATCCTTGAACAGAAAACCGGGTCAGTCCAAGTACTTTTCTCTCGATCAATTTTAGCATTGCATTTTTGTTTTCGTTCCGTGTTTGTCTTTCAGTTGCTAATATGCGTATCGGAAGTTCGTCAGATTTGTTAATGGTAGCACAATTATCTAACGTAAGAATACATATGAGGACCAACTTCAAATTGTTTGCCTAGGTTAAAAACTTCAGTCACTCTTCAATTTATTCTTACTATGTTCTGGGTTAGCTCAGAAGTGAAATTTAACATACGAATCATATTCTGTTTAGCTGAGTCTGTGTTAATCTCGTACATTGATTTTTATTGTTGAGCATTATTTTGCACACACTGAAGAGTACAGTGAAGTTTAAAATAGTTGGTTGCAGATCTGTTTATCTCCGGAAGTTTTTGGTAGTGGTATCTGCTCTTTCGTTAGGATAATGGAGTGACATTTGTGGTTGAATTTGTATTATATGCCTGCTGCTCTGCTTTGTAGCATTCGATCTGTGTTGCATTCTTAATGGATGTCTCCTTGTGGCAGGTTTCGAGGTTTCTTTTGGAAGGCAGCTAGAATAGGTAGGTTCATCAATTTTTTTGCTTCCATGATTGCTATTACGTTTTATGAGAAACTTTAGATTGACCAAGCATAAATGTAAGAGACATTGATATAGATCTTTCCACAATGATACTTAAAAAATGAAGTCATACATCAATGGTAAGACGGTTGAGTTTGCTGCTGTGCAACTCAGAGGACCCAATCCTTAGGTGCTACTTAAGAATCCCTACCATATACAATAACATCTGTGAACAACTAAATGTCTGTCAAAAACTTCTGGAAGGATGAGTGGACAACTTTTGATTTAGAAAAATAGTTGGCCTATGCTTATTTCCCTGACTTTGTATCCTTTTCTTTTCCCAAAATAAAAAAAAAAAGAAAATGTTCAGTAAATGGTCTAACAAGTGAGCCATTACATTGTGTAATGGTAAAAGTGGTTGACTGATAAGCTCCACCCTTGAATTCCTATCTTGAAAGTGAATGCTTTATGTAAAAGATAAAAATGTGAAAAGAAAAAGAAACAAAATGGAAGTTCCTGAATCCCTGCTTGGAACCTGGTTCGCAGTGCTGGCTTTGGCGAATAGGTGTGTGAGAACTAATCTGAAATTATCTTTATGACTTTATTGTAATTTTGAAACAGGTGAGCGATTGAGTCCCTGGGTGGCTGCAGGTTGCTTCGCAATGGGTGTATCAATAATTTTTTTCTGAGTTGTATTCTGCTGGTAGACTTGAAGTAGGTTCGTCTTTTCATACAGTTGATCCTTTTACAAATTTATCTTTTTTGCAAATGATTGGTTTGTATGATAAAAAGACACCATGCTTTCAATAATTTAGCCTTGTAGTTGATGCAATTGCCACAAGAATCACAGTTTTCTATCAGTTGTCATACATATAAACTGATAGCTGTAGCTATTGCAGGTTCCTTATTGTCAGCTTGATTTATATAAAGAGAGTGTAAAGAAATCTATTTTTAGGGTTTGTTCCAGTTATATCTTTGAACAGAACTTATAAGAATACACAACATTTGTCATAACAAATCAAATAGCAGGTTCCAGTATGAGAAAAGGGAAAATAATGTGCTTGCATTAGTTACCAAATAACAGTATTTTTCTCATTGTTTATGTTAACTTTATTTTTTTCAAGAAGATAGAATGAATTGATATCAACACTAATAAACCATACTCAGTGACATTTAGTGATGCCAGTCAACTGCCGAACCAATCCTTTCATGCTGCATAACAGTACAAACAAGTCGAACTGTAAAACTTTCATAAAACTTTGGTCCAATAGATAGGTAGGTCTAGAGGTGTTGAATTATTGTATTTATGTTGTTCATTTATTTGTTTGAGAGGTGTTGGACTCCTGTTGGGCCAATTTTTTTGGTTTGAGCTTGAAAACCCAAGCTTGCTCGAGATTTATTGAAACCCGTGGGAATAAATAATGAAACCTTGGTCCCTTGTATCCTTTTCTCCACATTAAGGTCAGATAATTCTTTTAAAGCTTACAGCTTTGTTTAGGATCAACATCTACGTATTGACCAGAGATTTTGACGAGCAAATAAAAAAAATGAAACATACAATTTATTATTTATTTTCTTTCTCTTAAATTTTCAAAGTTTGTGCCTTTTACCTACTTTGTGTGGCTCTTCTTCTTTTATTTATTGGAGTCAAATGGTTCTGTGGCTCATCAAACTCAGGCCAGCTGCAGCTGCATTTGTTTTGTTTTATCACTTAACTAGGTTCAAGTTGACCCCAAACTCTTGGAAAATATGACTTGAATTTTCATTTGTTTTCTTTTTTTGGTAAATTAAGCATTATCAATGTGTTGATATGGGTTAATTTCATCTACGTCCTCTATGGTGCTAATCATTGGAGCGATCAATGGCCAGCATGGTCTTTTCTTCAGCTGTTGCTGCACCGCATTGCATTGAATTAGGCCTTGTCATCAGCTTTCCAATAAAATTTTCCATCTCACTTTCTCTTACCAAAGGAAAAAAATTTTAAGCCCATTTGGTTGACTTTATATTATTTGGTTGAAAGTTTTTTCAATTTATAATGTTGTTTTGACGTGGTCATGCACTGATAAAAAGTTACCTGAGCACTAATAAGGCTATGTCACTGAATCTTTTATTTAAGTGCCAACCTCCTTTTGATGTTTACAAATTGTTCAATATAATCAACTAAATCCAGATTTTATGATCTGGTCATGTCATCTCCTATGAGAGATTATGGTAAAAAATTGTAATTGCCCTCATGTTCTGACATTCTAAATCTGCGTGCGCGCGCACACACATTATTAGCTGTTGTGATTGATACTTCTCTTTGCCAGTCATTTATGCCAGCTGTCATCAAATTGCATGTAGAGACCAGACTCGTTGACTTTATTTTCCTCTAATTTGAACCGTAGATTCAATGCATATTTGTATGAATATGCATCAATTTTTATGTAATTCAGAAAATCTAACTTCAAGTGTTACATGCAGACATCAGGCATGCATTACTACTTTACAATTTGTGTTTATATTCTTTGCCAAAGTTACTTCTTCTGTTATTACTTACAATTCATGTAACCTGCGGATTAGGATTGTTCAGCAGTAATCTATTTCCTCCACCTTTGCCAGATTTCTTACAGCAGTCGGATAAATTCCTTATCTCAACATAATTCTTGAAAAGAATTGGATATGCTATGGTTATTTTTGACAACCTTTGACCCAAAAAAAAAAAAAAAGTTAAGGATCTTGGCAGAAGTTTAGTAAGAAATGCAAAGTCAATATTATTGCTCCCAAGGTGGATTTTGAAGCAGAATTTTAGATACTTTTTAAGGGCATGATTCAAACTTGAACCCAGAAACCCATGATTCTAATGGATTGCGCTGCGTAATGGTTTGCTATTTCCAATGTCCATTTTATTGAGTGGATGCACATTCAGCCTCAATAAGTAAGCCTGGGAACAGACACAAACAACTAGGAAACAACTGGGGAGTGATGGGACAACATTTGCCCACTGGAGTTGCTGTAATTTTGTTGTCACGTAAGCATGTGTAAAAGCACACAAAAACCGCACGTTGCTTCGTGTCTCCTTTCCCTTCCTCATTTTTTGTTCCTAGCAAGGGAGTAAACAGCTAGGGACGAACAGATCATTTCATTTGTGAGTCGTCTTTGGAAAATGATTTGAACCGAACGTAGTAAACTTGATTACAAGGATTGTGTTAAAGCTCGCCATTTTAGAGAAACTCACCTTCCTCGCTCGTCTTTTTCGTGATTCAAATGAGTTCAAATACATTCCCTGAGGAGTAAACAACTCTCGCATGTTCAAGTGGCAATTTCTGGATGGATGCAGCAGTTGCATGTAAATGGCGATTGGTTTGGAAACTTCCACATGGCTATACCCCTGCTGCCTAATCTCCATGACCACGATAGATTTCAAATTGGATACGAATTCTCTGGGTGGTTGGTCTGAGCTCCTTTCAGTTTCAGGTGGGCCAGTTCGGTCCGGTCAGGTCCCTGGTGAAGGCATTTTCTGGAAAATAACAAAAAGACCCCGACACTTAACCTATTATGTTCCTGAATTATGATAAGATTAGTCTGTCATCATCTCTAAATGGCCCCACTATATCCTCGCAAATAAATTGGGGCTTTTTTTCTCTTAATTAAATAGTTTCTTTATTCATATCAACGTTTCTGTTATTTTCCACTTCGACATCCTGACTTTTAGACTGATTCTAACCCTTTTCTGTGCAGATGGGCATCTTATTTATTTATTTATTTGACCACTCATTAAGTGCAAAATGACAGTAGAGTTATTAAACAACTTCTTGCACGGAAATGGGTAATCAAATTAAGGATATTTTAGTCATTCAAATAGCAGGAGTGGCCCATTTAACAAAACCCAGAAGTGTTTAAATAATGAGCTGGATATAGTATATTTATGAACCGATATATTTTAAAAATTTTATTAATATTAATTTTAAAATATTTTTATAAAAATAAAAATAAAAATTTAAAATATTAAATATTTAATTTATTTTAAATTTTTAGTTTTTATTTTAAAATTCATAAAAAAATGTTTCAAATTTATAATAGTAAAAATTTTAAAATATAACAATATATATATATATATATGTATGTATGCATGCATGTACCATAAACAAACTCTTAAATATAAATGTGATTAAATAATTTGGTCCGAGATTTCAGGTTAATAGTCATATTAATTAATTAATCCCATTTCTAATTTTTATTATTGAATTACTTAACTAATATATTTTGTTTGATTTATTTTGTTGTGGGTTTGTCATTTAGGTCCCCCCTTGGATGACATAACATTTTTTTTCCTTAAAAGAAATGTAGACATAATTGTTTGCACATTTAAACAAATTAATATTTCACTCTTATTTTTTAAAAAAAAAGAAAAGAAAAGAAAGAAAATTATGATCATGTTATCACCAAATCAGTTGGCATAGATCATAGAAGAGCATTAAATTTAATATTGATGTGCAAAGCTATTAAAAGCAAGATGACACAATTGAAAAGCTACGCTACCCACCAAATGAACACAAATATCCTAGATATATTAATTAAGATTATTAATAAATAATATTTAAAAATAATTATAATAATAATTTTAGTTAATATAATATTTATTTTATTTAAAAATTAAGAATTAATGAAAAATTTGCACGAGATTAAAAATTTGCTGATTTTATTCCATAATTATTTATTTATTCAACGTTTTCGTATAAAAAATGGCGATATTAGTTCACGGCATTCTAATGTCTAAATGGAATCAATGCTTGTTTGACAATCTCTATGAATATTGACTAATGGTAATCACAGTGGAGTGGGTGGTAATACTAAGAATGGAGATGGTAGTAGCGTAGGCATATGTACAGATAATTGAGAGACCCCTCGCAGTTTCCCCTAGTTGGGGCTGGCAGTGGCGCATACTTCCAAATAGAATCTGCAAGAAACGCAGAACCTAATTAATATTTTATAAGTGCGGAGTAGTAGAAGTAGACTGTGGAGGTTGAAGATGTGGATGAAGAATTGACAAAAGTACAGTAACTTGTCCGTTGTGATGATAGTACGGAGCAACACCGGATCATTTCTCGTTAGTTTCTCTGTTGTGCGGTAACGAGTCACCTGTTGGATTCCATGGAATCGTACTCTGCAAATTACTCACCCGCTCTCTTCTCCTCGTGTTTCTTTCTCTCTCTTTTTTCTGAATATATCCATTTCTTCTTCTTCTTCTTCTTATATTGTAACAAGGACAATCGCCCGAGGCAGAATGCCCGAATCGGATGAAGAAAAGCATACCTTTTTCCCTCCTCCTTTTGCTCCTAGGTCAAAGGACGTAGCCGTCGTAACTTCTTCCATCATGGACGTGGACGTCGATCTTGATCTTGACAATCCTTGGCCCTTGGATCAGATCGGTTTTGTATCAAATCCCATGTCGCCGTTTATTATTTCTTCCTCCGCACACCCTTCTCCTCTATAGGCTTTCTCTGATGCTGACAACGATGATAAAATCCCCAGCCATGTCAATTATCCGCTCTTTCTGAAATGTTAGTTTCGTTTCCTTTTTATATTTTTAACTTTAATTTTCATCGGCTTATTTACTGTTTTGATTGTGTTTGGATAGTTTTAGTCCAGTACGAACTTCAGCTCGGTTTATGCGTTTCAGAGTTGTCTTTTTTGTTCTGTTTCTGTTGAATTTGCTCTGTCTGAATCTGTAACTTGGAAATTAAAGTTCAAAATTTTCACAAATGATATTCAGAGCTTATTCTTCAATAAAAATTTCTTTGGGTTTATTGTGCTTTATATGACAAGAAAATTACATATGACATTTGAGAACCAAGTGGCCAAACTACTGGCTTGTAATTTTTTTTTATTTTTTTCATTCATGTATTTGTTTTCTTGGTTACTTTCCGGAACATGACGTGAACACTGAATTGGAAGTTGTTTCTTCTTCACTACATCAAGTATTTGGTTCTCTGATGTATCGGATTTCTGTGTTCTTTTTCTCGTGTATTTTGACTGTGGTGTGTTTGAAGGTTAACAGTCCTCTAGCTGAATTGTGAATGATAGCAAATTAACATATGCTTTGCTACAGAACTTGCAACTCTGGATTTCACTGATATGTTTTGAATTAAAATGTTAATGAATACAGGTAATTTGAACTCAGATGCTAATAACACAAATGACAATGACGAAAACAGAAGGTTTTCTTCTCCACTTTCAGGACTGATTCCCTTAGATAATCCAGATGGGTATTGTATGATTAAGGAGAGCTTGACCCAGGCACTGCGGTAGTTCAAAGATTCAACCGTGCAACATGTTTTAGCTCAAGTTTGGGTGCCTGTAAAAATTGGGGGTCGGCATGTACAAACAACTTCGGGGCAACCCTTTGTTCTTGATCCACTCTGTAATGGACTGCATCAGTATAGGATGGTCTCTCTGATGTGTATGTTTTCTGTGGACGGGGAGAATGATGGAGAGCTCGGGCTTCCTGGCCGTGATTTCTGGCAAAAGCTGGCAGAATGGACTCCAAATGTGCAGTATTACTCCAGCAAAGAGTTTTCACGCCTTGATCATGCTCTGAATCATAATGTTTGGGGGACCATGGCTTTGCCAGTCTTTGAACCTTCTGGGCGGTCCTCTGTCGGTGTTATTGAGCTCATAATGACATCGCAGAAGATTAACTATGCACCCGAGGTTGATAAAGTCTGCAAAGCTCTTGAGGTTGGAATTTTTCTCTCTTGCATCGTGTATAAAGTCTGACTGAAGTTCATTTTTGATGAGCTCTAAATGATTTCATATTCTCCTGTGATGCATATTTTCCTGGGTGTCTTCTTTTTGGAAAATATTGTTGCAGTTTTAATTTATATTTACTTTTTAGTCATGTTGTACAATCCTTGGCAGAATTTTTAGAACTTTAAACTCTTCAAGATTTGTCGGTCACATTATTTCAGTTATTCTGCAGGCAGTAAATCTTAAAAGTTCAGAAATTTTGGATCATTGAAGCATTCGGGTGAGTTATGACTCTAGTGTGATGATTCGGGTGCTTGTTTGGAAAATAAGAAGATAAATATGGTGTTCTTTTTTCATTTATTGTCCCTTTGTTCTCACAGATATCTCTACTTGATAATGCTTTTAAACCAGATTTGCAATGAAGGTTGCCAGAATGCGCTGGTTGAAATTTTGGAGATATTGTCGGTTGTGTGTGAAACTCAGAAATTACCTTTGGCTCAGACCTGGGTTCCATGCAGGCATTGCAGTGTTCTGGCGCATGGTGGTGGTTTTAAGAAGAGCTGTAATAGCATTGATGGTAGTTGCATGGGACAAGTTTGCATGTCGACAACTGATGTAGCTTTCTATGTAGTAGATGGTCACATGTGGGTTTCTGGGAGGCATATGTCGAGCATCACTTTGCTGGACAGGCATTTTTCTCTCTCAGCTCTTGCTTCTGCAGAGATATTACTCAATTCTGCAAAACTGAGTACCCCTTGGTTCATTATGCACGCTTGTTTGGATTATCCAGTTGCTTTGCAATCTGTTTACGGAGCACTCACACTGGAGATGATGATTATGTTCTAGAATTTTTTTCTGCCCCCTGTCATCATGGATGGTTATGAGCAATGGACTTTGTTAGGTTCAATATTGGCAACAATGAAGCAGCATTTCCAGAGTCTTAAGGTTGCCTCCGGTGCTCAACTTGAAGATGATGAAGGATCCCTCAAAATCATTGAGGCTTCTGCAGACAAGAAAATTAATCTAAGAATTGAATCTATCCGAATACCCCAATCTGTGAGATCATCCCCTGAGCCTAGTGCATTACGAAATGGGAGAGAGTTGGTGCCACTGGAATTACCAGAGCAGCAGTTAATGGTGAATGTTGAAGCTATGAATGATGGTGGCAATGTTGCAAATGCGAGTGGAAGCCACAATCCTGTTTCTTTTCCAGAGAACAAGAACATGAGACACCCATAGGAGAGAAAACATGGAAAGGCTGAGACATCAACCAGTGTAGGAGTTCTTCAACAGTATTTTGCTGGGAGTCTTAAAGATGTTGCAAAGAGCCTTTGTGGTATGCTTGTACATATTAATGATTTTGCTTTCATTTAAACTTGGTGTGCTTTTGGGGATGCAGAATTCTTTATTTAACAATGTAGTTTTTCTTTTGTGCCACTTAATGGTTATGATAAATTATTCTGAGAAGATTCTTGGTTTTCAGTTTGCCCTACAACAATGAAGCGTATCTGCAGGCAGCATGGGATCTCTAAATGGCCATCTCGCTAGATCAACAAGGTTAATCGCTCGCTCTCTAAGCTAAAGTGTGTACTTGAATCTGTTCGAGGTGCTGATGGAACATTTGGTTTAACTTCTATCACTACTAGTCCACTACCGGTTGCTGTTGGTTCTATTTCTTTGACTTCTGGTTTGAATGGCTTCAATCAACAGCACTCACCAAGCTCAAAACCCTCTGAAGCTCTGGGTGAAAAAAATGAATCTCCCACCTGTAGAACTCCTGGAAGCGATGGACATGCCAGGGTGGACGATGAGTTAACCAGAGGAAGGATATTGAATCACAAGGAGCTAATTCATGAGCAAAATGCATTTTCACCAGAGATAGGTGAAGATACAAACAGTTCCAAAAGAGGGAGTGGATCAAGGAAAGAAAGTGCGGGCTCCCCTACTTCCCATGGTTTGTGCCAAGGTAGTCCTGCAAATGAAAGTGCCCTCGCAAAGGATCCACTTGTGTCGTCAATCCACAAGCCATGATAAGAGTCGGGGGCTCCCCTGAATTGGTTTTTCAATCCACAGGGGAACTGAATCTAAATGCTGCATTCTCGATACCTGACACTCTCGCGACAACAGAGCCTCAAGAACCATTTGGAGGAATGTTACTTGAGGATGCTGGAAGTTCAAAAGATTTGAGAAACCTTTGTCCTGCAGCAGCAGATGCAATTGCCGATGAGCGACTTCCAGAGACTAGTTGTACAAACCAGCCATGTGCTGATTTATCTCCTAAGCAACGTCTGGCTTCTGTCACTCAAACAATGCCACATGTACACGCTAGGCAGGAAATGAAGAGTGTAGCTATAAAGGCAATTTATAGAGAATATATAATAAGGTTCCGGATCTCTCTGAGTTCTGGTTTTCTGGAACTGAAAGAGGAAGTGGCCAAGAGGCTGAAACTGGAGTTGGGTACTTTGGATATCAAGTATCTGGACGATGATCACGAGTGGGTTTTGATAGCCTGTGATGCTGACCTGCAAGAATGTCTAGACATTGCAAGATCATCACAAAGCAATATAATCAGATTGTCAATTCACGACATAATGGCCAACCTCAGAAGTTCCTGCAAAAACACTGATGAATTATGAATAGACTGTAAATATCCTCATTTTTAGTACCCGCAAACAAGTAGAGTTAAGTTGCAGATTTTGTTTTCTAAGAGGCTGTATTTAGTAGTAACAAAGTTTTCGCCCAATTTATATGTCACCCACTCTTTAACTGTTAAACATGTATGTTTAATTTTCAACACATCCTTGTAGAAATCAGAAATGCATATTCAACATCTTGATTAGCTCACCGTTCTAGTCTTCTAGAGTTCATTTCCCCCTCCTTTTGCTGTTGTATAATAACTGCATTTCCTTTCCTGACCGCAATTTCTCGGGATGTCCCCCCTTGAGAATCACAGCTCTGGTAATGTCTAGTGCCAGTTTACTCCATTTCAGAATGCATACAATTTCAGCACAAGATATTTCAAGTAATTTAGAATAATTTAATATATTAATAATATAACAGCGACAAATATATTACATGTCCCAAAGAAACTCCATGTCTGACTGTAAAACGACAGAGATTAGGAGTCGGAAGGAAAAATATCCGATGGAAAGTTATGTTTGGCTGACTTCAAACTTGGATTTTATAATATATGAGTTTATAAAACAAAGAAAGAGAACTATAATAATTGGACATAGTTTGACTTTGGACTTATGATTGGGCAGAGTCCAATGATCAAACGGCGGGGAGGGAGGGTGCATCATGGTCCATGGATTGCAGGAGCATGACCATTTTGAATTGCGCTGTCCATCTTCTTGGGGTCAGAATCTTCGGTCACAACCTCCGACAAATCCAACTCGACTCCTTTGCCTTGTCTTGCTGCCATCTGCCGCTTTGTGGATTTGTAGTACCAGGCGTACAGTGTTAACTGGGCCAGACTGAATAACGTACCCAGCCCATTTGGAATCTGAGGTCCAAAACAGAACCCGAGATTTAGGCATTAAAAAGAGCTGAGAAAATAATATAAAATTATTGATGGAAACAATGTCATTCAAATCCCACAAGCACAGCCATGGTGGGAATAGAGAGATAAAGAGAAATAATTACAGCGATGAATTGGTCGAAAGGGAGGAAGGCATAAGTAGTCCAGGCAACGCCATTGGCCAACGAAGCCAACGAAATTGACAGTGGCATATACTCTACACTCTTTGTCCGAATCACAAGTTTCTGCACCCCCCACCACCACCATCAGACGTTAATTTCTCTTGGTTAATAATATTAACCTTTGAAAAGAAATAAGAAAGAAGACTCACCATGATCGATAACGGAGAAGCATACATCAGAATGTTAAACAAAATGCATATAATCCCAACCGCCATGGATCTCTGCTTCGTCGTGTGTAGCAGCGTTAGAACGAGAAGGGTAACCACGGCCATGAATATCAGTTCAACAAGCACCACGAGCAGGACTTTGAGCCGCTTCTTATTGTCAGAGTAAATGAGATAGAGGATTATGTAAATCAATTCTATGGCTGTTCCCGAGCCATTTATGGTTATGACCAGGATGCTGTGCGGGTGCACCATGGGCAGACCGTACAGAACCCACACCATACAGTTGATTAACGTTGCCAGGTATGGAACTGGTGAGTACTGCTCCACTGACCTTTTCTTCACTATTCCAACAAAAGTTGGCCTGCAGATAATCTTATGAGTTGTATTGTACGTCTATCAACTTAATTCGTAAAGACGACGATGATGGAAACTTAATGTTCACATAAATTATTAACTGTTAAATAAAAATATAAAAGGAATTATGACAGTCCTCTCATTAATTAAAGCCAAGATGGCAGCTGATGTGGGTTTATATTGTCTTTTGACCTAGGAGGGCATCTCAACAAAGCAAAACTTACACTGGCGATAAGAACAGGAAGAGGGAGATGATGTTTCCTGAAAATAAACAAAAAAGGGTAACCCAAATCAGTTTAGTTTAATTGGATGAAGAAAATCTCAAAATACCAAAACAAGAAAACACATCAATATTCAAAACAAGAAGCAAACTAAAACATCACATGCATGATGCATCAAGTGCTGGAAACACCCAAAAGAATTCTTCCACAAGCAACATAATTAAATTAAATCAACCCACCTATAATACCGACTACATTTCGAACAGTGTTTACTACCGCAGAAACCATGGTCGTAAGCTAATAAAGAAGAAGATGCAGAAGCAGAAGCAAAAAGAGAAAGCAAAAAGGACTTGTGCTTTTTGTGCTAGCTAGGCTGCAATCTGAAGAAAGAAGTACAGAGATGTCTGTATTTATAGAGAAAATGAGATACGCCAAAACAAAAAGTTCGGTGTGGGTCTATCTCATTCTCATATGAGTTTTTTTTTTTCAATTTTTTTAAAATAAACTTTCGGTAAGTATTAGATTTATACGTAAATCCAATCAGGTTGGTCACCTTCAGGGCATGTAAATATCAAATATGTGTCGTAAAAATTAAACCAACACATGGAAAAGAGTGCCTTTATTATGAGAGAGAAGTCTTCTCATTTTGTGGCACTGGCTTCAAGATTCTGAAAACTACAAGAAGCAGAAGAACAAATTTCAGCCAGTCCTTGATTTTCTGTATTGGCGTTTGGCATGTGCTGGTGCCCAATGGGCATCAATTCCCTTATGTTCATTGAATTTTTAGTCGAACTTATCCAAATCCCATGTAGTTTTTTACTTTGTGTCAGAGCAGTTACATGCAGGCTGACTTTTGTTAGCAATATTGTCCACAGTATCCCTGGATTAGGCTCCATTGCATTAAAGATATTACCCAGCAGATATTCTTTTGTATAGGGTTAGATTAGAGTTTTTACAATTTCAGGTGATGAATCATAATCACATCAAATAGACTCTTAAATGAAGTAATTCACAGCATGTGTTTGGTTGTAAATTGCACAGGTAGCTCATTGCTTGGATGTGAAATTAACATGCATTCAATGTTGCCAAGCAAATCTAATTTATCTTGCCGTTCTTGTCCTTCTCAGAAAGATTTGCAAGGTTTAGCTTCATCACCATATGAGATCAAGTTTTCGGATAGAGAGATGGCCAAAGGAGAAGGAGATCATCAAAATGCCCACTATCGGTCTGATCAGAAGACTCCATCTGTTTGATAATGGCGACAGAAAGCGGCGGAGATTAAAAAGAAAAGGGCATCAGGTTCTGTTTGGATACATTTTAAATTTGTATCCTGTCAGAAAAATAAAAGTTAGGGTTATGTGTATGTGCCAGAAAATTTGGCTAAATTTCTTGTCCAAGTCTATAATGAGTGTCAGAGAATATATTTCATGCTGCCCCATCCCCATCCCCATCCCCATGCACCATCATTCATTATTGCTACGAGCATTTTTAGAGTTAGCTCTCTTTGGATAGAAAGTTAGATTGTCGAGAATGAGAATCGAGTCGAGATCCTCCACGAAGAAGTTGGGTTCTAACTTGGGGACCCATCTGTAAATCGGATTCGGAGATGATTATGGCTAGGCAAGGATAGATATTTAGATAGAATGAGAATGTATATTATCAATTTCAATAGGATAATCTCTTTATTATATTCTATTTTTTTAATAATCAACCACTAATTAGTATTTATTAGAATAAATAGAGAATATTGGTCCAAAGAGAGTGAGCTTTTACTAAGAAAATGGCATAGCCGCAAAGTCAAAAGCGATGTCTTCTTGCTAATCCATGATAATCTCTTCCAGAAAAAGGTGATTCCCCTGACACCTGTCTAGATTTACTGTAGTTTGTAGTCCCAATGGAATGGATGCTTTCCACAATTATCATAATTTTAAGAAGATCTCATGCCTATCTTAAAGGGTCCCTTCTTGTTAATGACTTATCAAAATCATCGCCATCTTTGCATGTTTTCTCAGCTCCATAGACTGGCTGGGGGCAGAAGGTGTTGGTCTCCATTCGATAAACAGGCGAAGGCTGAAAGGAATTACTTGTAAAATGAAATTTCATGGAAGCATAGATCAAAATGTGCACTAGTTATTCCTCAGGAGTCGTATAAATTTGTGTCCACTGAATCAAATTCTGAAAAAGACTCACTTTGCACAGGTGATGACAAGCAAGAAATCATAGCTATTTAGAAATGGAGATGAATATTAGCATAAAAAAAAAAATGGAAACATAAAACAAGAATATGAACAACTTGAGCTCCCCTGAATTTCTGAATTAGGTAATGGTACAACCATACAGTGAATTGCACTAACATTCACAAGTTTTCAAATGAAATTTCATTCCTTGTCATCCTCTTATTTCTCCTCTTCTTCTAGAACCAGGAATAACTTTTTTATGGGTCCAAAAGCTTTTACTGTTCGATCGAAAGATGGGATAGTAAATACCAGCACTCAGACACCTATTTTATTCTTCATTTTTTGTCTTATTAAGGCTTGTGCATAGACTGTGAAAGAGAAATTCATTATCAAGAAAGAGTTAATTACTCTAGTTGGTTTACAATACGTCAATAATAAATGTATTTCCCCTCGAATTTTCGGTACATGAAATTCGTTGTCAACAATAAACAGTGAAAAACCATAATATTCGATAGGAGTGGAGCATTATTTTCAGACCAGTAATGGAGGTTAATACCTTCTTGGGAAATGGGGTTGGCCAAATGAAGATTAATAACTGCATTAGGGATAAGTAGTTGTTCATGTGTTACCTTAAAGGCATTTGGAGAGATAATGAAATGATGAGAGAAATTCATGGAATAGAAATTCAGTAAGGTACAAAGGCAATAGACATTCAATAAAACAATTAGGAAAACATGCCTCAGAAATTTATTGACTCAATAATCTGAAGGGCACAACACAGACATTCAATAAAACAATTAAGAAACAGAAGGGAGCAGAAAAGGAAAAACAAATAGGGATCTCAAAGCTTTGAAGAAACAGGAAACCTCACCAAATCACAACATTGACACTATACATGATATGCTATGGTACAGAGTGTGCACTTCTGGAAAGTGGAATTGATAAGGATAAATTGGGTACTTTTCAAGTTCTAAAACCCAAGCCTGGCCATCTCTTTGTCACTTCTTTCTTTGTCCTCCTTGAGTTCGGATCAATGAGATTTTCCAGTGATTTTGCTTTTCTATTGCGTGCCCTGCCAGCTTCTTTCAGGAGCTCTGCTAGCCGATTCTTTTCATCCTCAAAATCAGGATTTGCAATTCCAAGCTTTTCTTCTCTCAATTTAAGAACATTCTCCAAGATCTCAATGGCATCTTCTACTCTGTAGTAATTTCATCAGAAAGAAAGTTTGCATGAAATAATTATTTCAATTGAGTTTGAGCAGCGCATGAATCAACAAACAGATAAATTCGAACATATGGAATAGATAGATGTTCTCTAAGTTGTGATCCCCGTGCTTCAAGCATACATGGTGAAATGGACGAAAAATAAAAGGAATTCACATCCCAAAACGATATTAGCGTCTAAAATGCATCAGAGAACTAAAATTCACCCGAAATCAAAACTTTAACAGTTGATACTTATGACTCAAAGCTTAGAAAATGAAGCTGGAAACGTGCATAAGACATCCTGATGACATGAAGACACAATCATACCACTATGAATAGTCCACCAAAATGCAATTCAACTTCCAGGACTGCGACACTATTACTTGAGTCTTCAAATCAGTTGAGGAAATGAAGGAAGATAATAAGTTATATGCTGGGATCAACTGTACAAATGTACTATGAAAAAGTGATAACTTTCTCAGCACCGACACCGTTCTGTTACTGAATAGGGTGGGAAAAGGAAAATTTAGCTACGCCACTTTTTTGATGACATGACAGAAACAAAGTCAAGCCTCAACACAATACTAAACAAATAATAACTAGTACAAGCTAGAACAAAGTCGATTAATAATTTTGATATTTGTAGTCTGGACAAATCAACCAAGAGCAAAATAATTTATAAACGAAGTATTACCTCCCCATAGCATCGTATGTTGCTGCGAGATTGCTGTATACTCCAAGAGTATCTTGGTGACACGGTCCACACTCCTGTTCCAGTATAGCCCTCGCTTCTTCAAACAATTCAGCAGCCTCATCTATCTTGAACAACTGTACACAAGCCAACCCCATCTGGTTCAACACAACTCCAAAGAAAGCCGACTTCCTCTCCCCACTTGCTCTAAGTTTTGCTATAGCACTCTCAAAAGAGTTCCTTGCTTCTTCATACCTCCCAACCATGTAAAACATCACTCCCATCCGTGCTTCTATTCCGGCAATTGTGCTTTGCTGTCCTACTTTATCCTCCAATAACTTCATTGCCTTCTGCAAGAGCTTCAGTGCCTCCTCAGGCTCATCTACAGACTCATATATAGCAGAAATTTCTGTCAACCCACCAGCAATTTCTTCAATTGTGGTTCCAGGCACAGGTTTTGCATATATTCTCAGGGCATTTTCACAATAAGACTTTGACTCACGGAGCTTCCCAGTTCTATGGTATAGGTCAGCAAGGCGAACAAAGACAGAGGCAACTGAAGGGTGATTGTCACCCTTTGATGATTTGAAGACAGTAAGTGCCTTCTGATAAGAGAAGATAGCCTCATCAAAGCGGCATAGAGACATGTAAATGTTGCCAATGCTAACATCAATTGCAGCAACCTCATTATCTTGCCCATTTGCAATCATTGCCATGCTGGCTAAGACAAGGTGCTCAAGAGCTGCTTCATAATCTCCCTTTGCCTCACATATGAGAGCCATTAGTCGGCGGTCAGCAGCCTCTTCAAGAGATGCTGGCTCACTGTGTGCACGATGAATTTCGAGAGTTTTCTTGCATAATTCTTCAGCTTTATCAAACTGCATTGCTTGAACTTGAGCCTCGGCCAAGTATCTGTCAAATTCAAATATCAAGTTTTAAAATGTCACTATTTTGTAAGTTGCAAAAACTTATTTATTCATAGAAAAAATACTCTGTCAAACATACAACCATCGCAAAACATTCAACCATATAAACAAGAAATTTTAGCCTAGATATGATCATCAGACATAAATTGCATTTATAAAAATCTTGTGTATGAAGCTTTTAATTCACATTACCACGCACAGCTCACACTGGAAGTGGTGTGGCCCATGATTTGTAGTTTCATAACTAGTTAAGTTCAGTTTCGCTTCTATGGAAACAATAACAATAGAAGAAAGTAATTCAATGTATTATGAATCCAAAGTTTTTCTAATGGTTTTAAACTTCCAATATCCACATTAACATTTTGCATATGAATCTGACTGAACTTAAATCTCTTAAAAGTTCTAATCTTTACCAAAACCCAAAATTTTCAAGACTTATCAAATCTAAAATGCTGCCAATGTCAAACTTGTTGTTCCACACTCTACATTTACACGTAGAACTGTTAAAAAAATGCTCAAGAAACAAATCTCATCAGCTAACAAATTTAAAATTTCAACATTCCTCTTTCTCATAGTTTCAGAGATCCAAACAACCCATAAATGTTCCACCAACCCATTTTTGAACATTTATTTCCCTACAGTACTTATACTAGAGCTCTCATAAATAACTTGAAATACAATTGTGGTCCCTTTTTCCCTGAAAAAACTAAACCCAATATTCTAAATTCTCAAAATTTGAAGTAAAAATTCTGAATAATCCTCGCTCATTCTAAATTATCGAGCCAACTTCCGTTTCCACTCCCAATTCAAATCTTTCTAACTATGTTAAGAATAATACTACAGTAAAACTAAATCATCTGAGAATGGGGGAAAAAACAAACGCGTCAGCATTTACCAAATTTAGACTCTAAAAATTATTTAAAAATGACAAAACAGAAACCTGCAAGTCTCTCCAACTCTGGGATCGGTTTCTCCTAAGGCATCGATCTGAATCTTCAAACCTTCCTCGTAACAACCAATCGACCGATCCACCTGACCCAGCATCGAATACGTGTCACCCAACTGCATGTAACCCGAAAACTTCGCCAGCGCATGATCCGCACCTCGCGCGACATCCGGCACCGAAATCGCGCGCTCCAAAACCGGCACAGCTTCATCAAACCTTCCCAAACTACAATAAATCGCGCCCAACACGTGTAAGCTCATGGCATAGTCCAGGCTCGGCTCAGCTTCAGCAGCGGCGCATCGCTCGAAAGACTTCGATGCTCGGATAGCATAGTCTAAAGCCTTAGTGGGGCCCTCGCCGGAAGCGATAGTATCACGTGCGAGTTTCAAAAGAAACGGACCGAGATCCGGGTTGTCCAGAGACGCGTCGGCGAAATCCGGCGGAGGTTTTTTGTTTCCTGACCGGGATGGCGTCGGGCTGAGCTTTGATCGGGAAGAAGGAGATGGGGACGGAGGTTTGGGTCTGGGAACTGGGGTTGTAGGTTGTTCGGGTCGGATCTCGGGGACGGTGATTCGCGGAGGAGGAACTTCCGGCGGGGTTTTGACGGAAACTAAACCGGGCATGGTTGGCAGCGATTTGGTCTGAAGTCCGATCGAAATGAGTGTGAAAAATTGGTGGGGATGTGATGTAAAGCGAAGAGATTAGAGAGAATTATTTTGTAGAATTGAAGATTAGAACACGGTACCACTCTCAACTTTTACAGGAAGGCTTGGACCTTCAGCCATCAAATTCATGATAGATGAGATTGAGGGGTAAAATGGTAATTGCACCTAGCAGTAAGTAACTTTCTGGTACAGTTTGGTAAATTTCGCTACTTCTTCGAATAACTGTAATAGTAACTGCCAGTCTTCTCTGGTTAGGTTAACCTCCATACTCACCGTCTACAGCAAGAACGTCGTTTTGCGACAATTCCATTGCGTTTTGATACAACATTTTATTCATGTAATTGAACTATTTAACATTGTATGGCACACAGTATCGTCCTCTACTTCCCAACATGGGTGCTCGAGGGTGTTCTTATTGACAATATTTACATTCCATTACAAGGAACAAGTTCAGAAGTTCTGAGCTTGTAGACTCAGATTTCAAGCATTGTTTCTGCAACAGAATAAGCAAGCAGATGTTTTATTTTAATAAATCAAGAAAGGGTCTTTGAATATGGCAGTAAATACTTGAGCTTCAGCGATTGCCGCTTCCTCTGGGTTGGTGTTTTTGATTAGACCCCGTTTTTTCATAGTCCTCTACCATGGCGTTGATCTCTGTAAGTTTCCTCGGGTGCATTTCATCGGAGACCTTCAATTCAACGTTCATATCATAATCAACTTAGCAAAATAAACAGCTAAAAAAAAAAAAAAATTAAAGGGTCTGAAGGTGCTTCGTTATGCTACCTCGCTTGTTGGGTTTGCAGGAACCTTGCTATGATCCCTGAGGTATTTGATTCTGCTGCCTACGGGGATATTACACACAAGGAAATATGTTAGATTGAATACACATATATTCCTTTGAAGGAAATTGATTTACCCGCAGGATTTTCTTACCAGAAGCAGTAGAGATCAGTAATAAAAGAATGAACATAATAGTTTTAATAAGAGGACTCATTTTGTTAGTCACCTCTATGAAAACTGGAGTCCGAAGATGGAGATTTATACTGAATGGGATAGGATGGGGAACCCCGAAATCTACTATTCATATTGCGTTCTGCATAATGAATTAGCAGAATGATAACGAAATTAATGCAACATCCATAAACAAAGTCAACAGCACTAACTTCTGTCACCTCTCAAATTCAATGTTTCTGTGTGTACATTACCCTCCAAAATAAAGGGTCATTGTAAATTTGTAATGGATCCATGCATGGCTGCAAATTCCACAACTCCAGCTTAGCTCCAAGGTTTTCCCACAACTCTCTCAACCATTCTTTTTTATCATTATTGATGTTCCCCATTTCTGGCTTTCTTTGACTGTATATGATAAAGTGCTTGTCTTTGTCATTGCCAAACAATATTTGCGTGAAGAAGCATTGACACAGTTGATGATTTCCGATCATCTGTGGATAGTCAATGCACTATCGAAATTTCAACTTCACACGCAGTTTAATTTCTTCATATTTAACAGGTCAAGAATAATTAGGAAAGCATTTTGGGAGATTCTAATAAAAATTAGGTGAAACTGCATGTATTTCAAAGTAGACTGTAACACAAACTAATTGTCTTGACAATATTGGCTAATTATTTAGTTAATCTTGCATTAAGTAGACTAAATGATGGTGTTTATCAATCGAATTTAAATAAATGAACTACTAAGACATATACATATTCTGTCTTTCAACGAATTGAACTTGAAGCCCAACTCGTGGAAGACAACATAAAACCATTGAACTTGTAAATTTATATATGAAAAAGCTAGATGGATGAGCTCACCAACCATGTATCAATACACTAAATAAGGTGATCTCACCATCAACACTGGTCGTGATGCATGCTCACTGTACCATGCTTTTATTTTATTGTTTAGCCAAAAGTTCACGAATTTTCTAAAATTATTCCAACTATTTATCGTATATTTTGTACGGTAATAAATAAAGAATGCCCACTACATCATGTCCATATATGGGAAATGAAGGCTCATCTGCCCATCATGTTTTGTTGCCACTGACGTTATGATTAGTGTTAATGGGATGGTGGCAGTCATATCACAATGTTTGAATCGCAGCACCTTCTTAAAGTTTACTGACCAACCTTCCCAACTTTTTCCTCTTAATTAAATTACTTTCATAATCACCATTTAATTTCTTTAACAAGCTGTAATAATGACAGCTAAACACTCGTAATCATCATCTGTAATTTGTAGCCACACGACAACGCATAGAAGAATACATTACCGTAGAATTATTGTCCTAGCTGTTGTCTGTTGGCTGCACGAATCGTCTTTTGCAAGTCAATGAGAGCAATTGGTTTGGTATTGTCTATTATCGCCTCATGAATAATAGTCGAAGAGCAATTTTGTTAGAAGATAGTACAAATTTTTCAAGAAAGAAAACAACTGTTTAATGCCAACCATGTGGAAGTGTAAGAATCCTCCCATTCTCGTGCATGAATTAACCAACTGCAAGAAGTAAGGGTAATAACATCGAAGGTTTCTGTAATGGAAGTGTGTAAAGATTGCAAGAGGCAAGCTCTAAGAGGGATAGTTTAGATTCTTAGTGCTCAAAATCTTCGAAAGTCTGAACAAAAGTTAGCAGAGATGAGACAGTTAAAGCTGGCGACGAGTAACTTGAACCAGTGGGCGACGGACTTCGACTCTGATATGAAGAACATTAAGGAGTCAATATCTAAGGCTAAGGAATCCAAAACCGTGGCTTGTAAATGATGGAAATTACAGGGAGCTTCGATGGTTCACAAACATCAACTTGTGGATTTCCATCTTCCACACGAAATCTGTGGGGCTTTGTCTCAGAATTCAGCTCCTTTTGGTTATGGATTCATTCAGTTTTCCGTCACTTAATTAAGCGTAGTTAAGCAACACCTTATTAATAGAAAATACTGTAAATGCACATACGATTAATATCCTTAATAAATTAAATATTGTCAGGCTGTAGCAGCTGAAACATGTGAAGATCTATTTACAGCAATCCTGCCTCGCTGTGAACTAAACTAGCATTGAATGGAGTTCATGAATTCAAATGGAAGTCACCACCAATCAAGAAAGCTTGATTATCGTATTCGTGGTGGTGTTTACTTGTACAATCAGTAACCAACGTGGATGTGATGGTAAACGCCTTTATTTTGGTATAAAACATACTAATTTTGATAGGGCAATCGCATGCATACATGTCTTTTATTGTAAAATTAATAATTATTCATACAACGTGGTGTTTATAAGTTAATAACCAGTTAGTTGTGAAATGTTTGCATTAACAAGCTTCGATAACAACAGCTAAAACACACATCATCGTCAATCTATTTGCAGCCACGACATGACAATGCAATTTATACTTACCATGAATACTTTGTCCATTATGGCCTCAAGATCTTCAGACAAGGAACGTAAACTACATGGAAATGTGGCATTTGTACAGAGTGAGTAATCGTTTATATGGCTCAAATTTCCTCTTGATATGCGACAAATTTAGATGAGCAACTACTATTTTGCATGCAACAAAATTATAATTGAAGCAGATTTTGGAGTAGATTTGAGTAGCAGGCGAGAAAGCATGGCTTGAAATTCTATTTATTCCGTTAAAATGTGAAAAGGATAACAACTGTTTACTCAGTTGAAGCAAAAGACAGGACATCATATTCCACAGCCTAAGCAGAACAGATGTACAAGATAGAGAAGCCAACCATTTCGAAAAATAACAGGAAGGCAGTGTGCCAACAGATTACTGTTAATGCTGTTCCCAGAAAAGCTCAGAACATAGAAAAAAATCTGAGGCATTAACTACACATTTCACAACAATAGATCGGACGATCATCGTATTTATGATTATAGGGTATACACAGCAATTGAAAAGGGATGAAAAGTATGAGATTTGCATTCACAGTGCAGACCTCTATCCCTTCATTAGCAGTATGCAAAAGCTACTCCAACTTTCGCAGAATCTAGCATGGAAGATGGACGTATATCACCTCTGAAATCTAATTTGGCTCGAAAAACACTGGAATCAGATATTTGCCTGACAAAACGAGTAAAACGAACCCAGTTGTGATATTCAAACATGTTTTTATCCATCCTCACAAAGTTGAACGAGAAAGAAGGCTTTTCAAGACCATCTGAATAGAACTTTGACATCTTTAGCACCTGTTGAAATGCTGCATCATCTAAACTGGCGCCAGAATTTTCACCTTCAAGGGGTATATCACAAACCCGTGCAGCCAATAGGAGCTGTCTAAGAAAACCCTCTGGGCTACTGAATGGATTCATCGGTTTCTCATCCACATCACGCATTTCAAAACATGAGGAGCACATGGTAAAGCCATACCTACCAAACATGCGAGCAATTGGCAGGTACCCATCCCTGGTTGAAGTATTGTAATAGCCAGCAGTTAGCTCTGAGGGATGAGATGGTGTGCCGTAATGCCAATGGATTCCACCAACTTTTGCAGATGCATTTACTCCAGTACCCCGAAAAATGGTCTCAGCTTCCCTGCATATTCTTTCGCCATGAAGAAGCAACATGCCTGAGTACCATTCGAGGAAAAAATTACCATAGGCTGTATTCCAAGACCCATCATCACTTCTGAAAAATTCAGTCTGCTCAAGATCTTGCATCAAATTGCTAGCACCAATAGGACCTCCATTTCCCCATTCACATTTCCCCATCTCCCGGGCACAAGCATTCAAAGAAGCAAGCATATACTGCCTCAATCAATGAAAAAGAAATAAAATCAAAACAGAATATAACAATGTCAAACAAGTAATAAAAAAAAATCACTTAAAGACTAAATGATCATTAACAGAGGTTATTCAAAAATAATGCTTGACCCTTCTGCCCACCTTATCATAGCACTGAAACTCTCCAAGTTCACGTGAGCGCCAAGCCCATGTTAGTTTCTGGGAAGGGCATGAAGGATACCTTAGTTCACCAGCAGGACCCATACCAACTTGGACTCCCTGTAAAATGAACAATTATAATGGCGAAAACCTGATTTACATCAAATTATCAGCAGTTGTGCAAAAATGACTAAGATATTAATGAAGAAAACTATAATGGCATAGCTCACCGTTATAACAACTCCAAGTAAAGGTCTAAAAGTATCTCTGAAGTTCCGCATAAAATCTGTATATGCTTGAATTGGTGATCGCCCCTGCAGGACAGGTAGAATATCACATCCCAGGGAAATATATTCCATATTTCTTCTTCCAAATCTGTCAGAATATGCTAAATCTGGATCTTTATCAATCTCTTCGAGTACCCATTGGGGAAGAGGAATCCTTCAACACACAAAGAAAGAAGCTTTAGGGCCACAATCAACTAGAAGAAAGGTACAAGACAATACAGGATGCTTAAAAAAAATGCAGAAACACTAGCAAGAAATCATTATCATGGCATCTAGAACCTGAAACTAGAACTAGAGCATTATGTAATTCTTGTCACTCTGAAAAATCAATGAAGATTCCATATACAAAACCCTTAAGCATACATAGAACCTTGACACCTTGGAACATTTATTTTAATACTTTTGGAACTACAAGAAATAACCCAAAGTGAAACTATGAAAACCAATTTGACTCCTACTACTTTATGCTCCACAACTATAACTGCCCTGTTTACATCAACAAAAGCAACACTCAAAAAACCAAATGCCCAAACACTCCTTATATATGTTCTATGACCACAAGGGCGCACAATACATGTCACACAACTACATAGAATACCCCCAAATGAATGAACCCAACAAGGAGAATTGTTTGTGCCAAAAGAAAAAAAAAACCCACATCCTTTTGGTTTAGATCATTATACCATACATTTCAAGAAAACTTGAGCTGTTCCCAGAATAAGCTAATAATTATAGATTTTCAGGACGTATAATCATGTCCAAGATCCACTCAAAATTCTGTCTTTAATCACACTTTCTACAAGAGAATCGAAAAAATGATTAAAATTTGAAAATGTGCACTTGCCCAAAAGCAACTTATGAGTGAAGAAATCCAAAAACGTTGTCTTTTGTTTCAGTTTGCTTCCTTTCAGCATTAACATCTTATAAATTCTGCATTTTTCTATGAATTCCTCCTATGTTAAAGAAGTGAAGCTTATGAGATTAGTCGCTTATGTGATTAGTCCCTAAGCATTAAAACATCTCTTGGCAAGTCCCAAACACATATGCATGTGAAAGGAAATAGAGAAGGAAAGAGTCCCTAAGCTACAAGAAATATATTCTTTGTATACTATCTCAAAGTAAAATGAAAAAATTGACCAAAGCAGCCTCTTACTAGATTATACACAATATGCATGCCACTCTTTTCTTTCATTTGGCTCATGCTATACCAGTTGCTTCCCGTGGATTTTCAAAACCCTCAACGATGGAAAAGTGTTAACCTATGTAATTCCTATAAAAGAACATTTTTGCATTCCACGGCCAATTGGGGATGTTTTTGCAACTAACTAAACCTAATTTTCAATCTTATTGTTTGTAAAAATAGAGAAAATAAACAAAAGACGAATGATCACATTATTACCATTTAGGGTCGCCGTGGCCAGTACCACACTGATGAAAACACAAAAGCGCTCTAACTTTCAAACCGCAGTTGCTAGCCAAAGCAATTAACTCAAAATAACTTCTCCAATCATAAACCCCAGGTCGATCCCTCTCCACCACACCCCACCACACCTCCACCACTACTCCCTCCACGCCTGCCGCCGCCAGAGCCTTAAACGACTGCACCATCACTTTCCGCCGTTTCAGTCTCCCTCCTGTCAAGGTAGAATCTTCCGGAAGCTTTACAAACACTGGCGACCCCTTCCGACGAATCTGCGACGAAGCGGCATCGTGTTGCTCATACTTCTTGTTGTTGTTATTGTCGGCGGAAGACAACGAGTTGGATGAATTGAGACGGCAGGAGATGCTCACTCGGCTTTGAGGCTTGTGACAATGAGTTAAACCAAACCGAGTCGGGCGAGTTGGCTCGGTGCGAGTGCAGCAGAAGGACGGGGCAAAGGTTGCAACTGCCATTATTGAATTTCTTATTCGAATTAGGGTTGGGTTTTATCGAATTAAAATGCGTATCAGAAATTAAGAAGAGAACGAAAGAGTGGGAGGGTAGAGAAACAGAACGCGTTAGTTCGTCAACGGAATGAGTTAGTATACAGAGGAAGGAGGACGTACGTTCTCAGCGGACGAGAGAAACCGCCGTCACATTTTTGTCGTGGAGAATAGACTATAAGGCAATCCCTCGTTGATAACTACCGTGGCATTATTTAATTAGACAGTTTGAAACGAATAATACAAATACGCTATGATGAACGATCATGATCACGTTGGGAGTGGTCGAACCTATAACAAGGTCTGCGTCTAGCAATCTCCATTTCCTTGGCTTGGCATAATTTAGCGAGATAGAAAAACCAGTGCTCGGGTAGGTAAACGAAACAAAGAAAACTTCATCTACATTAACTTCTTTTAATCTTAATTAATGTCATAATTAATTAATTTTTAAAAATAAATGTTGATATTTTATTAAAGGAACTTCCAGGATACAGAGAGGAGCTAAATCTAAGGCAACAGACAGGCGTGGAAAAGTCACCAGTCAAAATTGCATTATTGGACGTGGCTCTTCAACAGGTCCAAGGCCAAACTATAGCATCAGCAGCATAGCTCGAGCGAGCAACGTTACCTGTATAGCTCCTAGAGAGCCCGCATCCACACACAAAATAGAATTGTCACAGATCAAACCGTAGGAAGAAACCTGGAGAACAGCCTTCTCTGTGAATGATGAAACTAATCTTTAATTAACTGTTTACTTCATCACAATTTCAAAAAAAAAAAAAAAAAACTAATTGCCTAATTGGATGTATCAAAAGAATTGATTAATTAATCATGTAAATTACACCCAAAAAAATCAGTATTAAGATTTAGTGAGTAAAAAAAATCCCTTTACTACATGAATTAAAAAATGTATTTCCAAAAAGAACCAGAAAGCACATGAGACTGATGAACAGCTATGTCAAATATTATATTGATGAACTATGGCAAATGCATGATTTGAAAGCCCTAATATTATGCAGTTGTCACCAATCCGCATAAAGAGCAAGTATACAGATTGAGTACAGATGGAAAGATACACGAACTCTATGATAATTGACATGTAATAATGCAATAATTTTACTGACTCCATATTCTGGCAAAAGGAAAGAAAAGAAAAGACACAAGAATGAGGGTGGAAAATGTGGTATTACCACTGCCGCTAAAGTGCCCCAATTTCTAAAACCCAAACTTCGGCACCTTTCACTCCATGAACTGCTATTCCTGACCCACTGGAGACAATACTGGCAGGTGTGATTGGGGTTTTATCCTATCTCAATCCTCCCACACTACCTGTTCCATTCCATCTATTTCTGACAAGTTAGCAGATAGATAGCAGATAGATATAACGGGTCATTACACTCAACGTCTTCCCCCACGGCAAAAGAAAACAATTAAATGAAAAAATCGAAATGAAAAGACTCCACCCGCCGATGTGAAACTGACAGCCCAAACATTGTGGGCCCAAAAATGGCGATGACCTGACTCCGGGTATGCAAATTGAAGAACCAACTCGACGCACCCAAATGCATGTAAGTACTAGAATATGTGGAGTAGCACTGGCCTCAAAAAGAAATCACTTTACTGATGGCCAACTTGGCCCATTCAGCAGATTCCTTAATCATAAGATCATCTGATGATAAACATTCATTTAGAAAGTCTTTGCTTGAAACAGACTGCTGAATCAAGGGACCTGCATTACTACCCAAGGTATCTGCTAGGTCTCCAAGTACCCCAATTGCAGTCTTAGACACGACATCATCCCTATAAAGGAAAACCAAAAACCGAAAAAAAAAAAGAAAGTGAGATGTTATCTGTATTAATTAAAATATTAACCAAATAAACAAAAGGTCTAGTTCTAGTAGAGCTTACATGTCTTTCTCCATGTACAAACCATCCAAGAATTGAAGAATGTGAGGTGCATAGGGCATCAATAGCTGTGTCTTTGAAGAGCCCTTAAAACCTTGAAAGATCCCTGAGTATGCCTCCAAGATTCCATTTCTCAGGGAATTGGTATACTCTGTCATATCATCATCAACACCTGATGTATGGACTGACAGCTCTGCTGCACTCTGAAGCATGGGCATAGCATACATCAAGTACTTCTCAAAGTTCTCCCCAATTACCAAAGCAATGTCACCAAAACATGAAAATATAGGAGGCTTCACAGATCTATGCAACTGATTGCTTGACAAATCCTTGAGAAGTTGGGTCATAATCCCATCACAATAAGGCAATATCTTCTCTTCCAGAGCCCTGCATATATCCCCCACAACACCTACTGTGATTGCACAAACCTGGTAATCCTCAAAATTTTGAAGACCCATTTCCAAATATTTATAAAACTCTGGCATGTATTTTACAAAATCTGGACCTGTTGCATAGGCAAGAGCTCCGATGGCCAGCATTGCCTCCTCATGAGCTGTGGCACTTCTAATAGCAAACACTCTTAAAAAGAGACCCATCATCTGGTCTGCATACTGCAAGAAAACATACTTAGTTTGCTCAGATGATCCTAGCTTCTGTATAATGACCTGCAAGCAACCGCAGAGGAGGCCTTGTATTTCATTTTGCTTTTCCTGCTCATCAGATGAAAGTTTTTGTCCCTCAAGAGTTTGGTGGAGCTCCATCATAATAACTGGAACTAGCTGCATCACCATAGGAGCTGTCTCGTCAGTAGAACACCTTACAACTTCATTCAGAGTTTCATAAGCAGCAGTTCGGAGACGTGATTCTCCAGCATCTTCTCGGTGGGTCACAGTAAGAAGGGCTTGAACAATTTCCTGGAAAAAGGGAGTTAGCGAGGACGATGAGGATCCCGCATCCTCATAACCTTGAGCCAGGAAGTAAAGAGCACCACAGGCTTTCTCGGCAACATTTGGAACATCTTTCATGCTCTGAAGCAGAACACTAATGATCTGTTGGCAATTTGTTTGATTAATTATGGGTGTCTCCAAAGTTGACCCATGCAAAAATTCAAACATTCTTCCTAAAGTCCATGCAGTAGTGTCCTTCACATGGTTATTTGGATCTTTCACTAGGGCAGTAAGCATGAAGTTCAGGGCAATGTTAACAAGAGGGATGAGCTTCTCAGGAGATGGACCTTCCAGAATGGAACCAAATGCATAAGTGGCTGCCTCCCTTTGCCTCCAATCTGGTTTTGTTATATTCTCTTCAACAAATGGCATAATGAGTGGTACAATATCATCGCCAACAGTCCGAGCAACCAAACCCAAGCATGTGCCTCCAGCCATAGCAATATTCCATGCTCCTTCATCCTGATCTTGATCCTCTTCCTGCTTAAGTAGCATCTCCAATAACATGGGGACAAGAGCAGGGAGTGCTTGCTTAATAAAGTAAAAGCAGGGAATTTCAGAATCCCCACTGAAATCACCTCCATATTCTTCTAATATATCTATTTCTTCATCACATATTGAACTCCAAAACTCAATGGCTTGAAGAGCTACAGGTTCCTCATCTTCCCTCACAGCCTTTGCAGTGATGTTGAAAATATCTTGAATGTAAGGAGCCAATTTCTCGTAGTAGGTTGAAGATATCGCAACCAAACACTCGAAAGCTGCCTGTCTAATCTTCACTTCCGGAGAAAGAGTAGCCTCACAGACAACTCTCATGATGTAGTCACGTTCCATATTGTTAGAAAAATTTGCCTGAGCAAAACCCAGAGCATTGTACAGTGCTCGTGTAGCAGCAAGCCTGACATCGTTGTCACTCTCAGAAGCATTCATACCCTGGACTACAGCTGTAAGTATCTTGTTTACATGATCCTGGTCTACCACATCTGCAGAAACTTCTTCACATATATATCCAAGAGTTTCGAGGGTGGCTTGCTTGGTATGAGCTGGGAGCTGATGAATATTTGACAAAAGAGCTCCAATTAGTTCAGGCCACTGCTTATGTGGCAACTCAATACCTGCTACCTTTGCAACAACTTGAGATGCAGTTGACCGAGCATCATGAGCAGGAGAAGAAAGGGTCTTTAGTATTAAAGATTTGATCTGCACCTTCACGGAGGAGTCCAATGCCAACCATCTTTGTACAAGCTCAATCCTCCGATGCTGTTCTTTGGCATCCAACGCATTCTTGAGGATCAAGCCAGCTAATTTACGACTCTCAACAGGCTTCTCATCATTGGCCAATTCTCCAGCCAGAGAGAGCAGAAATCCTGGGAGATTTTGCTCTTGATATTGTTTAAGACTTTCTTCTGCTTGCTTGCGCACGGTGCCATCTACTGCTTGCGCATTTAAAAGAATTTGAGTGACTTCTGCAGCCATTTGAATCTAAAGTAGACATATCAGATGAATTAGTTTGGCCAAAATGTTGATGCAATATCCCTAGATTCTGATTATGAGAAGAAAGAAAGAGCAAAGCCAGTTTCTTCACTCTTGCCAAACAGCAGTAAACGCATGAAGCTGATGAAGTATTGCTAAAACAAAAGAAAGCAATTATAGCCTCCAAGATTAGGATAGAGCTTTTATATAGGCCATTGCACGAGGCAGAACCATAGAGGTCTAAATTACACATTTAAGTTTTGATTCAGCACTTTAGAAAAAGAAAGATAAAACTCAAAAATTCATAGGCCCCTTAAAAAACTAGGAAGTATAACAAATTACAATGAAATTTCTTCCACAAAAAATCAATGTTACAGGTAGTAAGCTTAAAAACAGAGATGTTGGTCCAGCTCTGAGGTAGTCAAATATTAGATAATCTCATTTTCTCCCATTTTCTCCCTTCTCTTAGCAATCAAGCAGAGCACATTACTTCCTATTGTTTCTTCCATTTAGAAAGTGGTGAAAAGTTAAGTTAACCAAACCATTCAAATTATCCAAAAAACACTCCAAATTTCCATCATTGCTGTTACTCATTAATCCTTTTTTTCAATTTCAATTTATCAGCAATCACGCAGCGCATCACTAGTTTATTAAAACTAAGCGAAACTATGCAATCAAATCTCTGGTCTAACTAATTGTGATCCCAAACACATAATTAGAGGCGTAACTAATTTCCGAACTCTTTCTCAGTAACCAAACAGTAGAAAAAACAGTATATCGCAAACTAAAGCAAACAAAATATATATATATATATATAAATTGAATCAAGACAAACTCACTACTGCAATCCGAAAATAATATAAATCCAACGCAGTGCAAAAACGAAACATCTAGATCAAGAAACACTTACACCGAGTCGATGAGTTGACTCAAAGAAACACAGCGACTGAGCGATGGATTTTGAGACAGAAAAAACAGAAGCGGCGAGCCTGAAACCCTAGCAGAGTGACAACAAGAGCAAAGAAAGTCCATGAAATTAAAAAGCTTTTTCCATTTAAAAAATATATATTATTATAATAATAAACCTATCCGGATTTTCTAATTGGTGTTCAGGTGGTGTCACGCGTGAGTTTGGAGCGTGAGCACGTAGTAAAAATGCTTGGCCAGAGTACAGTAGTATACTCCCGGTTTGTTAAGACTGGATCTGATTGG
Source organism: Swietenia macrophylla (assembly GCA_032401905.1). Taxonomy (NCBI): domain Eukaryota; kingdom Viridiplantae; phylum Streptophyta; class Magnoliopsida; order Sapindales; family Meliaceae; genus Swietenia; species Swietenia macrophylla. The sequence goes on along the minus strand of CP135568.1, from coordinate 410,369 downwards.
TTGGAACTTTGCACGCGCTTGGGTGGTTTGTGGGATTGAAGATGAGGGTTGTATCAACACAGTTATTGTTGCGGTTATTGCAAGGGGCTAACGCGCCTGAAGTCTGTAATTACTGTACTTTCATTTTTGCCCAGTTTATTTCTTTTTCAAACCAAGCATAAGCCGATAATAATATGCATATACTTTAATTAAATATATTTTTTAATCCTATTAATTTTTAAATACTCACACAAATTTATTTATAAATTATTTTAACTCTTAAATTTAAACAAAAATAATATAATATAACCATGTTAATTTTGACGTCATATTAAGAATAATCTAACATTAATAGTACGTAATAAATATTATGGACTTAATAAATACAAATGACCCAATTATATCATAATTGAGAAATGACATAAATTTACTTGTTTGAGACTTTGGGACAAAGACTTCGACGTCAACAGTTGAATCGAGTTTAGGCCCAAAAGAGGGGGTAGAAAAAGTAAGCGGACACGCTGAGATCTGGAAGAACAAACGGCCAGGATCGTCCCAACACCAGATCTAATTTCATTGGCTCAACATATCCATCTCTCAAATTTGATTGGTCCACGTCAACAACGATGACATGTTCTCTCGTGTCGCTTCCATTCGATAACAAACGTGACACGTAAAACTTTGCTCTATAAAACGCTCTATCCACGCGCGATTCCACTGAACCAAACGGCCTTCCAAATCAAATTGCCCTTTAAACTCCAAGTCCTCCAAAAACGAAGCAAACTTCGTCTCTCTTATAAGCAGGAAGATTCAACTCTTTAACTACGCGCGATGGCTGGCTCCTCGAGAGCACGCAGGTCTCTGATTGCGTTAGCAATTGTATTCTTCGGTGAGTGTAGTGTTCGTTCAATCGAATTTTTTTTTTCAAAAGTTTGGATTTGATCTATTTTTTCTTTCGTTTGAGAGGAAAATGCCGTAGATCTGGTTTTTGCTTTTTGGTTTGATGATTGTATTTGAGCTCGTTAATGGTCGGTTCTTTGATTGATTTAATGAGGATATAGATCTGATAAATTTCGGTGATTATAATGATTTAGATCTGATAATATTTTTTTTGGTTCACATTTATGATAGGTTAGATCTGGATATGGTAGTTTGGTTTAGCTGATCAGTTCAATTCGTAAATAGTAAAGTTTTAGTATGGCGCACGTAATAATGTCGTATAATAGCAACTTCGTCGATCGATGTCTGTTTTTCGTACAGTCTAAGTTGTTATACTTAGGGCACGTGCTAATGTTGTTTCATATCAGCTTCGTTGATCGAGTTCTTGTACTTATTTTGATATTGTCCATTTATTTTAGCTGTCTATTTTTAGATAAACAAGTGTGACGATTGATTGCAGTGTTGTCAAACAAATTTATTGGTCATTTGCTTGTACGTAGTGGCGATGTTAATGTCTAAGTAAATTGTGCATAACAGGAGGTTTATTTGCAATTTCAATTGCGAAAGAGGAAGCTACCAAGTTGGGAACAGTGATCGGGATCGATCTTGGTACAACTTATTCCTGTGTGGGTGTTTACAAGAATGGTCATGTGGAAATCATAGCCAATGACCAAGGAAACCGTATTACCCCATCGTGGGTTGCTTTCACTGACAGTGAGAGGTTGATCGGCGAGGCAGCTAAGAATCAGGCGGCTGTCAATCCCGAAAGGACCATCTTTGACGTCAAGAGACTTATTGGAAGAAAGTATGCATATATAATTTTAACATGTTGGTTTATGTTTGTGTCAGTTGTTATTAGAGGAATGGTGCTCAATGAAGTATATTCTTGACAGGTTTGAGGACAAGGAAGTCCAGAGGGACATGAAACTTGTTCCTTATAAGATTGTGAACAAGGATGGAAAGCCTTATATTCAGGTTAAAATTAAGGATGGGGAGACCAAGGTTTTCAGTCCTGAAGAGATCAGTGCTATGGTTTTGACAAAGATGAAAGAAACAGCAGAAGCTTTCCTTGGCAAGAAAATTAAGGATGCTGTTGTCACTGTTCCCGGTTAGCAAAGCATTCTTATTTCTTGAGCCCTATGCATATGTATAATTACTGTTTATAACTTTACTAATATTATATACTTTGCTCAATGTGCAGCATACTTTAATGATGCTCAGAGGCAGGCCACCAAGGATGCTGGTGTTATTGCTGGACTTAATGTTGCAAGAATTATCAATGAGCCAACAGCTGCTGCCATTGCCTACGGTTTGGACAAGAAGGGTGGTGAGAAGAACATTCTTGTCTTTGACCTTGGTGGTGGGACATTTGATGTCAGTATCTTGACAATTGATAATGGTGTTTTTGAGGTTCTTTCCACAAATGGAGACACTCATTTGGGAGGTGAGCACATATCTCTTTTTATCATTCTTAAGTCATGTTGTCTGAAACAATGCTAGGGATCAGGAGTTGATGATGTAAGTTGGCTTATGGGTCATTTTCTTGCAGGTGAGGACTTTGACCAGAGGATTATGGAGTACTTTATTAAATTGATCAAAAAGAAGCACGGAAAGGATATCAGTAAGGACAACAGGGCTCTTGGCAAGTTGAGGAGGGAATGTGAGCGTGCCAAGAGAGCTCTCAGCAGCCAGCACCAGGTCCGTGTGGAAATTGAATCACTTTTTGATGGTGTTGACTTCTCTGAGCCACTGACCAGAGCTCGATTTGAGGAGTTGAACAATGATCTGTTCAGAAAGACCATGGGACCTGTAAAGAAGGCTATGGAAGATGCTGCATTGGAGAAGAATCAGATTGATGAGATTGTTCTTGTCGGTGGTAGTACTAGAATTCCAAAGGTTCAACAGCTTCTTAAAGACTACTTTGACGGCAAGGAGCCTAACAAGGGTGTGAACCCAGATGAGGCAGTTGCTTATGGTGCTGCTGTACAAGGTGGTATCTTGAGCGGTGAGGGTGGTGATGAGACCAAAGGTATGAATTTTCATCTTATGTTTGATTTGCAGATGATCTTGAACAATGTGGTTCTGTTCGAGCTGAGGAACTAACAACTGTCATGTCTTAAAATGCAGATATCCTTCTCTTGGATGTTGCTCCGCTCACCCTTGGCATTGAAACAGTTGGTGGGGTGATGACCAAGTTGATCCCCAGAAACACAGTTATTCCAACCAAGAAATCTCAAGTTTTCACTACTTATCAAGACCAGCAGACTACTGTCTCCATTCAGGTACCTGTCGTTTCTGTTTTCTTCGGGGACACTTTCTTTTAACTTTTATCCACAATTAAGATGCACACCTTGTTCAATGTACAAGTGGGATTAATAAATATTAAAGGAGTTTCTCACGTTTGATATCAGGTCTTTGAAGGTGAAAGGAGTCTCACAAAGGATTGCAGATTGCTTGGGAAATTTGATCTTTCTGGAATTCCTCCAGCTCCTAGGTTTGCCCCTGCCTTAATTTAATATCATTAGTTTGCCTCTACTCTTTTCTTGGAGCTAATAGCATTTTGTCCTTTGATTGAACAGGGGAACCCCTCAAATTGAAGTCACTTTCGAAGTTGATGCCAATGGTATCTTAAACGTCAAGGCAGAAGACAAGGGCACAGGCAAATCAGAGAAAATAACCATCACAAATGATAAGGGTCGCCTGAGCCAGGAGGAGATTGAGCGTATGGTTCGTGAAGCAGAAGAATTCGCTGAGGAGGACAAGAAGGTGAAGGAGAAGATTGATGCCCGTAACAGCCTTGAGACCTACATATACAACATGAAGAACCAGATCAATGACAAAGACAAGCTTGCGGACAAGCTTGAGTCCGAGGAGAAGGACAAAATTGAAACCGCTGTAAAGGAAGCCCTTGAATGGCTGGACGACAACCAGAGCGCCGAGAAAGAGGATTACGAGGAGAAGCTGAAAGAGGTTGAAGCCGTTTGCAACCCCATCATCACGGCTGTATATCAAAGGTCTGGTGGGGCTCCAGGCGCAGGTGCGGAGTCATCATCAGATGAAGAAGATTCACATGATGAGCTCTAAGAAGTTTTGCTTTGATTGCCCCCAGCCAAAATTGTGGGAGGATAAAAAATGAGAAGGAAAAATAGGCTTAGATTATTATTGCGAGGGAACTTTTGTAATTTTTCTGATGGTAGAAGTCTGAAGGGAGAGGATTCTCTTCCCTTGTTTTTTTCGGATATGAAGAAGATACTTTTAAAAGGATTCATATTTTTTTCCTGTTTCGCTAGTATTCGCTTTTTATTATATAAACGAACAACTTTTTCTTTCTATCTATATCCCCCAATTTGTTTGTAGAACGAGGGATAAAATGGGTGAGAGTTGAAGCTTTTATGTTTGTCCGGGAAGTTTAATCTTCGATTTCTTTCTAATCACTTAATATTTTATTCCAAATAATTCACAAATTATTTTTAATTTAGGGAATCAGAATCATTAAGATTCAAAAACAACTTGGTAACTCTTCATTCTATTTCTTAGCTGAATTGGCTCTATAAAGTTAGCGATTTCTTATGAAGATAACAAAATCACGCGAAACAAGAATTATTCTTAGAATCACATTTCATTTGGAAGTTAGGTACGTTACATTCACCAATAACACACAAGTTAAAAAAAAAAAGAATATATGAGTATCTTGATATTTCACAGACAAACTCTTTCATTTGTGGTTGATAACTAAATATAGCAAAAAAAAATTTAAAAAAAATAAATTCAATAAAAAATTTACAGTGAAATTGATGAACAAAATACACATGTAACTTGGGAGCGAAAGCTGTAACTTCTGTTAACAAGAATATTCATCCCTAACAACATTTTATTCGATTAATTTTATTACACCGAGAAACAAAATACACAAATTTATCTGCAACTAATCAGTTAAAATTAAAGCTTTGTTTTAAATTAATGCCCAGCTTTGGGATTCCCTGAACCTGCTGCTATGACTCCCATTCCGCCTATAGCACCCAGTTTTTCATGCCCATTTGAGTCGCTGAAAGGAATTTTCTCGCCATCTAACTCCTTGACAAGTTCATCAATCTTGCAGAACTGATACGGCCATCTTGCATTGTAGAGAAATTGCCGGAGATCGAACCTGTTGTCCTCCGGTGAATAACTCTGCATAAAGTCGGGCAATTTAAGTAAACAACTGGAAATTGCCGCACGAAGAACATTTTAGTGTGCCATTGGAAATTTAAGTTTATTTACCTCAGCATGATACGAAGGAGTTAATACGGTCATTTTGTGTCGATTAATTGAATAGTACTTGAAGAAGTGTTTTACTTTATCAGCTACTTCTAAGGGAGTTAATCTTGCACCCCATCTGTAGCAGAGATTCTGTAACAAGGCAAAGTAGCACCAAAAATATGAGTTTCCGACAAGCAGAATTGGGTTATATCCCAAATCCCCTATTCCAATAAAATCCATATCTACAACTTTAGATATCACCAAAGCCTGTGTGTGCCCAATTTAACGTGATGTCTAAAGTTAAATTTCCACCGACTTGCATTGAAAATTAAGTTTGAGCTAGCCCTATTCTCTCTCAACAGAAATAATGGGAAGAAAACAGAAGCATCTATGCATGTGAGGATCAGTGAGTTTAGAAAATGCCATTTATGGACAACGAGGAGTTCAAATTCAAACCTTGAACATTGATACTGGACCACAGTGGAAAATTTTCCGCAACCTTCCATACACTGAGAGTTCCTCGTATGTCATCCCCATGTCTACCTCGTCCAGCTGTTTCATGCATAATGTCATCTTACTATTTCTTCAGCTGAATTGAACTAAAATAACAATCATTCAAGAAAAAGAACAGAAAGTAACAATGACAAATAGAAGGCTATTACAGGCAAGTTCTGAAATGCAAGGGAAAAAAGAAAGGAAAAATGATCCCCACAAAATTTAGAAAGTCAACCCTATCCTTCAAAAATAAAAGAACAGAAAGAAAACCAAAAAGAAAAAAAATGGAAGCAGTGTTAAAGAAAGTGAGGACTATGTGTTCTATTTTAGACGTTACATGCATGGAGCAAACATTTAGGATGTCAACAGAATATTTTCCATGCTAACTTACACCATTCGGAAAGTATGCCAGAAACAAATAAGAAAAATATTTATCAAGATCACACTCAATAGGTTGTCTGAAGTAATACTTGGCTGTAGTTTGACCGTATAGGCTCCAGTTCAGCAGTAGGTGGAGCTGCTTCAATTTCTGCCAAGGATGAGTAACCAAGATGGGTTGCTCCCCACCGCAGAAATGTCCTTAGATCCTGCTTACTAATGCTTCCTATGGGATTTATATCTGCTGAGCTGCAATCGTACTGGAATAGAGATCACAAATTTGTCATCAAAAAATTCTTAATAGAGATAAACCATTAGTCACGTCAAAAAGTAAAGGATGCAAAAACCAACATTACATTTTACATGCAGAATAAAAACAAGAGAGAGTGAGAAAGAGAAAATGGAACAAAGAACGAATAGAAATAAGAACCATAAAGCACAAATACACTAATGAAGTTTGCTAATAAAATAGTTTCTTGCTTTAGAACCAAAATCTTGTTAATGTCAAACATCGTATACCTTTGTTAGATAACCACGCAAGCCTTCATCAACATTGGAGCTACCCAAAACAAGATAGAACCCTGGTTTATTATGAACCCAAGGCAAAAGTGACGCTAACATAAATGCTAGCACCATTCTGATCCGAGCTTGAATGTTTTGCAAACCTAGGTTCTCAATGTTAGATCCCCCATCTACCTGTGAAAGCAAAACCGGAATAAACAGTTAGTCTAGAAGGACACATAGTTAACAATGACTGTAATCAGTCAAGGTTCACAAGCCAACTACAGGTTAAATGTATAGCTAGAAGAGAAGACAAGTCACTAGTTTCCATAACTCACAAGTAAAGAAAAATAACTATCTTCATAAAGATTGTTTGAAGCCAATGCTAAGATCTGGTCAACAACCAGAAATACCATGCTTAATGCAAACAACACATTTGGGAGACAAAATGTAAGCACAGGCCGAGTTTACTCCTGAGCCATCAATATTGGAATGGCTTCTGTTTGGGTTTCATCACGTACAAAAAGGAAAAAATAGAAACAACCATGTCTTTACCTTATATCGTGGTCGCTTTCCTGTAAGTGTTTGAAATAAAGATAGAAGTGCAGAAACAACACTGTCAATGCAAACGTCAAGATGCCATGAACCAATCTCATCTGCTAGTTTCTTTGCCCGCATCTTTGTTTCTTCAGAACTGTTATAAACAAAACCTGTTAATGAACCACATTGATGGTTGATTTTTAGCATATAAACTTGCAAATAATCTGAAACCTTAAGATGATTTCACCTTAGCAACCAATCAACTTATTTGGATGCTGTCCTCATGTAATGAAACTAATAAAGATCTTAAAATTCCTTAAAACTATCTTTTATAAAGCATTCCTCCTTGATGATCCATTACATTCTCCAGAACATTGTTATATTAAATTGACATAACAAAAATGGGCCTCATGAAGCGGGAGAGAGACTCCCTGTTCACTTGATTACTCTTTTAAGTATACATGGAGTCATAATAATAATCCTATACTTTAGATAATGGAGAATCGGTGGAAATCAGTTGTACTCTGGGCTTTCTGTATTAGCATAAGATGGCTGTACAACAATAGCACATTGTGCTGTATGCACATACCCACCTGTTTTCAGATCCCATATAGACTGTATAAAATATGCGTTTGGCAAATTCTCTGCTGTCTACAGGAAACTCTCCATCGGTGTAATTTCCAATTCGTCTTGCATCGGCTTTGACTTGTTCATCCCCATTTTCAATCTCTGCATGTGCAAAAATAAAAATAAAAAGGGAGCTACAATTAGAATATTATAAAATTTACTTTTCTTTATGTTCACAGTAGGAGGGAAGAACTGTTTTTTCTGCCTCTGCTTTACCCATAAAAATAATGCTAGCAGCCAAGGAATGGAGTAATATCAAAACTATATGCTAAAACTTTATCCTGAAAAATGCTTATAATCACACTAGATCAATTCAAGCTAATAATTACTGCAGATTACCAGTTTAATCTACTCTACCTAAGGTCATGAGTGTGACCATCCTCATCCTTGATTCAAGCAAACCACTCGAAGGGATAAAATATCCTCCGAAAGCATCCTTTTGTACGGTTTAAATTGAAGGGATTGTAATTTAAGGAAATAAATGAATAGGAAAGAGATTAAAGAATTTTCTCTCAAATCACTCACACCAGAACAACTATTCCTTATACAGCAACTGACAATTCACACCAAAATTAATTGAATATTTAGAGACTTACAGTGGCCCATGGGTATTGAGAGAGACAATAGATATAATAAAACTGACCTTTAATGACAAGTTGACACATGCAGCCCACTATAGCTGCCACTGAGGAACTATCTGCACCACCAGAAAGAGGGAGCAAAAATCCTGAAGCTCCACTTCTTCTTAAATAGTCCCACAGCCAACAACCAGGCCCAAAGGCAATTTCCTCTTCAGGAGAGTGATATGAGATCTACAAACAAATGATCATGGTTGATTCAGCAAATTCAAATATTTTACAGGAAAAACTCATGGTTTTAAACAAGCAGCCAGAGTGTTCTTTATATAATTTTTGAAAGCTTATGACAAGGCTCAAGTGTAGCAGCTTAGTTCTGGTAAAGTTGCAGTCATGAGAGATTTATGCAGCTAATGGATTTATTACAAGCTTTATTGTGTATGATATGTGCGCAGTTTGATGCCCCCGCTCATGTTCTAAGAAATCGACTTTGGCAAAAATTGCCTTAAGATCATATGATCTTAGCAATTTAAATGCTTACTGGACCAATGACTGACCTCAAGTGGACCGGAAAGAGACATTTTCAGGGTAAATGATTGACAAAGATTGTATGGCACTGCTACAGATGATATTCTGGTTTTGCAACTTGCTTGTTCTTGAAAACTACTTATGGATCCTCTTAGAGTAGCAACCTGCCATTGAAAAAACATGTAAAGGAATTACAGACAGACAGATGTGAGGCATGCATCAAATCTGGCAAGGTTTGCACTAAGGCACACATTTCTGAGGCACTAATGAACATACATAAGCACTTAAGTAATTCAAATTCATGGCATACCGCATCTAGATCTACTTGTGCAACAACAACCTCCACATCCTTCAAGGAAAATTGTGAGCCTTGAGCAATCATGTCTCCATTCACAATAACACAAGCACATCCATCTGCAATAAGTGGACTATTAACTCGATTATAGTAAACAAAAGGCTCCTTACATGAATTCTGATTAGTAAGTTGAACTCATTAGAACTATTGTTGCTGAAAGATGTAATTTAAAACAAGACAATTGTTAATTATGAGGTTAATGAACAAAATAGTTAGTTAATTTATGCCATTATATTAAAAGAATAAAAAGAAAGCAACAATAAAATCAAACAATAGTCTGGACTATAATTATGTACCAAAATAAAGGCGGCCACCATCACATCCTTGTTGATTACTGTACATGTAAACCCCTCCACGAGTATGAGTAGCACTTATAAAAGAACGAATACGGTAATCAAGCTTTCTTAGCTGATGGTGACTTCCACTGGCATTCATAAACACTTCAACCCCATTCAATGCAAGGTCAGCATGAGGGGGAATAGGAGTAAAAAGCTCTTCACAAACTTCAGCTGCGACAGCCCTAACAAGGGATAAAATTCTATAAGTCAGCATTTCATTCATACACTTACCTATGAATCAATCCAATCCTAACACACATAGAGTTATCAGCGTTGAAATGGTCACACGAACATAAGTGAGACCATGGAAGTTGAGAATAAAAACAGAAGTATCAGCGGTTGCTTACGTGTCTAAAAACTGAATGAATCCATAACCAAAAGGTACTGATTTCTGTGACAAAGCCTCAGAAATTTCATTTGGGAGCTGAAAGTCTACAAGTTGATCTTTCAGCTTCCATGCCGTAAACCATCGAAGCTCCCTGTAATTTCCATCATTTGCAAGCCACAGTTTAGGACGTATCATGATGATTTTCCTGTTTAAACATAACACTTGACAATTGTATCGCTCTGATCCTTTGATGACTGGCATTCCTATGCTGCATAATATTCCATCTGTCCAATCACCAACCAGTATTTCCTTCAAGCACTCCCATCTGCAAGCAAACCCCCCTTCAATTATCCATATATTGTAACACAACATTGTAATTACCACATTTAATATAAAAATAAAAATGAAGCACACTAGTTAAATTCCATTAAGCACACATTACATGCATAATAAAAAATTCTAACCGCAACAGAAATAAAATAATTAATCCATTTCTTAATTATTTCCTTGACGTACTAACAATTTAAAATGAAAAGCAAAAACTCACGCGTGATGGACGGTGTCTAGTTCCAAGAAGTGATCTTCGCAGCCATAGCCAGTAATTTCAAGCTCAGGACCCAGCCTAATTACAGCTCCAGCTTCCTTAGCCCTAGCTATTGACTCCTTGATGTTCTTCATATTACAATCGAAGTCCATCGCCCACTGGTTCAAGTTACACGTCGCCACCTTCAACAGTCTCATCTTCGAATCCTGCAACAACAAACAATACTGTTAAAATCCGTGCACTGTTATGTTTGAGGTTGAGAGAGTATTTTTGGCCTTCTATTTGGAATACGTAAATTGGACTTGGTTGGTGGAATTTATAGAGATGGATAGCAGACGGTTCGGTTCGATTGTGAAAAATTTCTATTCCATTTCGGTTCGGTTCTGGACAGCTTCGAGCAAAACAGAGTAAAGGGAGAGGTTCTGGGATTAAAGGGTGGTTTATCAGAGATTCTTTTCCTATTTTCTGAACCGACCGTCATTTTGATTGTCAACGAAACCAAACCCAACCGAATCACGAAACTTGGGCCGGTTCACATGATTATTCGGACTTTTATTCGTAATTTTGTGGGCTTAACGTTGTTAAGCCGCCGGGATTGTTGGACGGGTTAAGGAAAAATTCAAAGTCTTCCTCTTGGAAGTCTTGGGACTTGGTAACCAAATTATAGAAACTACCCTCAAGGTTTCATTACACTACAATTAGTTTCAAAGTTTTTATTAATTTATAAAAACACCCCTCTTAAAGATTTTGTTGAGTATATTTAACATTACAACGCTATGTATTAACTAGAATAACAAAAATAATCACCTACCATGCAATATAATGTAACTAAGGTAATCAAATACCTACATTACAATGCAGTGTATTAGGTATTTGTAGTATATACAAGTATAGCATACCAAATATAATTACCTATACGCTAGCGTATCAAAAATAAATGCCTATATATTGGTATGTTAAAGACATAAATCAATGTGACACTGTAATAGATTAATTTGTATAAAAGATAAATAATTTATCTCATAATCCAGTGTTTAAAAATATGCTATAATTATCGTATGTATAATAATATAGGGTTAATTTTAAGGACATTGTAAGAAAAATGCCTATATTTAATAGAATTTTTTAGATTTAAAAAAAAAACAGATAATATTTTTTTATCAATTATAAAAATATTTTATTGTTAAGTGTTGAAATGTATAATTGAAAAATATATATTTTGTATTAATAAATAAATAAAATTAATTATTTAAATTTATGATGTGAAATTGAAATTACTTTAGTATCATTTATTTCAAAATTTTTGAAACGATAATTGTATTAAAATTAGTAAGTGCTAGTTATTAGTACTAGAGGGTGACTTGTGATGAAAAATAGAAACGCTCAAATCACTTGTATTTTTTAAACACTTTAAGGTGGTTTATAACATTTTCCCCTCATTTTGTTGACTCGTACATAAAATAAGAATTCTGAGATTGACGCGTGTCAAAGGGATGCGTTTGAAGTTGAAATTCAATTCTTATAATTAAAGTGATAAATTGCTATTTATGATTAGGCCCCCCAATTTTTCGTGTTTTGTATGAATTCGGCCTGTCACTTCCACTATTTTCCCTCGCGCGCGAGATTACGTCCTCCAACTCAAAAGAACGTACGTCGTCGTTTCAGCATCTTTCGTCTAATTTCCATCTCTGTGGACGAAAACTCCTTCACTGCTTCTCCTTGCGGTTTGTTAGGGTATTCAGTGAGGCCGATGACGGAAGTTGCGAGCTCATTGGTGCACGAGGTGCTCGGCCGGAGAGTCAAGGATGTAGACCAGCCGATTTTTGATTACATCGTCAACGTTCTCGCCGATGAGGACTTTGATTTCGGCGAGGAAGGCGAGGGCGCTTACGAAGCCATCGGCGAGCTACTCGTCGACGCCGGATGCGTTACCGACTTCAACGAATGCCGCGTGGTCAGCTTAATTTCATCTCTTATCAAGCTAAACTAGATTTTGATTCCTTTTTTTCGTTTTATGTGAATTTATGTGAAGATTGCCACGCTTTTGTAATAGGTTTGTACTAAACTGAGTGAAAAGTTTGGGAAGCATGGATTAGTAAAAGCGAAACCAACAGTACGCAGCCTCACGGCGCCGTTGAGAATGAATGACGGGATGGATGAGGAGGCACCGAAGAAGAAGCCTGAAGTGCTGGATGGTCCCTTTCTGTCTGAACGTGATCGAGCCAAGATAGAGAGGAAAAAAAGGAAAGATGAACGCCAAAGAGAGGTGAAACTTTTGTACTGATATTTTATTATGTCAATCTAGTAACACATGGGATTTTGTACGATGCTGGAATGCAAGCCTGTTATTGGCAATCATGATTAGATTGAGTTAATTTTTTAGTTCGTTGTTGGTGGATATCCTGATTGCTTTGAGTTGATTTTGTGGTTTTTGGTCTTGTTGTTATTATTTTTTTAATGTCTGCAGGCAAAATACCAAATGCATCTGGCAGAAATGGAAGCAACTAGAGCTGGGATGCCTGTTGCGTGCGTGAATCATGATAGGGAAGGTGGACCTGCTGTGAAGGATATACACATGGAGAACTTTAATGTTTCTGTGGGTGGACGTGATCTTATCGTAGATGGTTCGCTTACGCTATCACTTGGAAGGCATTATGGTATGTTTCTTTCCGATTTTTACACCACTATTCTCGCTGTAGTACCAATAAAACAAACGGGAGAAAATTTTTTATTTGAATGAAATAAAATTTAAAAGGCCCAAATGCTTATAGTTTTGTAATTGTTTGCAGGCCTCATTGGAAGAAATGGTACTGGGAAAACAACCTTCCTCAGGCACATGGCTATGCATGCAATTGAAGGTATTCCTCCAAATTGCCAGATATTACATGTTGAGCAAGAAGTGGTTGGTGATGATATAACAGCCTTGCAATGCGTTCTTAACACTGACACTGAGAGAACTCAGCTTTTGGAAGAAGAAGCCCGTCTGCTTGAACAACAGGTATAATATATACTTTTCTATGGCAGAGAAAATTGTTGTAATCACTTGTTGGCCTTTTTTCCCCTTCTAATTGTTTTTAGCTGATAATTTTTCTGATTATTTGTTAGAGAGAATTGGATTTTGAGGATGCAACCGAAAAGAGTAATGATTCAATTGACAAAGATGCTATTGCTCTAAGGCTTCAAGAAATATACAAGAGGCTTGATGTCATCGATGCATATTCTGCAGAAGCACGTGCAGCTTCCATTCTTGCGGTCAGTTCTCAAACATTTTTGCTCTGTTGTTGAGCGGATGATGCTGCTTTACATGACCTTGAAATTTGATATTAAAAGCCTTTTGCCACTCATATATGATTGGTAAAACTGGAGATGGTTTTTTACTGAAGTTACAGTAAAATGTGAATTAGCTGACAATGTACTGCTGATATGTCATGTCTGTGCAGCCACCTGCACCAAATTTTATAGCTGCAAAATAGTCAACATTATTATCTTGTTCCTTTCCTTGATTTCTAGCTAACTATCCAGAATATTTACAGGGTCTCAGTTTCTCTCCAGAAATGCAGTGGAGGGCAACAAAAACATTTTCCGGAGGGTGGCGAATGCGAATTGCTTTGGCTCGTGCTTTGTTTATTGAGCCTGATTTGTTACTACTTGATGAACCTACGGTGTGTAACATTTAGTGTCTGCTTTACAGTTCACAGTTGCAGCAGACTGTCTAAACATATAATATATGTTTTGTTGGCAGAACCATCTTGATCTTCATGCTGTTTTATGGCTGGAAGCTTATCTGTTGAAATGGCCAAAAACATTTATAGTTGTTTCTCATGCTAGAGAATTTTTGAACATGGTAACCCTTTTCACTGCTTATTTAGCTCAGCTAGGGATAAAAAAAATCCTCAAATGATGTATTTATCTTTATATTCTTGTCAATTCATTGTTATTTTCAGGTGGTCACAGATATTCTTCATCTACAAGGTCAAAAACTAACTGCATATAAAGGGAATTATGATACATTTGAGAGGACCCGGGAGGAACAGCTTAAAAACCAACTGAAAGCATTTGAGGCAAATGAACGGGCAAGATCACATATGCAGGTCTCTTCTTTGCTGCACATCTTGCGAGAACTTTGAAAGCACATTTACTTTTTATATCTTTTGTCTGGCTTATTTTACAGGTTATGTTAACTTCTATTTGGCATGCAAATGCTTTTCCTTGATAATGCAGTCATTTATTGATAAGTTCCGCTATAATGCAAAGAGGGCATCACTTGTTCAATCAAGGATCAAGGTGCTTATTATCATTTAATTAGGATGGCTATGAATCCAATTTTAACCTCTACTTGACTCCTAGTCCTGCTATGCTGCTGAATAAATTTGGCTTATGTTTTCCTTGGATCTTGTCAGGCACTAGAGCGGATGGGTCATGTAGATGAAATTGTAAACGATCCTGAGTAAGTAATTCTCTCCTTTTGTAATTGATTTTTGCCAAAACTTTCAAAGGTTAGAGTTTGCATAAATTTTGTTCTCATTTCCCCTTTTGAATTTACTTTAATTCCTTTTGTTTTCCTTTTTGATAATACAGCTACAAATTTGAGTTTCCAACGCCAGATGATAGACCTGGGCCTCCTATAATAAGTTTCAGGTTTGATTTTGCAGCTAATTAAGTGGAATACTAAATTAGTAATTTTAAGTGGTACCCTTATTACCATTGACTACTAAAGGAATCCCTTTGCATTCAATCTTTCCTTGCTGCAAGTAGTACGAGTTCCTTGCTTTGTGGCTCTAATTGTTTTGAATTTGTGGTAACTGCTTGTATATTGTTCTAATTTTCTTTACAAGAGTGTTTTTTTTATCTGAAATTTGAATAGATCTGTATATATAAATTTGAATGATTCTGAATGATATGGTTGTTTTTATTCATAAGGTTAAAAACTTGTGATTTCATGTATCATATTCTTATAGATGAGTAGATAAAGTCTATATGTTAGTAAATAAATAAAATTTTACAGTAGTATTTTTTAAATTACAGTTAGATAAAACTCATTCAGATATTTGTATCAAGTATTATGTCAAAAATTTTAACTTATTTTTCTTCGAATATAATTATCAAGCTTTTAGTGTTAAGTTGAAAAAACAAACACCTTTAAAACATTCGAATGATTGAAACTGAATTATACTTAGTGTTCACTTAGTATATGATGACAATTCTATCCCCTCTTATAATTACTAATCAATCTACACTTATATCCCATTCTCATTGGTGCTGTTATGATTTTTTTCCTGAATATGGTTGCAGCGATGCATCATTTGGCTACCCTGGTGGGCTGACATTATTTAGGAATTTGAATTTTGGGATTGATCTAGACAGCCGGATAGCAAGTGAGCATGCTTGTCCCTCTTAATTTTTTTGTTTTGACTTTATAGCTTTTGTGGTTTGCATAGAGTAATCTGTATATACAAGGTCATTTTGCAATAAAATGCATACATGGTGCTTGTCTTGGGGTACTTTTGAGGGAGACATGCTTGTCATTCCAAGCTCATGTTGATTATGACAGGCTGATATGGAAATTACATGTACACGGTTTTCATTTTTATCTTGGTGTTTTATTGTTTTGCAGTGGTTGGTCCAAATGGGATAGGCAAATCAACCATACTCAAGCTTATTGCGGGTGAGCTACAACCAAGCTCTGGAACAGTTTTCCGATCAGCGAAGGTATCTTATTCTTTTTTTTATTTTTTCATATTCCTATTGTAATTACAAATTTTAACTCTAATTCTTGCATATTTCTTTGATGATCTCCATCTCCTGCATGGTCGGATTTTCATATTCTCATTCTCTTTTACATGCCACTAATTGTACTACCAAATTTGAGTGAAAGTTTTATTTCATTATTGGAAAAATTGGACTTAAATGTAAATGGAGACCGGTATTTCTCTCAACAGGTTCGCATAGCTGTGTTTAGTCAGCATCATGTTGATGGGCTAGACCTATCTTCAAATCCCCTTTTGTATATGATGCGCTGCTTCCCTGTAAGTTACTGTAATCTCCTTTTCCTCTTTCCTCACATTTATGCATCTGTGTATTTATTTGTGCACCTGCTGGACAATCTGTAGTGTTTCAAAATTCATATAGCAGACATGTTGTTGTCTGTTCTTTTTGACATCAGAATATGATGCTTCAAAGAATATCATATGATCGAATCCCTTATCTGAAGCTGCCTTCCTGCAGGGAGTGCCTGAACAGAAGCTTCGAGCTCACTTGGGTTCTTTTGGTGTAACTGGAAATCTTGCCCTTCAGCCTATGTACACTTTGTCGGGTATTCTTCCTTTCTTATCTTTAGGTATCATTGATATGCTAAAGTGGATATTTAACAATCTTCTGGCTTGCCGGTTGCATGGTTGGTTGGATTTAAGGCTTGCCAGTTGCCATGATAAGCATGCAAGCCATATGTAACTTGTTGGTGTTATCTATGTGCTGTTCTTCATAATTGATAAGCTTTTAGCCTTCTCATTGACCGCGTCTCCTACATATTTGTATTTGTAATTTCTCTGTAACTATTGTACTAGGTGGTCAAAAAAGCAGAGTTGCATTTGCAAAGATTACATTCAAGAAGCCACACATAATATTGCTTGACGAGCCATCTAATCATCTTGTAAGTTGCCATCCTTTATTTGCTTCTTTGCTTCCTTTTAGTAATATCCATCATGATATGGGAAGTCTGGATGATAAGATTTTATTTCGGTTTTTGCTGGGGCAATTGAGGCTGAATTTGCTTTGGCATATATTCGGGGGGCTTTCAAGTGGGAAAAGTTTTCATCTAACTTTTATCTGCTGTTTGATTGATATACCAATGGTTTTTCAAATGTAGGATTTGGATGCTGTGGAGGCACTTATTCAAGGCCTTGTTTTGTTCCAAGGAGGGATTCTCATGGTATTTTGCTAGTTCGCTTCATATCCTTAGTTCACATAACTTTATTAATAATGCAAGTAATTCATTACACATAGGACTGTCATGTTTTTGTCAAGCTGTGTAGTAAAATGCACCTGTTTTTACTTGCAGGTCAGTCACGACGAACATCTGATATCTGGGAGTGTAGAGGAACTATGGGTGGTATCAGAAGGCAAGGTGACACCTTTCCATGGAACATTCCAAGATTACAAGAAGTTACTTCAGTCCTCGTAGATTTTACTTTCTGGAACTGAATTCATTTTATTACTGGATTACCAGTACACCATAAATTTATTGCGGGAATTGGAAGGGATTTTAGCACTTGCAAATACGAAACAGAGTTGAGAGTTTGTTTCCATTGTAATGTTCCCAACATGTGTTAAATTTCTTGTTATTACCAGAACTGAGTCATCCGGGAGAGCCAATCTGCTCATGTTTTTCGAGTGTATTCGAATCATACGGTGAAATTGTAGCTGTTTCTTGGTCCAATTCAATGCATTTATATGCCTATAAAATTAAAAATTCAAAGCAAATTAACAGAAATTGCGCATCCAGGGAATCGTACGCGGGTCATGACCTCAATAATTATAATTAATTTTAATTATTATTATTATTAAATACTGTAATTTTCTCGAGTCGTCGACGAGGTATGCGTAAAAATAGGCGAAAAACTCAGCTTCCAGTTTCTGATTCGTGTATTGGGTGGTCCCTTCCATTCTCTTCAGCATTGCTCGTGAATTCTTCTCCCAAATCCTTAATCAAAACCCAGAAATTGCCGTTTAGCAGAAATTCCTTTGTAATGGAAGAAAACAACCCGAACAACGGCATCATATCGCGGGAGAGCCTCAACAACGTGGCTAGCTGGTTCAGCGCCACCGTGGTCTCCGCCTTTTTTGCCTCCCTTGAACGTTGTTCTTGCGTCAATCTCACAACCACCGACCCCGAAGACGACGACGAAGATGAAGCCAAGGATCGTCCTCTCACCCTCACCAACAATTCTCACTCGCCCGATGACAATGTTTAGAAACCTTCTTCGTTTTGATCTCCTTCCTTGTCTGGTATCTGATTGGTTAATTACTTTTTACCTTCATCAAAATGTTGCATGCTATCCTCCTTTTAGGGGTTTCTTGTGGATCAACAAAATTTGAGTTATATGCATTAATTCTGTTATCATTGTTGAAGTTTGGTTTCTTTTGTTTGTTGTGTCCTGTTCCCTTATGTTTATAAACGAATTCTGAACGAAGGTTTGTTTTTTTTTTTTTTTTTATCTTTGGTCTTGTATGGATATGTTGGGTTGTATGCTTATGCGCTGCATCTTATTTATCTTAAACTCTGCATAATTGGGTCAAATTCGTTTATTATCAAATCAGCACTGGTGTTAGCTTTTGCTTTTGGGATTAAGCTTCATTCTCTTCTCTGATTAAAAAACAAGATTGTACCATTCATTAACCATTGATCCCTCGCGTGATTCTGTTAGCATTCGGCTCTACAAATGGCACATTGCAGATGTACTTCCTTTATCATTCGATTCTTTTAGAGTAAATGTGATTGTAAGGAATAAAAGTGATTTTGTTTCTTGTGGGAAGAAATGTGTGATCGATGGTTTTGTGGATGTTTTAAACATGTGGGTCTCGATTTTAGTTTTCCATGTTTTGGCTCTTGAATTTGATGTGAAACGTTTGTCCATGAGCTCAACTTCCTTGGGTCTTATTGGTTTGTCCAAAACTCAGTTTTCTTCATTTTTACTTATTTACATTTTGGTGTAGGAAGATTTCAGAAACAAAGGGTTTGATTTGGTTCAATGTGACACAAATATGTCAAATGTTTGTTAACACATGAAATTAATCAGTTTGCTTACACATTTTGTTTAAATGTTTTGCCTTTTTTGTAGACTCATTTGGTATACTAGCATTAGGAGGAATTTGGTGTCTTCATCTACTTACTCTAATATATCACAATTGCTAGGAATGAATCTCCATGGGGTTGGGTATCTCTTTTCAACACTTTTATTGAAGTTTCAGTGGACCTGACTTAGTCAAGTGCAACATTGGAAAAGATATTCACAGACATGACAAACATACAGTTTGTTTCCCATGGTTGTCGCTGGAATATTTTGCAAATACTATTCATAGCTCATTGTTGGCTTGGTCACAACTGGAACCTTATTGCTTAGATTACATGTTGAGTTTAGACCACCTGGCCTTTGTAATACAGTGAAGAGGCTTTTAGAGGTGTCCCTTTATAATGTTTGGAGGATTTATTGCTTTAGGTGGCTCCAACATTGTTAATGTCAATCTGCCTCTAGCTTCCATTAGAAAGCTGCTGCTTATGAGATCAAAGTTAACAGTAATACTTAAGCTGATTGTGCAGTTTTCCCAGTAAAACTGTATCATTCTCCCCATCAGATATCATTTCTCCTTGAAGAACCATTTTTTTTTTAAATGTACTCCAACTTTCTTAGTACCTTGAATGCAAGTTTTTTGTATGCATTGACCTTGTGCGTGACTGACAATTCATCTTGTTTTATTGACCATTAATACGGTAATACCATGAAAAAGTAGCTGATAAGTCTGTCTACAGCTCTGCGTATAGGGTGTTGCAGAAAAAAGTTCTAGGTTATGAATGAGTATTGATTACAAGTAGGAACAACTGAATGCATTATAAAACATATGGATTCTTGGGCTAAGACCATGGAGTTATCAACTTAAGCAGTTCCTTTGAGACACATTTATTCCTTGTTTTTCCTTCCATCTCTTCTTATTTTTCGACTTTTAGAAAGCATTTTTTTTTTTTATGTTGAGAAGTTTTAGAGGCATTCTTAGGCTAAACTTGTGCATTTTTCAAGAATATTTATACTTTTAGAGGAAGCACAACTAGTTGAGTTATCCTGCTCTGTTTGCAGCATTATGATGCTAGAAGCTTGCCTAAGCAAAAATAAAAAAAGAATCGTCAGATAGATAGAGACAGAAAGAAGTCTGTATTTGCATTGCCTTTTTCAGAACATCCATAGAAGGAGCATTACCTTAACCACTACCCCACTTTCCCAGCACACGCACACTTCTGTATCGTAATATCTCTGAACACGAGAGGTTCAAGTTAGTTAACTATACCTAGTAAAAGAGCACCAGTAGCATGAATGTTTAACTTTACGAGCATAGTTAATCTCCTTCCTGCCTCCAACAAAGTAACATGAATACGCAGCGACGTATTATGTAGAACCTTGCTTTCTTTTCCTTCAAAACTCTACTCTTAGGCAGTGAAACTCTGGCCTGCTTTGGCTGCGAAGTAGGCATTTTCAATGACCAGCCTCCCTCGTATGTTCCTTCTTCTACTTCAACCTTGTTACTTGCGAGATTATAAGGGGTGTGTTTTCTTGTGGAGTTACTAGTGTTTGTCGCGGTTGTCTTTGAAGTCAGCAAACAAATGGTCAAATATAGGATAAAGACCTAGAGACTTGACGCCACTGCCGCTGTGTTGGGGGGTAGGGTTTATGCAGTCAGTCAACCAGGAAGCTGGTTTTCTGCTTCCAAAAGCTGTCATCTGCTGCTACAGTGGTTTAATATCCGGACTTCCTGGTTAATTGTCTCCTGAGCGGCCAAATTAGTGCTCTGCTCCCAGGATTTATTGCCAAAAAGACAAATGGACCACCTAGCCTTACTAGACATTTCAACACAAGGTTGGCTACGGTCATCATCACCTATCAATCTTTTATTGTGAATCTTCCCCCCACTTTTGAACTCTGGTCAAGCATTCTTCTTCCACTTGTTTTTTGCTTGGTTGAATTGCAAATGTTATGTACCCATGAATTCGATTAGGTAGGTTCATCTTTCGTTATTGAGTACGTGATTTCTTCTGGGATCAAATTATCCGAGTTCCAATAGTTTCGAGCACTAGGAGATATTATATTCTGTTCAGATGAAGTGGGCTTAAGCCCAGCTATGCAATTGCAAGTGACCATCTGTCTCAGTTGGTCCATTTAATATCTATTATTTGTGTTTCGACGGCTAGGATTTAAACCCCACCCCCCCCTTATTCTGCCATCTCAAAGATTTATACAAACTCCAGTTTTGTGCACCTGCGCGTAAGTCAATCGCGTCGGGTATGGTAGATGCATCCGAGTTGGGGTTCTTTCTTTTATCTTATTTATGTTTTGGGTTTCAAACAAAAGAAAATGAGAGAAAAGGTTGCTCCAGTGATGATTTAAACGATACGCATACTATGTTGTTCCAATTTCCGAATCTAAGGTTTCATATTTTGTAATCTGTGGAACAACCAAAGAGATTCTGAGGAGCATTCGTCTTTTCTTTCTCTTTTTTTTCGCCTTACAAAAAAAGGAAATTTATGGTTGAATCACGAGCTACACAGAGTCTGAAGTAGATGTAAGCTGGCAAGCATGTTGTTAGTTACTATTATTATTACTGACGTTGTTGTTGTTATTATTATATATAATTTTTTAAAATTATATTAATTAAATAATAATATTTTATTTTATTTTTTAAATTTATTATTAATAAATAAATTTAGTTGTAATTGAATAATTTTATAGTAAGTGAACCGTTCAACTTAAAAACTCTCTCCTCCTGAATCCCGATCAGTTGAATATTTCTTAATAAGTACTAACAAATATTCAGCATCATCGTTTTGCTGGCTACAAGATCTTGAACTACAGGACAACCGACCGGCAATTTTTTTTTTCCCCTCATCATCGTTATATATGTATAAGCGAGCGAGCAGGCAGCATCAGCAATGTCTTCTGTAAATTCCAATGATGGCGTACTTAAATTCTCGCAGCGGTAACCAGCCCATATTTTCGTTTTTGTTTTTCTTACTACCTACCATGACTCTCGTACAAGCTTTGTCACCTCATCCTGATGAATGCCCTTTGATTCCGACAACGTCGTTGGTTACTTTCCTGGAACGGGTGCAAGAAACTGCACTGAAAACTTTCGGAGTAAACAACTTTGACCCGAAACTTTACGTTGATTTGTCTCTGAAGAAGAATCTTTCAACAACTGTTGTTGCTTTTGATAAGTTGCCCGAAAACGCTATTGGGTCAGTTTCGGTTCAGTATTTTAAGGGGTTCATAGAGGACTTCTTTCACGGTGCCGGAGATGATCATGTCTACGCTGAACCGGCGGATTTTGTGCCCGAACCGGCGGGGTTTCTGCCTAAGGTGAAGAATTCTCAAGTTAGAGCATGGTGTCACGGATTTGCCATTCTACGAAAGAAATATGTGCGTTAGGGTGTGCAATAACTTCTTATAAATCTTAAAAATAGCCTATTCTTGTAAATATGGGTACTCGTCATACTCTATCTTGAAATTTATGGACCTTTATGTATACATTGGTTATGCGTGGGTATTTAGCAGAGACATTAGAATTAGAATGGTTTCGCTCTGATACTACTTGTTACAGGATTGAGTCATTACCTCATCTCCAAAAAGACATGTCTATTAAAGTTTGTAGAACCTCCTTGTAAACTCTAAAAATAACTCATTTTTATCTCTATTCCGTCGCAACCGGCTTTAGGGGTCCACGGTTTGTGGAAAAATTTGAGCCAGAAAGTTTCCGGTTCTGTTTTGGACCGGCCTGAATTGCATACTTTGCTTCCCCTTCCTGGTTTGGTTGTTATTCCTGGTTCTCGGTTCAGGGAAGTCTATTATTGGGATTCCTACTGGGTCATTAGATAACTTTCGATATTCTTTACTCTTCTATTTTCTGTACTGTTTCTTTAAGCTTCATGTTAGAACAGAATACCAATGCCAATTCAGAATTAGGAAAACTTTTCTGGGATGATCTGGGATTATTATAACGCTTTCTAGCAGTGAATTACAAAAGTTGTTAATGAAATTATCAAACCTGGATTATGCAGAGGCTTGCTGGCAAGTAAAATGTATGAAACAGCAAAAGGAATTGTGAACAATCTTATTTCTCTGATTGAAAAATATGGTTATGTTCTTAATGG
This sequence comes from Swietenia macrophylla, assembly GCA_032401905.1. Classification (NCBI taxonomy): domain Eukaryota; kingdom Viridiplantae; phylum Streptophyta; class Magnoliopsida; order Sapindales; family Meliaceae; genus Swietenia; species Swietenia macrophylla. The sequence goes on along the minus strand of CP135568.1, from coordinate 387,093 downwards.
TGCAAGAGCCTATTATACCAACCGAAGGTAATGCTTCTTCTTTATCATGTTAACTGATTTCCGAATTTTGGTTTCCATGGTTCACTGAATTTAATATCTATTGCATTAGTTACTCGTCAATTTCCATGCTTCTCTGTCATATAGTGGCTAAACCTATTCAAATTGATACCGATTGCTGAACTGAGAATTGGAGAACCAATCATGTGATTTCTGTTTCACAATAAACTGAAATGTCTTGCATGATCACTGTCTGCATCCGTTTCAGTACCTTTATATAGTTGGCTTCCGCAGATTGAATGTCTCTGGAGTCTAAACTGTATATGATACACATGACCTAAATAATTTTTAATTTTCACAAACTAGTAATGGATGCATATATTTTCCGGATTTAATCTGTGCAGGATAATAATTAGCATAGATTACTGGTTGTAATTTTCTGGACGGTGATGAAATGTCATGATTTTATGCCTTGCAGCCAGCCTCCCCTTCTGAGTGCAATGATTCATGTCATATACAGTCGAACCCATGACTTGAATTTTGTCAGAGAGGCTCTCCCTGGACTGCTCAAAGAATACAAATTTTGGAATTCAGGTATGATGGATATATGCATTGCATAAACTACTTGATTACTTATCCTTTTCTGCTTAGAAAGAAACTGTGCTCTAATACTTGTATGAGTTTCATTTTTCTGTTTCTTGAACTTATGTAGCTTATATCTTGTGCCATTGAAGGAATCCATAAGGTTATCATCCAAGATGGTCAAGGTAGCAATCACACACTGAGTCGGTATTATGCAATGTGGAACCAACCCAGACCAGAATCTTCGACTATTGCATGTTCCTTTTCCAGCAAACTTACCTTAGCAAGAGATATGTGCTGTATATTAGATATGTTAGTTATAACTTTTTTCTGTCTACCAGGACAAGGCACAAGCTTCCGATCTTGTGAATAATTCTGATAAACAACAGTTTTTGAGGGAACTGGCTTCAGCTGCTGAATCTGGATGGGATTTCAGCACAAGATGGATGAGGTAATCTATTATTTTTGTTTCAAACAATTATATATAAGCAAATATAAAATAAGTTCAGTCATATGCTTAACCTATTTGTCTACTGTATGATTCACTTACGAGACTAAATTAATTAGTCAAGTTTCAATTGTTTAATCGATCTTGTTGCAGGAATACCACAGATTTCACTACTTTGTCTACGACATCTGTTTTACCTGTTGACTTGAATATATTCATCCTCAGGGTATGAGTCCTTTACCCTCCTGATAACTCTCAGGACCTTCAATCCATGCATTTCTTAAAGTGCTGTTTGTACGTTGATCCAGATGGAACTTGACATTGCTTTCTTGGCAAAAGTTGTTGGAGACAATACTACTGCTGAGAGTTTCTTGGAAGCTTCTCAAGCAAGAAAACAAGCCATAACCGCTGTTTTTTGGAATGAAGAGATGGGGCAATGGCTAGATTACTGGCTCAATGATGGAACAAACTGTGAGGCAAGTGTATACGCAAGATCTTTTACCTGAATGTTCAACATTCACGTCAGTTTTACTGAATTTATCACTTGATACTTGCAGGATTTCGAAAAATGGCAAGCTTCAAACCAGAATCATAATGTATATTCTTCGAACTTTCTTCCTATATGGATTGAATTGTTCAATTCAGGTTTGTGACTCTTATTGCCTAGTCTTGTGCTAATTAGAGGGATAGAATTAGCATTTGCTTAAGCTTTGTATGTTATTCAGATGCTAGACTGATGGAGAAAGTTAGGAAAAGCTTTCAAAATTCAGGCCTGCTTTGTGCTGCTGGAATTGCTACTTCCTTGACCAAATCAGGACAACAGTGGTTAGTAACTTTTATTAATATTCATATTGAATTACATTTGGATATATGTTTATTTTACGTTACATTAGCTGACGAAAATTGCAAACAGGGACTTTCCAAACGGTTGGGCACCGCTTCAACACATGACAGTAGAAGGTTTGGCAAAAACAGGATCAGAAGAAGCAATGTCGATGGCAAAAGACATTGTTGGGAGGTGGATCAGAACCAACTATGTTGCCTACAAAGAAACGGGCGGTATGCATGAAAAATACGACGTTGAGAAGTGTGGTGATTTTGGAGGTGGTGGTGAATACGTACCCCAGGTACAGCTGCTTTGCATAATCACAACATGTTCAGTGTTTTCAAACCCATTTTTATTTCTTTATATGCTTATTCTATGGTGTAGACTGGATTTGGCTGGTCAAATGGAGTTGTATTGTCATTTTTGGAGGAGTTCGGATGGCCACAAGATTTGAAGATACACTGCCCCTGAGCTATGGATCTCAAGAGAAGAGTTTTGACATACATTGTGATATTTGTTATGGTGGCAGGTTCAAACCCCTTATGTGCAGCAATTGATGGATTTAACAACCTTATCATTGTTTAATAAGAAAGTCAAAGTTGATTGATAATTTTCTAAATCTGAACCGTCCGTTTAAGTCTTGATATTGGATTAATTATACCACAAACGCAAGGGCCGACATAGAGAATAATTTGGTAGGCCTATCCACACTAATAATGTCAGATATGGAAGATAAATGTAGGGGCAACTCCCTTGAACGAATACTTGATCATGGTTCAGAAATAGATTGAGCCCAGCCCAGTGTACAAGATGCAATAGCCATAAAGATTAATTAATTAATTAGGCGCTAGATTAGGACACTAATCCTGGATTTGCTTTCTAGCAATTAAACTGGTATGATTATTGAGAGCACTGATAGCTAAATAATGATCCAAAGCTGGTGGAGTTAGTTTCCCCAATTGTTAATAATTGTATGCCAACAACTTGGCCAAGGAAATGACAAAAGCTTAAACATTGTTAGTTCGCACAAGATTGCATATAGCTACTCAGTTTCATCACAAAAAGGATATAGCTATGGCCTACAAAGTGGGTGATCTTGGTGGGTCATTTGACAGATCCTCATTATTTTTCCACCGATAGATCTTCTAATCATAGATTATTAAAAGAGAAACAAATTAATCATTAATGAATACGCTAATTCATGTGTAAGATTAGCACTACATCTTGTTTGTTTTCTGGGGAAAATTAGAGTAGAAAGCCAAAACTTATGCATCATTTGACGCTTCATTGTTTTATGAAAGAGAGAAAAGGGATCCACGAGGAATCAAATATTGGATTCCCCGTTTGTGCTTGAGATACCCTTTGTTGAATACCATCACCTATTTTTTCTGCAAGATATATGAAAACTGATCAATCATTTTGTGCATGATTAATACATGAGTTTTCCTTCTCTGAAATTACCATCTGTTTAATTTCAAAATTATTGCAAGTAAACCTACTTGAAGTTGACAAAATACAATTGCAGTATTAATAAAAGGAAGGAGGTGGAAGGATGATTAGCCTCATCAATAGGAAACCAATAAACCCTAATTTTAAGGGAAAGGGAGCCTGCAAGATTCGGGGCTCCCCACAGAAAAGAGGGCAATCATTGAAGATTGGTATTATTCATATGACACTATTCAAATATACATTAAAATAAAACCAGGAAATGAATAAGTGGGAAGTAAGGAGAGATGAGATGCAGAATAAAATATTGGTGTTGTGGGATTTGCTTATTATTCTTTCGGAAAGCATCTTGATAGTCAAATAGAGTTGGCTAACTGATATATCAATCAAGTTAGGTTTGGTAATTATCCTATTCCTGTGTATGCAAGGTATCCAGGGAAGGAAAGCCTTTTCAAAGTTTTTGACTTCTTAAGGCCAAGTTCCATACCAAAACTAATTCCTTTTTATATTTGAGGTTTGGGTATGCATGCAGACATGCGCGGCGGCGTTATAAGTGCATGCATATTCCAAGGAAGGAAATCATGCAGATCAAATATTGAAACAATGAGATGGGATGTTAGTTTTACTGAACTCTTTGATTAATGATGGGTATGTTCTGTTCATCCCTATGGCTTAACCATCAATCAACTAAGAAAGCATAATGAAAATGGAAGAAAGTTACGTGGAAAAGGTCAGAAGATAATGGAAGAAGAGAACAGAAACGATAAAGAAAGAACACTGACATGTGTCAGCATGAGAAGGAAACAACAGAATAGAAGACTGACTATAAGAGAGAGAGACGCACAGATAATAATTAATTTAATTTAATTAAGGCAAAACAGAAGCTTTATATCTTGTAATTAAATAGATATAACTATGGTGGGGCTGATAATGTACTGGGAACTGCAGGTGATTAGGATCTGAGCTCGATGAACTCCATCGAGTTTCTGCCCGGCGGAATCTATGCTTATTCTAAGGTCAATATCTCTCCCATGTGCTCCTTTGAACAAACCTCAATTTTTGCACTTCATTTGTAATATTCTATTGCCCTATTTTCCTTGGATTAAAGGAAACAAAACAGTCTTCCTCGCCTTGTGATTTTCCTCTCTGCTGTGCACAACCTTTTTGGGTTCTATTCTGATGCATGCTGTGAATTGTTGAACAAAATGGCCCAAACCCTACAAGCAGCAGCTACTCTTTATAATAAATATTAGCAATATAGGCAATGGAGGAGCATAGGTGAGCTACAATTTATCAAGATCTATGTATGTGACAAATATTTGTGGCAAGTAGAACCAATGGTCGGGCATGACATGAAGTGCTTTGCTCCCAATCTCTACTTTACTTCTCCATACCAGCTGTAAACCTGATAAGGAAGGCCTAGGCCTACATTTTTGCACTGCCCATTTCACCGTATGTCATTTAGTTTATTCATCTGCCCCACTTCCTTTTCATTTTTCTTGAAAACCCACAACCCACTCATTCTTAAATACACATTAAAGCTGAATTATGCCAATTCCCATCTTAAAGAAACCAGCTGAACTGGGTAAATAGAATTATGCAAATAGAAATATGCTACCCATTAGGTGTCAGTTCAATGCAAAAGGTGATGATTATCAAGACTTGGTATTAATTGATTAACAGATTTTAATGGTTATGGAGTAAGGGATATCATGTCAAACGGTCCCCGTGTGGGGCATGGCCCTCTGCAAGTACTCCAAAAAGCTGAATTTTTTAGTGCTAAATTAATCTACTCTTGGCTTGTAAAGGGTCTCTACCCATAACCCAAACCCGCCCTAACCAATCTTGTATTCTTTGCCTTGATCAAATAATCACACACTGATCAATCATTTTTCATGTCAAATTTTTAAATTGGGGGAAATTGTGAAGAAAGTTCCATAAACCCACCAACTAAAACTTGATTAGCGATGTGATTAAAATTAAATGAGTGGTATAATTTCTTAATGAGATTGATGTAATGGTTTGAACAGAAATGAATGATTGACCAAGTAAGTTTAACATCCCGAGGAATTGCCGGATTCAAGGCCTCACGATTGACCGACCTGCAAACCCTCACGTGCGATTCCATTTCACTTCACGATTCTAGATACTCTGAGTATTTTTCATTCGATTAATCGCCGACCCGTTCCCAACCAACGAACACTTTACACTTGCCAACAGACCAAAATTAGCGATGTTATTACACAGTAAAATTAATTCCTTACATTAATTAAATTAATCCTTCATTCATATGGATATGATTTATTAAATATCCAAATTTAAACCATCATTAATCAAGTCTTGATGAAATAGTCAGTTAATGCAATAAAATTATTTATTAATAATAAATAAAAAATTATATTTTTTAATTTATTTTATTTATTAATAATACTTTAACAATATCATGACATCATAAAATTTTACGGCATACTCTCGTTCAATTCAAACGGCTCCATGTTGTTATTTTGACTATTTTATCGCCGGCAATAGTCCCATTTCCCAAAGAGAAAACGCCGATGAATTGCCGATTTCTTGATTTTAAAAGTTCCCAGTCTTTATCGAACCTCAAACACCATAACAATCGACAAACAACTAATCCTTTCCATAAAATTAATTATAAATTAAGTGTTGGATTAGTCCCAAAATTTTAATTAATTAATTAGCACCAAGCCCTTCCTTGCTTCAATCATGCACATTTTTTACTTGATCAATCAAAGCCAAATATTCAATCCCCTTCCTCTTAATCGATTCCCCACCAAAGAGCCTTATAAAATCCAGTCCTTTTGCTTTAATTCTTAACTGCACTTTCACTATTTCTTTCTCTTTGCCTTTCGCTTTTCTAACCCACTGACAAATTTGGGCCATTTCTCTTAAATGCACAGCGGCGTTGGCAGCAACGTTTTATTGCTGTGTTTTTCTTAGCTTCTCCAGCTCTCTATAGTCCCTATTACTGCAAGCTGCAAGCACGTATAACTGCTTTCGCTTGTTGCATTAACTCCTTGCATAATCCGATAGAGAATTTCAACTGCAAGAGTATCCGAAGCTAGAAACTATGCTGGAAGCTGTCAAGTACCTTCTCGGCGCAGCTGGGGCCAGTGGCTACGGCTCCAAGACCACCGCCGAGCAAGTGACGGAAAGCTGTCAAGATTCGAGCTCCATTACGGCCATCATCACAGGTAAGTTTATGGGTTTATTAGAAGATTATACGTATGTAATCAATATTGATGACTGGGAGGAGTTGTGAGTTTTACCTATAGGAGCTACGTCAGGTATAGGAGCCGAGACGGCTCGCGTGTTATCCAAGCGAGGGGCGAGGCTGGTGCTGCCGGCTCGAAGCCTCAAGGCCGCAGAGGACGCCAAGGCCCGTATTTTGTCCGAGTATGCCGGGTCGGAGATTATTGTTATGGCTCTTGATCTTAGCTCTCTCAACTCTGTTCGTAGCTTCGTTTCAGAGTTTGAGTCGCTGGGTTTACCTCTCAATCTCCTCATGTAAGTCATCGAAGAAATCCCACGTATATGCAATTTTTTCCTCTTACGTTTAGGTTTTCTTTTCTATCTTGTTTGGCTGATAAGAAACCGGTGGAAAGTTTCAGCCTCGTTATTTTCATTAGATTCTTTCTTAAAGTTTTTCGCAACCACCCTTAACCTTAACTAATTATTATATTTGATCTCTTTATGTCTAAGAAACGAACAACTCATTAGTGGTTTGATTTATTTTTCATTCTTGTTGATGATCTAGAAACAACGCTGGCAAGTTTGCGCACGAGCATGCAATATCTGAAGATGGAATAGAAATGACCTTCGCTACTAATTATCTCGGTAATTCATATGCTAACCTGGTTTATTTTTGTTTAATAAACTTCACACTGACACTTTGGAATATCGTTGATGGATTTTCAGGCCACTTTTTATTGACAAAACTGCTGCTGAAGAAGATGATTGAAACGGCAAAAGAAACCGGTATTCAAGGCCGAATAGTGAACGTATCCTCGAGCATTCATGGCTGGTTCTCCGGCGACACGATCCGATATCTCGGACAGATATCCCGAAACGGAAGGTAAGGAAAAGACAGCTAGTACAATCAACAAGTGTTGGTTTGTTTGGTTGGACCTGATTATGAAATAAATTATCAGAATTTGACTCTTTTGTTCGAAATTTTTGGCACGGTGTCTCCAGTCATTACGATGCGACACGTGCTTATGCTCTCTCGAAGCTCGCTAACGTCTTGCATACCAAGGAACTTGCTCAGAGACTCCAGGTATAATAATAATACATGAAAGAGAAATAAAAAGGAGAAATTTGTTGTTGTTTTTGTAAACTTTCTTCTGTTATGAATGCAGCAAATGGAGGCCAACGTGACAGTGAATTGCGTTCATCCTGGCATCGTCAGAACCCGACTTACCCGCGAACGAGATGGCCTTATCACCGGTAACAATAACATCAACATCAACATCAACATGAACAACAACAACAACATTTGATGACAGATTTTTATTTTCTTGTATCATCAGTTTCACATAGAAACCCTTGGTTGCAGATCTCGTGTTCTTCCTGACCTCGAAGCTCTTGAAGACGATTCCTCAGGGTGCTGCGACGACTTGTTACGTGGCCATTCATCCGAGATTACTAAACGTGTCGGGAAAATATTTTGCTGATTGCAACGAAGCTTGGACGTCGAAATTGGGATCAAGCTCTAACGAAGCTGCAAGATTATGGGCTGCATCTCAACTCATGGTTTCTAGAGACCCTAAAGCAGTTTTTGATCCACTCAACGCCTAAGATTCTTGTCAAAATTATAGCTAACTAGAATTAATGATCAAGTTTAGAAGCAAAGAAAGAAGTAGGAAGGAGGAAGAACAGATACAAATACACTGTTAAAATGTACACAACTAACTAGGGTACAGTAGTGGAGTAGGGAGATTAAGGATAATTAATGAATTAGCTAAACAATTAATGTGTTAATTAATCATTGTACGTACAATTTATGTGGTTTTATGAGTTGGGTAGCTTTTCTTTAATGGGTTTTTTGTACTTAAATTAAAAACAAATCTCATGCATGCTTAGATTATCTACGAAGTAGAGTCCTTTTTTTTAAAGTGATTTTGATTGGAAACCGAAAGGGCTTGGAAAACCTTGTCCAAATTATTATTAATATTAATATTATTATTATTACATAATTATCATGATGATTTCTTAACAATTTTAATTAGTTAATTAATAGGAGAATAATATGAAAGTGGAGGAATAAGAACATGGGGTGGTTTTACTTTTAATTGGAGAAGAGTATCTCTGAGGCAATTGTATGGGACCTACTAACATGCGCCATCGAGTTTGGTGGCGGCATGGGATCCCCATGGGAGGGAAGCCAACTAACATGCATATACATGTACATATACATACACATAATACATGTACATATATATGCGTTTAAGCTAAGCAAAATTATAATTCATCAACAAGCTACAACCTCTTTAATTGAAACACAAGGGTAAAAGTGTCGATTTTTATTTAAAATCTAACCATTATAATTCATTCTCTCATTTTTACATATATGATTATCTAATATTTTTATTTGACAATAATTCTAACTTAAAAATCAATATCTAAGAGAAATTTTCATTTGAAAAAAGTGTATCATATCGTCTATATGCGAATATGATAAATTCTTATAACATAAAAATTTATTTCAAAAAAACTTAAAGAGCCCAGTTGAACAGATTGTCAAATAAATATACGATACATATTATATATATATATATCATTTCTCTTATTATCATATTAACTTTTATAATCGATTAATTTCAAATTAAATACATATTATAAAACTTTATTAGATATACATGATACATAAGACTTTTTCTTGAATTTAACTAATAATAAAAATTATAAAAGATATAAATTTTAAACACAAGTGATATATTTTTATCAAATGATCTTATTAGAACAATTCAATAATTTTACACAAATACTTTCATTTTTCAATCACAAACATACTTACGAATCCTCTTATCAAAAACTCTAGTTTAGTTTAGGATGTACATGATGAGTACATGCATGGACCTCTCTTCATTTCCCTCAATGCACAATTTGCCCATGCCTATATCTCATGATCGCAATAGTTGTTCCACTTAATTATTGCAATAATTAAGTTTCATTTTTTTTTTTATTGTGAGTTCCCATTTCTTTGC
>CP135568.1:361012-377338 GCA_032401905.1 Swietenia macrophylla | reverse complement strand
AAAAAAAAAATACAAATAAATATTTATTAATAATAAATAAATAATTATAAATTTTTTATTATATTAATTAAATAATAAATTTTTTATTAATTTTTATTTATTATTAATAAATATATTTTTTTTATTAATTTAATAATTTTATTATATTAATATTATTAATATAATAAAATTATTTCGTTTAAGAATCCTTCCTGCACAATAATTCAATTCAATGTACCAATCTTGCCTCCTAATACTACGAATCGGAATTTAATGTGACTATAAGACGAGGTAGGCAGACACGTGAAGACCTAAGCAAACGTTGCAGTATTATTCAATGGCAAGCTATCTAGCTAGCAGCTTGCTTCATTTTGCAAAAAACAGCTCAGTTCATGAATCAATTAATAATTGTAGCAAGCTACAGGCAGACCAAAAGGGAATCGGCGAAGGATTCTGACTCTTGGCCGTGGTCGTCGGTCTTGTTTAGATGTTGCTGATGCTCCTCAACTATATTGTATCTAACATGTTGCAGTCTTCTTGGTGGGCGAAGTCTAGGAATGAAATACTGCATGCATTAACCGGACTGAAACTTTCTCCGGAAACTGGTGCCTCTTTAGCTTCTACAAGATCAGACCAACATGGAGCTGTGGAAGTAATATTTGTTGTTAATGAATGTGTTTTTCCTAATTCTCCATGGCTAGATGATCCACTTGCTTTACATCCCAAACTGCTGCCGTTTCTTTTGATTGAGTTCGGAGAGACCCTAAAGTCTTTCGGCAGATAGATTTTCGTCTTAGTTGTCTCTTCTTCTTCATCATAATTTCCTCTGTCTTACTTCATCTTCTCCTTCTTGTTCTTCATTTGTTTGGACTGATTCCTCTTCTTCGGCTGATCTTTTGTTGCTGAATTCTTCTCAATTCGTTTCCTTAGATGGGAATTCCAGTAGTTCTTAATCTCATTGTCGGTTCGACATGGTAATCTCTTAGCAATGAGAGACCAACGATTACCAAGAAGAGAAATGAAGCTGAACAATTAAGTCTACTTCATCAGAAGTTATGTTTCCTCTCTTGATATCTGGTCGCAGATAATTCATCCATCTTAGCCTGCATCTCCTCCCACATGTAAGCGACCCTTCATCACATTATTGTACAAACCAAATCATAAACAACAAACTGAATTAAACAAACAAAATGCTAGCAAGGAGAGGATGAAAATCTTACCAGCTTTTTTGGGCAAATCTCTCCAATGGCCTTCTCCATGTGTCTGAATATAGTTAATAAGCAGCTTATCTTCTTTAACACTCCATGAACCTCTAAACAAACCCACCTTAGAGCAACATGGAGTTCTTCCCGTTCTTATTTGTCTCAAAACTGCACCGCACTCAACCAGTAAGAGGAGAGAATGACAAAGTAATGGCAAGACACGCGCAAATAACAACAGTCATTTCCAGCATTTAAAAGAAGAACGAGTTTTTTTGACAAGGCTCGAACCCAGCTTTTTTGACACCTCTAACATCGAGTATGCACTTATTCTGAATGTACAGTAATCGTAGCTACATGAAATCTTTTTCATTTATGTAAGGGTATATAATTCATAATAAGGTAGCATGCATCAAACTTGTAGAAGTTTGACAGAATAGCTAGGGCATAAATACAAAAACATAGGAGTGCAGTCGAGTAAATCTCTGACGGATTTGAATTATTTTTGCCCAAGGAGGCAAGAGAAAACAGTTCATAGCGTTATATAACCACTGCAAAATGACTAATTCAAGAAATGTGGCAATCCCATCCATATTATTCTTCAAAATCAATCCGAAAAACAATCATAGGTTGATGAGATCCCACGGTCAAGGGGACCCTCAATCAAAAAGGATACCTTTCTTTGATGACAATTAAAGATACGATCTTGAGCCACGAAATTTAATCGCTGAGGAAATCATTTATTTTATCATAGAAATGGACCCAATAGTTATTAAGTGTGCTTCTGCTTCTGGTGATGGTTAATTTCTCGGATTTTGCAGTTTTCTGTCATGCATTCAACTTTTCTGTTTTTGGTAAAGGCCTTCGCATTCCAAATCCAGTAGGTCCGGACGGGCTTGTTTGCCCCAGCTTGGCGAATCGCATCCTGGCGCAACAACATGGTTTGTGCGCCGCTTCCCCTTACCGTTCTCCCTCAGTGTTTCAACGGCTGGGGAGGCACTCGTTGAAGCGAAGCCTATCGCCACGCCTACCATCAAATACGAGATTGGGCCGACATAAATGCCGGTTTGGTTTGAAAATTAATGCGAACGGACCATTTCTTTCTTGCAAAACTACTGAAAACAAACAGTCGTGCGGATACAGAAATTGAAAGTGGAAACAGAAAACCGGAAATGGAACAACACGGTAAAGGGAAATGCAGAAACTTCTGCTACAAAACCATGCAAGAAATGCAATAAAAGATTATAAATAAACCTCTGCTATGTCGCCCCCACGGGTCATTCAATTGTTTCATTGCCATACTTTAATGACCATTTCCATGGAGAGTAGAGCAGTGGAAAGAAATTTTTGAGTGACAGTCGAATTGCCCCACGCATACTTAAGCTAGTAGCTACCACCAAACAAGTCAAAGAATCATTTGATGAACACTTATATTTGGTATGACGACACATTACAGAAGCCACTTTCTGAAAACTGGCCTTGTCTGAGAAAAAATAATTGTAATAATATTAAGCCGTGCTAGGTGGCACAGCATGATTGGGCTTGTACATTTCATTATGTATGAAATAAAATCATCTTCTTGCATGTTACCTGTACCGTAAGTGCACATGCATGTGCAACCAATCGAGTCAGTGTCTTCAAAATACCCGACAGCCAAAGCAAACTCCTGATAGATTTGCTAAAAATGTTAGAAGGTCTCAAAGGCGAATAGGTAATCCACAATTGATGTAGGTTCGAATTCTTCCGTCCCAGCTTGCGGTAACGATCACGAGACCCCACAAGTGAGGAGAACTTAAAATGCTCTGGCAAGCACTCTTCAGAAGTTTCAACTTGGATTTACACAGAGGCGAAACTGACTTTGGACTAGCATCAGGAAGTTTCTCTTCCGGCCAAGTAGCGGCACCCCTAGTCATGTACTCCAACAGAAACCCGCGTGCATGAGAGAAACAATCGGATGGAGAGTGAAGCATATTTTGGTCGAAGTTGCAGTCCAGATCGTGATGTTTATGCCCATTTTTGAGGTTATTTCTTTGCATATCCCCACCCAATGTTGGGGATGGAAGTGATCCTGGCATGGTTTCCATGCCGAACCACGGAATAGCAATGGATGCATTGTTGGAAAGGAAACTCTCACAAGACCAAATGCTCTTTGCTCGGGAAGAAGTCTTGTCCTGGTTTGTGTAGTTCCATACATAGATATTGGAATCCTCACTGGCTGAGACAACATGTTTCCCGTCTGCAGTAAAAGTTGCAAACATCTGGTTTCCAGCAACTTGATAGCCTGATGCTGGAAGAGGAAAAAACTTAACAGTTAACAATCAGGAAACATCATTGTAAGGAACTCAAAAAATGAAAAACTTGTGAAGTTATCAAAATTTGAAAACTGAACCATAAAAAAATGTAAATCCTTGGACAAACTACTGTCATGAACGGTCACTTTAGATCCAACCAAGCAAAATTCAGAATAGTAATAACTTATTATAGTAAATAAATTAATCAATTCAAGAGAGAGCAAATACAGGTACAAAAGCCCACCCTTGAATTTGCAGACAACATCCGCCCCACAAAGTACTCGAACTAGTGAATCAGCAGATGTGACAATTACTTTACTGGGATCACTTGGAGAAAACTAGAAAATGAAATAACCATAAATAAGTCTTCTATTCAGCTAAATTAATGAGAAAAAAAAAAACTTAAAACAAATTAAGGGTGTGTTTCTAATTGAGGTGATGCTGCTTTATAAGTGTAAAAATGAGAGGTCCCTGCTCGAAGTTGGCGATTGATTAACATACATGCAAATTAAGGAAAATTAAACTCTAACTACCTGAAAGCCAGTTATCCTCTTGCCTGGTAACTTCTTTTTGCTTTGTATGCATATTTGCCCATGCTGATGCAATTGATTATCTGTCCCACAAAAACATAATCAGTTTATATTCAAATAGGCAATTATTGAGTGAAGTCATTAAGAATGTGTACGTCTAGCTTGTAGAATAAAATCCATATCTTTTTTTTATAAAACTATGATATAGAGCATCAAGCACCATCATTTTAGTGATTCTACAATAATATTTTATACTACATGTATTTATCTCATGTAAAATCACTTTCACTGAAAAAGTCAGTTACGCCAATTTTGGATACTGCACTGTGCAAAAGTGGTAACATCATCTTTGCACAGATTTCTCTCAAGTCCAACGATTTTCGGCACTCCACTAACAAAAAGGCCGTAATTCCCCTTGGCCAGGTCAAAACTCTTAAAGGGAACAATAAAGGCACCAAACTTATTCAAGAATACAATCATAACTAAGATATCTGCTATAGAGATGTGAATATACAGAACAAAGACCATTTACGCGACTGCTTTCTTCAATCAAGTTATCTTCGGTTTAGATTATTCTAGATGAGTTGCTGATCTAAAAGATATACGCATATCAACTTATAACAACGCCAAACATTCCAGTATTGTCTGCTGAACTGGCTTCAAAGTATAGAACAAAGATAAGTTGGCTTCAAGTCACATATAGATGCCTACCTATAATATCATAGAAACGACAGTTACCAGTCATGGAACCCACAATTGCTCCCTGCCATAGTCACGTGAAGTGGTTTCTTTAGCAAAAACCATAAAAAAAATAAAATAATTCATCGTCCAGAAGCTAGCAGAAATTATCCAGACCTTTCCATCAGGGCGATAACATACAGCAGAGACTATCTCTCTTATGTCAGTGTAATCAACGACCCGACAGTGACGCACTTCCCAGATGCGAACTTTCCCATCAATTGAACCGCTAATGAAATAATTATCATCCACAGGATTGAAAGCAACACAGGTCACTGCATTAATAATAAGGAGATTAACATACCTAACTGAGAAATTCAGAGAAAGAAATGCAATCGCAACCATTCAGATCAACAAACATTAACCCATTGATCCTGTACAGTTTAACCGCACTTGAGTAAGAGGCTCACCATAATTATTATGAGAAAATACTCTCAGACAGCTATCACATCCCACTTGCCAGAGACGAACTGTCTTATCAACTGAGGATGAAAGCAGAAACTGCAGTGTGTACAATGAAGATCCAAACAACATCAGTTCTACATTGTTCAGGAAACTGTCAAGGTTTTTGATTAATTATGTCAAACTTCTAGAAAATAACTAGAGGTTTTATTATGAAATGACTCAACCCAGTAAAATTGTTGGAGTCAAAATAATACCCACCCCATTCTTAGACCATGAGATATCCAGAACCTCACTAATGTGTCCCTGGAACTCATGCAAAGGCTTCTCCAATAAGCTGAAAACCGTTGGTGGTAAAACAACGCAAGTTGAGTCTGATGATTTTCTAAAACTCTTTGACTTGCCTATTTTCTCCTTATCAACGTCAAAAGGAGTCAGTTGGGAAAGATGATTGATTGTGAAGTATAGACATGAAGGATCAATGTCTTGAATATCAAATCTATCCAATTTCTTGTCCTCAATGACCTTCCACACCCGTACAGTACCATCTTCACCGCCACTAGCCAAGTATCGTCCATCAAGACTAAACTTCATTGTCAAAATTGACCCCTCGTGTGCCGGAAATTCTTGTCCAGTATGAAGGGATGATAATTCCTTCGATCGTTTTTTGAGTGGATGTACGCGGACTCTTTGCATCCTCGCCCCAAATGTTAATTCATGGTCGCCAGGCTTCAAACTAGCAGAACCCTGTCTGTCGATAATACGTGCCACAGCACCTAATTTCTTTAACCAACCCCTCTTTGCTTTCCTTTTTCCATCAAGCAAATCCCTTGCCTCATCATCTCCTCTACTGAGAAGTCGCTGAACCAATGGAGATGATGAGCCAGGAGTTCCCAGAAACTCATCAAAACTAACTGACTGACTTGAATCCGCTTCCTGTAGTCTTTTCTGTGTCACAGCTTGACCATTATCACCCATTGCCAACTCCTGTCCCTCATCGGTATTCCTGATTCCATGTGCAAAATTATCCTCCAAAGCAATATTTTCGGAAGATTCCTGTATTTCATATAGCTTAGAAGAAAAGGCGGATTGATTGAAGTAAATCTCATCTCCATTATTGGAAGTCCTTAACACCGCCCCACTATCTTTTGTAGCTCTGTAAATATCCAGCTGAATTCTATCACATGTTAAGTCCTCTGAATCCTCTAGATTCATCAAATTGTGATTTAAACTCAAACCCGTCAGTTTTAAAAACTTATGTCGTCGCGCATTAACACTTTCAGGATATTTAGTCCAAATTTCATACCGTGAATAACCTGAAACACTATTGAAAAATTCAATACTAGGACTACAGCCCTCAGCACAATCTGAATCACGATCAGACACAGAAGAGATCTCTTCACAGGTATCAAAGAATTGATCTTCTTCCTCTTCGCTATAACTACCCGCCATTCTTCCTTGTGATCAAGTTTCAACTAATGAAATTCTGAATCCACAAAGAAAAAGAAGGGAACTTTCCATCAAATCTTTGCTCCAGTTACAAAGTTTTCCATTAAATGACACAAACCCAAAACATAAAATCAATCAACAAATATAAATCCATAAACTTGAAGATGGAAACAGCAAATACAGAACTTGAAGCAAATTTTACTGTCCACAGAGATGAACAAGCAATTAACAATCAAAAGCGAAATTAACAATCAAAGCACAGCATCTGGCAAAAATCACAAGAGAAGAAATACAAGTAAATCAATCAATAAATCAAATAACCAAAAACTTCCAAGACAAAACGAGAAAGAGGTTTACTTACCCGGGTCAACATGAAATTCCAGTCAAACCCCAGAGATTCCCGCTTCCGATATAATCTCCCCAGAGCAAATGGTTCCAAAGTTCCCAGCCGAAGAGGGAAAGAATTAAATAGAAACAAAATTTTAAAAAAATAAAATAAAATAACAGTATTTGATTTGAAAAACAAGAAATGGAAAGGTCAAATAGCCTCGGGGGCTATATAAGTAGGAAGGAAGCAGAGAGAGAGAGAGAGAGAGGGAGAGAGAGAATGTCCTTCAAGATGAAAGGGGGGTATTGCTTTGCTTGTCAGTGTCATTATTTTCTCATCTCTCCGTAACCAGCAAATTCTTTGGCTTGTCCCATTTGGTTGGTTGGTACTTGGATCTCGTTTTGGTACGATTTTCTTAGTCACACTTTTAGCCTTGTTCAGTTTCCCTGTGCTTTGTCCCAATTACTTAAATGTAGCATCGGTCTGACCAATGCTATGCAGTCTGTGATTTTCTTTTTTCTTTTTTATTTTTTGAAATACCCTTTTAAATATTTATGTATTTTTATATAATTTTGATTGAATTAAAATTAATCAATTTCTTTTTGAAATTTTTAATTTGATTAATTGGTTCGAAATTGGTAAAGTGTCAACTCACGAGTTTGACCTAGAGTTTGTTGTTGTTGATTTTTTCTCTTCTTTTGCTGTCAAAAGAATAGTTTGTATGGAGTAAAATTTGATTCGAATTTTTAATTTACCATAATTTACTTTTGTTTTATAATGTGCATTTTCAATTACTCTTCGTAAAATTTCAATTCAAGTTAGCATTTAGGTTAAATCCGTACCCGTAACTTTTTTAGATAATACTATTTAATATATAGTTTATATCGTAAATAATTAATTAAAATAATTTTTAAGAAAATTTAATAAAATATTCTTATTTTGTCATTTATATTAATTAGTAAAATCAAATAAATTAAATAAAAAATAATTAAATATTATTTTTTTAATTATAATCAATCAATAAATTTATTTCTTGTAAAATTTTCTACTTAAAATTTTATGAAGATTTTATGTATGGCAATGATCTCACAATTAAACCACATTATTAATGTATGATTGGTTAGCAGAACACCTACTTGAGTAACTACTTCAATGGCAACCATGCCATCCATACTTCTAGCTCAAGTTTGATAATCAACTTTTAATACATATAAATTTGGTGAGTTGATTCAAAGTTACTACTCCATCACAACTTCCATCCGATATCGTCCATTCGATAACGATATTCAGAAAAAATTGTGGTCAATGATTGACTCTTGCTAAGCAATGGATGTCAACCATGGCAACTCTAGCCGCCAAATTTCCATCAAACCCATCAGAAAATCTATAGCAGAACGTCTCAGACTTCACTGAACATGACAAATACTACTGCATCCATGAAATTAAGCTGCTGAAACAGGGTTTTATTGTCTGTTATTTGATATTGCATTCCATTTCGTTGTATCACTTTTTGCTCTATGATATATGAAGAATCACCATTAGTACTTGTGTGTAGATCTGGAATAACTGTTGTTTGATATTGCAAGGACTATTTACAATTAGTTAATTAAAATTTTCCAGATGTATTAATAATAAAAAATGCATTAATGGTGCAGTGTTTCTCTCGATAGATTGCAATTACTGTGAACAATGTATTAATGACAAGAAAAAGCATTTTTGCTGTGCTTGTAATACTAAAATAAGTTTTCATTTTCACGGTTTATTAAACTGATACTACTGTTTGCTGAATTGTCTGTGAGGAAGATAGATGCATGCATGTATAAAGTAGCAAAATGGCATAGATTACCCAATTTAGTGGGCTGTGTCTTTCGCCTTGTATGATGGATTCTCTTTTGCAGCTTTTTGCAGACGGAAGGACTCAATCTTATAACGACCTTCGCTTTGTCCCTCACCAACAGAAGAAGAACAAATAAATAAATTACTTTATCCTAATACTCTTATCTTTTCAGATGTGTGTTTCTTAGCCATGGCTAGGACAGATAATTCAGCAGCAGCAGATGATTGGCAATCTGCCGTGAGAATTTTTTTTTTAATTGATATTTACTTCATATGGGCACAAGGAAATCTTTCAGTTTGTGTCACATTATCTATTGCATCATCAGTCCTAATCACCGGTTAGATTAGCAACCGACCCATGATAAGATTTTTGTGCTAAAAGTTGACCCTTGACCTGTTAAATGGTATGCTATGAATCAGAGATCTTCTGCAGCGGAGTTGGTGATTCAAAACTCATGAATCATGCTATAAATATGAGCATTTCAAAGATTGCAGCCGGAGAGAGTGGCAATTTTTTTTTCCTTTATTAAGGTTTAAGAAATTGGAGATGTGAATGGCGTGGGTCGGGGCTTGTTCAACAGCGTACAGCACGCCCAGCTGGACTTTTATCAACGGTCTTTCGCGATTGTTAAATGAGTTAGTGGGTGGTTTGAAAAATTCAAGAGCAAACAAGAACTGTGGGTCTTTGATTATTGTTTTGTGTTGTACACATACAAGTACACTGATTTCAGTTACATGTTACGGTCACTACAGGTAATCAGAATGCGTACAACGTGTTTGTTGAACTGTCAAGCTCAATTATCAAGATGTCTAGTCGCAATAATATATTTCTAAAGAAAATGGGTGTTCTTCGCTAGCCGTCCCAGCTGTTTGTGCACAATTTGGATTGGTTTTCCGTCCGAGCTTGGTAGTTTCTTTCATTTATTAAAATGGCTGCATGCAGGTGGCCCGCATGAGAATTATAGATCTGCAGATTATAGCCCAGATTCTCCCTAGGAGCCCATGGACAGACAAACCCATGAGGCTCAGAAGCAAAACAGCTACGCATGACAGTCAACGCATAAGAAGGAAATATCAAGATTAGGCCAAGTCTATTATGTGACACCGGGATTACTTTGAATGGGAAACTTCCAGCATCAGGAAAGCACTTCCAAATTTCAGTGAGAGATGAAAAATGGCAAACCACTATTCCAAATTGTTGAAAACTACCCAACAACGAATAACGTTAGAAACATGGGCTTTGTCTTTGTGGTCCAAAAGCAGTTATCTATGCCCTTATCTGGAAATATGATGGATTTCATCTCCTTACCTTAGGCTACTTACTTCCTCCTCTCAATCACCAAACAATCAAGTGGGCGCGGAAAATTTGAGCCTAGGATCTATCCTCTAGGTTTGGCTTACAAACGCAATGCCTTCAAAAGGAAAAAAATATAATATAACGTAAATGTCAAATTTTTACCATTTTATTATCATTATTTCTTCCGTGTTTTTCTTCTTCCACTGCTGGGATGTCTACATCACTTCCCTACACCATGTGATCTTCAAATACAGTAGAAGAAACCATTCCATTCCTTAATTTAATGGTGTCGCTTACCATTTCAAATGAGAAAGCGAAGGCAACCTAATACACGAACCATTGAATTGTCAATCCAACTACCATCAAGACTCCAAACAATTTTCCACGGTTTCAAAGCATGCGAGAAATGGGTAATTTTTTTTTTTTAAGTCTGGGACGACTTGCCAAATTTGCGACACCAAAAAGGAGTTTCCTGCTTAGAATTCCTTGACTACGAGCTGTTTGGAGAATAATAACATTAGGCCATGTTGATGCGGTCGTTTTCTGAGGCGCCGACCTCGGTGACTACAGCATTCATAGCGCTTTCTGAACCCGCGTTTGGGTCGCCGTAAATTATTTAAACCCACATTCTTCTCCACGTGCTACACAGTCACCTCCATCTCGTCCGCTGATCTTACTGATCGAAGATCAAACATCCCTCCATAGCCCACGTAACTCATACTATACTAAAATGAGCGTATTTTATTAATAAACCGCGGTGGACATCCAACTCGTCAGAGATTTAGTAGGTCCCCTGCAGAGACCTCTCTCTCCGAGAAACCAAGACTTAGATCAACGGTTCTAATTAATTTAATCATTTCACACAGATTTAAGTTACTTTTGACAACTTATGTTTGCAATGAAAATAAAGCTGACGTGGAATTCACTAGCACACGCGGTCCATGTCAATAGGGAGGCAATCACGCGACATATGGAAGGAGGACGTAGTAGGTTGAGGTTGAAGGGTAATTGTTTGAAGATCAGACGGCAGTGATTAGATTCCTTACTTGGTTGGGTAGGCATGCGCATGACAATTTTTTTTGGAAGTGGTCCCCACAAAAGACAGCACCACCACCGCCCACCCTACACGCTGCACTTTGCTTTTTGTAAGAGGAGAGAGAGAGAGAGAACACAGCTTCGTTTAATTATGTAAGTATATTTAATATAATATTATTAATTAATAAATTTTTATTATATTAATTAAATAATAATTTTTTTAATTTTTTAAAAATTTATTAATTAAATAATTTTATTATGTTAATTTTATTAATAAGATATACCAGTCCCTACTTTCTCTTATTTTCCTCCGTCCAAATACTTTTGTAGGCCACGTTTCATTAGCCGAGCGATTTGATTTGGTCCTGAATTTCAAATATGCCCTACATCTGACGGCTTCAATTCGCCGCCATTCTCCACTCTACTAGGTGATACTGTACAGAGTAGTGTACCACCACTACACTACTCCTTCCTATTCTCCTCTTTTTATCCTGCCAACCAATCTAATTCCTGCAGTTATGCATATGCGCATGCAAAGGTGCTTCTGCATATAAGTACTTTTTTGTAAACATTTTGCATGATGAAGTCAACTAGTCAAGCCATTCAAAGGACTCCACGTGTGCACGTTAAAATGAAGGTGCTTTAAGTTAGAAGAGGGGTCCGGGAAAATATGATGGTGATGAAATGATAGCAGTTTGTTCAAAAAGAAACCAAACGTGGCCCTACGACTACGGATGGATGGTGGGGCGGGACCCGTAAGTTGATCAAGATCATGATTACAAGAAAGAGTAGAGCCAATCACCGCCGTTTAATCATTCAGAGAAATCCTTCTTAGATGTGTACTAATGCCCAGACCACTCGAGTCTCAAGTGACAGTGAAAAGAACTCTACTATCCCATGTGAACGGTTAAGGGAGCGTTTGTTTGTCCTTCTTTATTTTTCTCAGAGGGTAAAGGCTTTGATTATGCAATTAGTGTTATCTTAATCATATCATAGTAATGGATATAGCGCAGATGCATGCATGTTGGTCATAGAATTAATTAAGTTATTGTCAATTCGTTTTATGAATATTACGGAATACCCTGTTTTTATTGCAGTCAATCATTTCCCATATGCTTATATTTTTTTGAATAATTTTGTATTTATTTCATGAACATAATTTAAGAGTGAGTCCGGCTATATTTTATAAGTATTTTGTCTCCTTAATTAGTAAGAAGTCTTTTGAATACATAATTTAAAATTTTGAGTTTGGACCAATTAAATCGGATCATCACAAATAATATTATAGTTGACTCTAATGTTTATTGATGAATAATATCTGGATGCATGCATGGATGATAATCGATATGGGATGACAGAGAGTTCAAAAATCGAAATTGTTTCTACTTTAATTTAGTAACCTTCGGGTATAGTTAGGTAGCCTTAATTTTCACAGCCGGAAAAGCAAAACAATCGGGACAAGTGCTTTATTACATGTCCCATGCATAATTAAAAAGCACTTTTGTACCAATGTCGAATTGTTTTTAGTGACAAATCACACATATCTTGTAAAAAAAAAAAAGGCATTTAAAACCCAATCCAAACAGCTTAGACAATCGTACGTTTTTT
Organism: Swietenia macrophylla; assembly: GCA_032401905.1. NCBI lineage: Eukaryota > Viridiplantae > Streptophyta > Magnoliopsida > Sapindales > Meliaceae > Swietenia > Swietenia macrophylla. The sequence continues at coordinate 364,646 of CP135568.1, read as the reverse complement.
AGTTTATTACTTGGTTCAAATTCTTAAAGTGGAACTCTGCTACTGTTGCTATAAATGCATATGAGTGTAGGTAGCTGAAGTTGAAGTACTCGTGTCAATTCATTCAATCTACTTTTGAATCTGTACATTATTCAGGCTATAATTAAAAGTGCTTCCTAAAAGGACTTTAGCAATTTAAAAAAGAGCCATTTTCAGGTCTTTAAATTCTACTAGATCCAGAGACACAGAGAGGTTCGTCCATCAATAAACAAAGCTAAACTCAGGTTCCATATATATTGTATCATCATCCTACCCTACCCATCAAAGATGCCATTGAAGAAGATGTAATCACTTTCAATTTAAAGCCATTGCTCGAATGAAATTAGTATTAAAATTAAATAAATGAATAATTATAAACGTATTTTCAATGTATTCCGTGGAAATATTGTGAGAAAATTAGAGGGAAATTTAATATTGTTCGATCAAGGCACAACCTCCAACTCCACCTCCACAGGATTTATGCACACAAATACGTATACAAAAACCCACCTTCCAAGTTTTGCATAGGAACTGAATACATACATATATTCCCACTCAGAATAAAATAATTAAGGAATATGGAGTATTACATACAATAATATTTACTACCCAAACGCCACCCATTTCTCTACCTCTTGTACATACCGAGAGACACACGGCTCATAAAGGGAAGAAAGGGTGTGTGTGTGTGTGTGTGTGTGTGTGAGTGAGAGAGAGAGAGAGAGAGAGAGACATAGAACATCCACGAACAATAATCCATCTCAAAAACATTCCCTTTTCCTCAGTTTCAAGAAAAGAAATTTTGATTTTTTTCCTCTTCTTTCAAAACCAGTATCATTAATTCTTCTTCCTTCTCTTCCACTGCTTTGATCATCCATGGATACTGCTCAGTGGCCACAGGTAGAGAAAAAACTTTATTCAACTTTTGGCTTTTCATCATACATAACTCTCTCTTCTTGTTTATTTATTACTTTTTTTTTTCAATTTTCTTTTCTTTTAACACTAAAAGATGATATGGTGTGTGTTCATGGCAAGTGCAAAGTCCCCACTCAATTGGGATTTAGTTTTATCTGTTCTTCAGCATATAGCTTTCACTTTAGTTGCTGCTTTCTCTTTTGCCTGTGTCTTAAAAGAAAGAAGAATTCCCCTTTATGTTTGGGATGATATAATCTTGAAACGTGTAAAGGGTTTGGTTTGGTTTGGTTTATTTGTCTGTTATTTTTTTTAATCTGCTCTTCTTCTTTGTTTTGATCTTCAAGTTATTTAAAGTTTCTTTTTTTTTTTTTTGGATTTTCTAGGAGATTGTGGTGAAACCCATAGAAGAAATTGTCACAAATACATGCTCAAAACCACCTGCTGGTTTAGAGAGGAAGGCAAGGCCCCAAAAAGAGCAAGCTTTGAACTGTCCAAGGTGCAATTCAACAAACACCAAATTCTGTTACTACAACAATTACAGTCTCACACAACCCAGATACTTTTGCAAGACTTGTAGAAGGTATTGGACTGAAGGTGGTTCACTCAGAAATATTCCTGTTGGTGGTGGTTCAAGGAAGAACAAGAGATCGTCTTCTTCTTCTTCATCTTCCAAAAAGCTGCCCGATCTTGTTACACCACCAGGTTCGTCACAATCTTCTGCTCATCAAAACCCTAAGATCCACGAAGGTCAAGATCTCAACCTCGCTTTTCCTGGAAGTCAAGGTTTCAGAAGTATTTCTGAGCTGGTTCAAGTTCCCAGCATGGAGAACAACAGCAGCAAGAACCAAATTCCAAATTCTTCATCAACTACTACTACATCTCAACTTTCAGCTTTGGAGCTGCTAACTGGAATCTCTTCTAGAGGTTTGAATTCTTTCATGCCCATGCCTGTTCCTGATCCAGGCACAGTTTACACACCAGGGTTTCCCATGCAAGATTTCAAACCAACCCTAAATTTCACTTTAGATGGACTTGGAAGCGGGTATGGAAGTCTCCCGAGTGTTCAAGAGAATAGTGGAAGACTCCTGTTTCCATTTGAAGATTTGAAACAAGTTTCAAGCAATTCTGATATGGAGCAGAATAGAAATCAGCATGGAGATTCATCTGGGTATTGGACTGGAATGTTAGGTGGAGGATCATGGTAAAGAAATAATACGTACGATCTATGGAAAAAAATTATGGGGTCTCTTTTCATTTTTCTTCTTCTTTTTTATTTTTTTTTTGGTTTTTAACTTTCTATTAATTTGTTAAGGTGGGGTGACTTGTTTGAATTTCTTCATTGCTAACAGACCATAGGAGATCGATACATGGTTTTCTCTTCTTAATCTCTTTGCTACTTCCTTAAATTTTATTAGTCTTTGTTCATGGTGGGGATTTGAACTTTTGAAGCTTATTTTAGGTTAGCTTCAGAAATGAGTGACATGAGATACCGTACAATATATATTGATAGAAGACATGATCGAGATTCAAGGTAGCTGCAGCTAAGGACAGGCAGTTTTTAAGGGTATCAAGTTTTATATTTCATGTTAAGGGCAAATCAAAACTCAGTGTCATATGTCACTAGTTACTTCTTGGCTTTGGTACAAAAAATAATATTGTAAAATCTTCAAGTTTCGAAGGAGTAAAATATATGGATCAAAAGGATTCTCTGTTTTTCTTTTTCCTTTCTCTTAGTCTGTAAACAGGTATTTGAAATTTCTAGGACTCACAGAAAGCACAGAAATTCTGAAGAAGCAACGGCAAGAAAACTAAAGAAGAAGAAGAAGAAGAAGAAGAAGAAGAAAGGCAGGTAGGGGACGTGGTTATTCTCCCATGACACTATCATAAAGATCAATTCAAAACTTTGTGTTAAATTCGAACCGCAAAACCTGCCTCGACGCAAAGCCAACTTACCGATTTCTAAAACCAAAACAGTTCTGAAAAACTTGCTTTCAACTTCCATGGGTGATATCATTGCAGTTCCAAGCCCACCTCAGCAATTAGATTTAATTTTCATTTTTTAATACTAATTTTTTATAGAAAAATCTGACAAGTTCTCTTCACTTTGGTCTTAAAAGGGACCCACAAACATTCCCCTCGGCAAGTGTGATGAAGAATAATAATTACCCCACTAATGCGATGTGATCTCAGTCCATAAATTATTAGTTCAATTTTGTTCTTTGCTGTAAGCCACTGAGCGTGCATGATAACTGGCAATATGTTGGATAATACCAATACCACCCTCTGTAATGGAGGTCTTTTTCTTGCCCAAATAACACGTTTCCTTTTAGAACAATTTGGGTTTGTCAGCTTGCCAATTTTAATTTGCTTTCTCTATGAATTGTTTGGGAAACTTGAATATTCAGCCACCCACATTAAAAATTTTGGTCCAAATTGACATACTTTTTTAGATTGAAGATCAAGATTAAATATGCAAAATAGATTTAAAAAAAATTATTCAATAAGGCGGCCTTGTATGGATAGGATTAGTGTAAACGGAAGTGGAAGTTATGGCAAAAGCACTTTTTTTGTGGTTGATGCCTCGATGGCTCATCTAAAATTATGACTTTGAACTACCTTAATTACTTTTGCTTGCAATTGTTAATTACATGAAATGCCCATTTCTTAGCTTCTTAACATTGGGTTAGGTTATGGTATATAT
>CP135568.1:152668-356076 GCA_032401905.1 Swietenia macrophylla | reverse complement strand
TTTAAATGAAAATATAATATTAATTATATAATTTTATTATATTAATTATATTAATATAATAATTCTAATTTTATATAATTTTTTAAAATTTTATTAATTAAATAATTTTATCATATTAATTTAAAACTTTTTTTTTAAATATAATTAAATTATAATTTGTAACAATTAATAAAATTTTAGTTCGTCAATGTAGAATACAATGGGCTCATAATCTTGTAATTGACAAGGTTTCTTTCATGGGCCTACAAAAAGCCCATTGAAAAATGCCTGCCCACTTTAAATTGTCACAGGGAGTACAAGCTATTACATCGGAATTGTTTAGTTATCGCTCTCGTTCATTGGAGAATATAAAAGTAAGAACTCGGAGAAAAGAATCACAGTGATTACGTGTGGTTGTCATCATCATACCTGACACAATAATCATTGCACCAACCAATGATCAATGACGTGGCAAAGCGACATCCGCTGGGCACCATGCTGTCGCCTGTGGTCCCCCACACCCACGGTGAGCCCCTCGTTACTCTTCTCCCTAGAGCAAAATTAACTGCAGTAAAAAAAAAGCATCTGACCCGCTCCGGCCGTTTGCCCCCAACATCGCCGACATTTAGTCCTTAAAATAACCGCCGTCTGATTGACCCGTCAATCAGAATTCGGACTTTCGCATCCCCGTGTCCGATTCACGACACAAAAAAGTACAATAATTCTCGAATCTCGTGCATTACGTAGTGGTCCAGGGAGTGTTCTCCCTGATCGATACCTCGGCTGAGGAAGGAGTGATTCTCTACAACTTGAACCATCCGAATTTCATCAGCAACTCTTTGATATTATGTAACAACCAAATAGCACAAATTTCATGTAGTAGAGGTCTGGTTAGGATATCTTACAGTAGGATTGACCGCAGACGATCCTTAGCCACGAACCGACAAATGCTGTAACACATAGGTTAGAGTTAGACATTCTCTGGAGTGGGAATAGTGACGTGTTGGGTGGTAAATTTTGTATGCAGAAGAGACCACCTATCCTTCACCTTGATTGCAGCAAATTCATGATTGGTTCATAGCTGCATTAAACCTCTCCCCACTTTTGCTAATAACTGCTCTTCATTATCCATTGGTTTGCTTCATTTCTGAATTAGTCCTTCTCCTCCTCCTTCTTGGCAGGATGATGACCAAAGTGGGCATATTTTTGGCACTTTGTTAAACAGTTTAAAGCCTGTATGTATTGGCAGCTAAATTGGCCTTTTCAGCTTTCTTCTTGCGGTAAAAAGAGAGAGATTCCATAACCAATGTAAGCTTTATACAAGAGAAAGCAATCCAAAGCCATACCCCTACCGTGAAAAACCTTATTCCCTTGAATACCTTAAGGAAGAATTTCACTTTAGTCCTCAATTTCTCACATAATACAACTAATGCTGTAGTTGAAAAATTATGTTCAATTTTTTTAAAAAATCTGAATTTATATTCATTTCACTCTAAATTATCAAAGAATTTTAATTACATTACAATGAAATATTTTCGTAATAATAACAAAAAAATAGTTGCAATTGAGAACCATTGACCATGCACATATAGCTTTGCATGCATGCACTATAAAGCTTCGACTTTTTTAGTTGAATGCTATTAATACAAGGAAAGTCTTTAAAGAGAATAAATATACTCATGTCTATTTGAAAATGTCAAAGAGATTTATGATGACTCTTGCGAAGAATCTAATGATCTTAACATGTAACATATAGGTTGATCATTCTTGTTGAAGGGCATCCAATATGAGTATATGATGTTATTACTTGAACTGATAGCTATACATTACTTAGATGTATCATATCCTTTTGACTTTGTTTATGATAACATAATTTTATTTGATAGTCAACAAATTAATTTGTTGATCCTTGGTATTGATTATATCATTAACATGCAAATTTACTCTACGTTTTATCGAATAATTTTAGTTTGTAGATGTTATAATTAGATTATAAATTATGGTCTGGATATGTGAATCATGCAATGAGTTATGCCTGATGACTTTAGTCAATCAATTGTGCACTAACTTTAATGACAATCTATATTGTGTTTTTCACTTAAATCAGAATTATTTGTTTTAATGTATTTGAACTTGTAAACATCTCTTATCACACTTCTATTAAAATTTATGTTTATGTACAGTCGAGATTTACTATTTGCTCCGATAAAAATTTAGTTCACGTGCAAATTCCAATCTCTCTCTTTCTCTCTGTTTTTTTTTTTTTAAAATTTAAACTAGATTAAATCAAAAATTAATATGTTTTTGTTTATTGTTGTCGGCGTCGTTATTAGTACGATTATTTGAAAAGTGGTATAGGGGAGAAGTTGAATACCTTTATTGCAAGTCAAAACTTACGAAGTAATAGAGAAATGCAGTAACATGCATACATGTGAAACTGTAATAGTTTTAAAAGAGAACATTACATAATAACTTGCAATAATAGTTTCTGTCCGAAATCCTTAATTGCCCGGCCCTCTTGCCTTTCTTTACTAGGCAAAGCATGCTTTTTTTTCTAGCTAGAGAAGAATTTATAAAAGCTTCTCAGCTTTCATCTTAGACCTTTCAAAAAATGACACTATTATTACACGTTTTAAGCAACCAAAATCTCACTTGTTCATTCAATCATCATATACAGTTGACCCCCTCTTTCTCTTATTCAAATTGTCTCCAATTATATTTTATATTTTTTAATTAATATACAAATATTTTTTAAATTTTATAGCATTAAATTAGGTTCGATTAGAATCAAACTCACAATTAAGTTCAATTGATTTTTTTTTTTTAAAAATTGTCACTATGTATCATATTATTTATTCGATAAGATCACCTTAAAATTCAGTTCGATTAATATTTATTTAGATTTTTTTTAAAAAAAAAATTAATTTGACGAGATTGTCGGATAAAATTTAACTGAAATTCAATTCGAATATTTATTCCTAAATAGGAAGAGTGTTAGACTAAAATAGTGGTTCTCCATTTTGTGGACCAATAAATTTTACTCTTAGATTTAATTTCTATATTTTTAACAACAAAAAGAGTGGAAGAAAACCAAAAGTTAAAAGCCAAAGCTTTTTTAACTCGGTTGACTTAATTTCTCAACGGTTATGATTAAGCGTGTGTAGTCTTGGGGAGACAAAATCATGTACATACACTTTTGCTAGCTAAAAATGAAGGGTTGTGATCAAATTTTGGTGCAACTTTGCGTCTGCGCAATCTCTTCTTTCTCGTTGGTCTTTGTAATTCCCCACACCCACTCACAGAAGAAATGGAGCACTGCTAAGCTATGGCGCTCAAAACCAGACCTTATTATTGCCAATGCTAACTAACAAATTAACAGTTAAATCATATGTGTTTATAAAATTCAGGATTGGATGATTAGATTAGTCTCAATCATGTTTCTTCTTTTCGGGGGACCTGAATTTCTGACCGATTTGAACTTTCACTGAGCCATTAATATGGAAAATCCAAAAGAAGGAAGGCCGTCATTAAGGGGATACTGGGGTTGGTGGTAAGAGGTAAGTCAAGATTCTCAGACTAAGAGTAAGATTCGCGGAATATATATATATATATATATATATATATGATTCGTGCAGTACAGTAGTGCCAAACATTCCTTTCTTTGTATTATGAAGAATAATGCATTGTCCCTCTAAACTTTTAGGGTTCTGGGACCTTGGATACCCTACAATATTTCAGAGACAGTAGAGAAAGAAAGCTTCTTGGTTGCAAGAGTTTGACGATCATTGATATCTCTCATAGAACTGTACTACTAACTGGGGACTAAAATACTTCTTATTATTGATAACTTCTGCAACTAGTAATACACATGCTGCCTACAAATACCCATACCTCAGTATTAGGTAATTCATCAAAAGGGAAAAAAGTTATGAAGATCGTATGTATGTAATCATTCAAAATTCCAGGATCTCTATATGCAGTTAGGGTTCAAAGCTTGATATCGTTTACTGATTTTGTTCTTTAGTTCAGAAGTCGGCATTTCCCGTAATGCAGACTTAAACTTGACTAACAATTTGGCGTTGAATAGCAAAGAAAATACATAGAAAGCTGGGGGGAAACCTTTTTCCTATTGAGATTGGAAACTCACAGAATTTGACAGGATTATGTTTACCCTGATTTCAGCTCCAGACAACGACCATTACTAATTGATCTGATGAGGAGCTAACTAAAGTTTGCCTTTCGAAGCTGAAATCTCAATTAATATTGCCTTGGTGTTAAGGCCATTATCCTCAATGATTCAGTTCCACCTTCCATTATTATGTCCATTCGTTTTAATTTATTTTTCTTGAACTCAAATCTTTGTCTTTTCACAGGGACATTAACAGTAATCAAATTTGGACCAAAAATTTGATAGGTTTCCCTTTACAACTCGAGACTTGTACATAGTACTCGTTTAAAGGACTGGACAGTAGAGACAAAAGTCTCTACTGTTAATATGGAGTGGTTGTTATCTATTAGATCACACATGACCGCACCCATCAACAATTGCCCTTATTTTCTCATTTATTTATACTAAAAATTAAAAAAAAAAAAAAGCAGAGTTGAGTAAACTCGAAGCTAGTGTAAATTGCAGGCTACAAATTCCCCCAGATTATTAAAATTCCATCGATAGCAACGAGGAGAACACTGCAAATTAACCGGGTAGGCAATGACAGAAGGTAGTATCAGAAAATGATCCCTACAAACCCCACATCCCTCTTTCTGCGGAGACACCCATTCCCCACATTCTCTTGCTAATATATCATTTTCCATCGTGGGACACTGCCTTGTATTCTCCGGCGACTCTGCCTCCCTCACCCCCGCCCTCCTGTCTTTTATATATTATTGAGTAGGATCACGGTGCATTCAACTGCATCGTATTGTATGTACTTACAGCATGACTTTATAAGACCCCAGTTGTTTAAGCGTGAGAGCACGCGATGTAAAAGCATTGGGGTCCACAAAGTCCCCCACCGCCCATTGCTTTTATTAGTCGGGGATGCTAACATGCGCTGCTCGGCCGCAATCGATCTGGCGCCGGAGAGTGACGGTGCATGTTAGCATCATCGGCCTTTTGGTATTCAATGCAGCATTATCTCATGAATGCCAAGTGGCAGTCATAATTATATATTGCCCCTATTAATCTTGATTTTCAGTTCAGACAGGGACTCGAGCTTCTGTTTGCTTTGTTCTTCTCGCGAGATATTTTCGAAAAAAGCATTATCTCTAACGAGAAATTGTCTAGATTATTATACAGAATTACCGTATTTTGTAAAGATTTAATCTTCATTAATACCGTATTTTCTATTACAAAAGATAATCTACAATCTATCTTCAAATGATTATATAGAACAAATTAGCGTTTCTTTTAGCTTTAATTAGAAGATAATTAGCACCATGAGTAAAATCTTTGAACAATTAAGTTTCATGATGAAAATATCTAAGAGTTAAGTAGAAGAAACACTATCAATTACCATATAACATGCTGGATTAACAAGTAATATGCTATTAAAGACCTTAAATTAGAATTAACAATCATAAAGTTCCTTAAAATATGAATTGGACACTTAATTATAAAGAATCTTATGCTATCATAGTACCATAAACACAAAGAAAAATAAGTATTACGAGTGATAATTTAGGTTATTGCATTAATGTTGTTTTGTATTTATATTGTATTAAAAGAAGTTAATTAAAATTAGATATATTTAATAATTATATCAAAAAAAATATTTTAACATGATTATTTAATAGTTAAACGGGTTATAATAGTACTATTTATTTAATATTTTTATTATATATAAAATAATATTTTCTCAAATACTAATTAATTTTATTCTAATTATAATTAAATATTTTCAAAAATGAGTAAATATAATTTAAAATTTTAAAGTAAAAAAATATAAAATAAATTTTAAATTATAAATAAATTAATATGACATAATTATTTTAATAATTATTTGTGTCATAAATAAAATTAAAAATTTAAATATAATATAATTATTAATTATATTATATTATATTATTTATTTAATAATTATAAAAAAATTTATAAATTTCATATAATATTTGCGTCTGACAGATTGAGTCATAAATTATGACTCCTAATAAATAATACTCGAAACGACAAATGATAAAACAAATCTTACACATCATATTCCAACTCACTAACATTGACTCGAGAGATCCAGTGTTGTCGTGAGATATTAAACTGTAACAGACGAGAAAACCAATAACCACAACCGGGGATAGACGGTAAAGCATACGAGGGGAACAAATCAAAAACGGGACAGCAACGCAGTACAAGACAAAGATGTTAAACACAGTAATAAATGGGGAAGATCTCATTCTTCGCTTCCATTCCTTGAAGCTCAAAACTGTTATCAGATTTCATTTTTGTCCACAATAACAAAAACATACGCATACATACACAACGGAACAACAGAAGAAGTACCAAAAATTATTGTCCCCTCTTCCCCTTTATCATCTCCACTTCCTCTATATATAAAGTTTTAAACCAAGCTTTTAATCACTTTGTGCTTCCATCTTTTTTTCTTGATAAACAAAAGCAGAAACCATAGAAAACTGCTTTTTCAATCCGCTTGCTTGCTTATTTAGCGAGACTTCCTGCAACGTACTTTCACAAGCCCTTTTGCTTTTTCTTTAGTGTGAGAGAGTGTTTTCCTTGTTTCTTATAGACACTTTGTGACCGAGGAGGTGGCTGGTTGACTAGTCAGCTGAATCGGCTAATGGGGTTTTAGCTAGAGAGTTTTGGATCGTGAACTTTATTTTTTTTTGGTGAAATGGATGAAGTTGAAATGGGTTCGGCGTTAAAGAGTACGCTGAAGGGTTTGTGTTGCAGTAATGGGTGGTGTTATGGTGTTTTCTGGAGTTTTGACAAGCGAAATTCCATGTAAGTTTACACTACTCGTTTTATTTCTTCGCTTGTTTGCTTCGTCCAAGGTTTGGTGCTTTTGGTTTCAACAAGTTTGCCATAAGATGTGATTTTTTTGTTATACATTTTTTTTTTCTGGTCTTTTGATCTCCATCTCTTTCTGTTGGTTGTTTTCTGCAAACATGCATAGTTATTTTAAGTTTAAACTTGCCATGTCCTTTTTCAACTATTTCATGTTATTAATGTTTAATCTAAGTGGGATTTAGCTGTTATATGTTAATGTAATTTCATTTTCCTTTTATGTTTTAGTAAGAGAGATACGAATGAGGAGAGAAAATGAAAATGAAAACACTTTTCACTTTCTATTACTAACATGTATTTCTTCCTTTGTTTTAACTTGGTTTTCTTTTCCTAATTTTCTATTTCTGCAAATTCAGATCTCTCAACTTAGTGTTCTTGCGCGTGTTTTTTGGCTGAAAAAGTAAATAGCACGGCAGGCTAAAGACTGAATTTTTATTCAGCATTTCAAGCAATTTCTTCCATTTTATTAAGATTTGAAGAGTTTTTAGAACTAAAGATAGTTTTATGATGAAGAAGTGCACTATCTTGCTTGTATTTTTTTTTGTTCTATTTCACGAAATTCCCCCTTCTTTATATGTATTGACCTGTGGAGTGCCAGGTTGTTGACGGTGGAAGATGCTTACTACGAAGAACAAGTGGCAACAGTCGTTGGTAACATGCTTTTACAGGTTCACATGCTTGGTGAAGGGTATGTTTAATAGCACTCTGTTTCAGTTATTAATGCCCACAAATTCATTAGAAATATCATTTGTTGTTGTTTTTTTTTTCAAAAGAAAATTTCAGCAAGTTTATAGCGCTAGAGAGAATTTTGACAACCCTGATCTTGATATTGTTGTAATATTGTTTGAACTAGAATCATTGGTGAAGTTGCTGCTACTGGGAAGCACAGATGGACGTTCTCTGATGTTCACAGTGAAGAATGGAACTGGATTAGTTCTCGAGACATTCAGGTATTTGAGCAGCTCTATTCTTGTTTAATTATTTTGTCGCTGTTCTTGACGTGTCATCTAGCAAAAGAGAATGTTGGATGCTTTTCATATACTTAATTGAAACTTTCTCTTATATGCAGGATGATTCAGACTTTCAGAGCCAATTTTCATCTGGAATACAGGTATTTTTTGCTGTATAGAACAATGTTATAGTAGTTTCCATATGTCTGAATCTCCTGCCTAGGCTGTGAGATTTATGCTGCAATTTTCTATGGTCGAAAGAAGCTAGTTTTCTTCATGCAAATCGTAAGCCATATTGTTTCCTTTGCAGACAATTGCAGTAGTCCCTGTGGAATCGCGAGGAGTGGTGCAGTTTGGGTCCACCCAAAAGGTCAGTGATAGGAAAGAATTGAAATAATTTTTATGCTTCTGAAATTAAAACTCGGAAAAGCTCTTTTCATAATAAGAACATGGATATAATTGTATTGTTATTTTTGGTTACTCTGATTCCTATGGTTGCTTAAACTTTCAGTAATAAAGTTATAGATAACCCAATCATGGTTGAATTCATTTTATTGACAGTAAATCTGGTGTTGTTGCAGACGTTGGAGAGTTTGGAATTTTTGGATCAGACAAGAAGATTTTTTCAAGAGATGGAAAATTTTGACGGGCTTATGCCATTGGAAAACATGCCGCCATCCTTGAATAGTGAAAGCTATGATCTAAGTGAGATCTTTGCTCCCATAACATCTTCTGGAAATTGTTTTTCAGAGAATCTTTCTGCCCGCAATGGTGCCAACTCTTGGGAGCTTATGGGAATCCCTTGTTCGTTAGCAAATCTAATTCAGTCTTCCGCTTTTGCATCAGATCTTGACTATGAAATGACAAAACCTCTTGATAGTAACTCATCTTATCATTCACAAACAGCTGGCAGCGAACTTTTGCAGTCTACTTGCTCTGTTAAAAGCTCAGTTGTCAATACTCCATGCACTAGTACGTGGAGTGAAGAAGGTTCAATTTTGACTTCATTGGAACGACCATTCACATCTGAAAGTATAATCCAGCAGTCTCTAAGTGTGTGTTCTACAAAAACAAATGCTCTTGTCCAGAATTTTCAGGAGGAGTCAATGTTCACTTCAATGTACGGCGCAGAGGGATTGGTTGATATGGAAAAAAATGTTCCGAAGATGATAGACAACCCGCATTCTGCTCAATTATTTCTTGAAAATGAAGGTGAACTTCCGGCTGTTGCAAATATCATGCATAGATTGACAGAGAAGTTGTCTGATTTTGGGACAGATCTCTCAAGCTCCTGTGCAATTGATGATCTATCTCAGTGGTTTGCTCATTCACCAGACCATAGCTTCCACAGGTTGGCAACCGTGATGAATAATAATAGCTTACAGTCAGGAGCTGCTCCAGTTTCCTTTAGTATGGTTGAGGGGGATGTTCCAACTGACATTCCAATCAAACATCCATGCAATTCAGTTCAAAGTTCACTTACTGATGCATTCTCATCAGATGGCCAAGAAAAATTCAAGATTGTTCATGGTGCAGAAAATGATCCCTTTGAGGGATTCGGACTGGATTCTGGGTGTGCACTGGCAGGCAAGCATTGGGAAGATTGTACAAGGCCTGCAGTAATAAGCGGTGGTGGCTCAGCTCTTAGCACTAGTATGTCAGAGTCCATTACTGAGTTGGATGTTGGCTCCACAAGTGGCCCCAGGAAAGGACTGTTTTCTGAGTTGGGCCTTGAAGAACTTTTAAATAATGTGAGTAGTTCGCCTTTCACTAAATGTAATTTAGAGGCTGAATTTTCTACTACAAAAAGAAGGAAAGCAGAAAGTTCATCTTCTAACAGTAATCATGTTCAGTGGACAAAACTTCCATGCTCTGCTGGAAGCAGTAGTTTGCTGCAGACTGTCTATAATCAGGACACAAACAATTTTGTATGTGAAAAAGATGTTCTTCAAAAGTCACAAGTAGGTTTATGGATTGATGATAGTTATAGCATCAATGCTCAAAAGGCTGTTGCAGCTTCACCCAAGAAGCCCGAGAAACCTGCAAAGGTCTGCAGAAAAAGGGCTAGACCTGGGGAAAGTACGCGACCTAGGCCCAAAGACCGTCAGCAGATCCAAGATCGTCTCAAGGAGTTGAGAGGCATCATCCCAAATGGTGCAAAGGTACATAGTCTTCAAGTGTTTTATGTCCTCTTACATTAAAGAAAGTTCTTATGAATTATTGCTGTAACTTTAGCATGTATAAGAAACTGATACATGTTACTTTGATTGATGAAACAGTGTAGCATTGATTCTTTGTTGGATTTTACCATTAAACACATGCTTTTCCTGCAAAGCATAACAAAATATGCAGACAAGCTTAAAGCAGCTGACGAGCCAAAGGTAACTAGTTGGTTTATTTATCTCTGCTACACAACGAGCTTAGATTTGGTTTAACATTCTTTACTAATGGAAATAATTATTTGCGTGTTGCTTTAGCTGATTGACCAACAGAATGGAATGGTTCTGAAAGACAGCAGCGTTGGAAGTCATAGTGGTGGCGGTGGTGCCACGTGGGCATTTGAAATTGGTGGTCAAACGATGATTTGTCCCATAATAATTGAGGACCTGAACCAGCCCGGCCACATGCTTATAGAGGTTTGACAGAGGGACAAGAAATAAAAGCTTCTGATTATCAGCCATACAACTTGCCTACTGAATGTCCCCTTTTTTTTTCGACATCTTTAATGCAGATGCTATGTGAGGACCGAGGATTCTTTCTTGAAATAGCAGACATGATTAGCGGTTTTGGGTTGAATATCTGGAAAGGAGTAATGGAACGTCGAGAGGATAAGATATGGGCAAGCTTCATAGTTGAGGTAAATAAGAAAGCAGAAAGTAACAACTAATAAACTTAAAAAATTCCTTTAATGTAGTTTCTTGTAAACTGACTGCAAAATTCATTACAGGCAAACAGACACGTAACAAGAATGGAGATATTTTGGTTCCTAGTCCAGCTTCTACAACAAACAAACACTAACGCGATTGATTCCATGAATCAACCCAAGAATGAAATGAACGACAGAATTCCTCTTTTAGACAGTTATCAGCAACCTTTGTTGCCAGTTTCCGTTTGCCATCAGCGAGGCTGAGAAACTTCAACGTTTGAACGCAAAAAATTTTACAGGTTTCAGAGATACCTTGAGCATTCACTTATTGAGAGCCTGCTGTGATTGGTGTTCTGAAAATTGAAGGGCCAGAGCTGAAGAGAGAAAAGGTGGTTCTTCATTCCATCTTGGGAATGGAGATGGAATGTGCATATACGTGGTTGATAGACTAGGAAATGCTGTAGAAGAAACCCAAGAAATCTGCACAGAAAGTAAAACCTGCGACAGAAACTTGTGTCTCAACAGGCAGATCTATGTTAGGTTACGTAAGATAGACAGCATGATATGAGTGAAGCTAAAGTATGTTGTTTTTCTCTGTTTCGTTTTGGTTGCTCTTGTCATAGATAACTTGTTTATAATCTCAAGTTGATAATCATGTTAGTAATAGGCTAATCGTGGAATTGTATCTTGATCTTCTTGCTGACAAATCTTAGTAATTTACCCTCTATACAAAAGCTAATAGGCTAATCGTGGAATTGTACAACTAATTTTTTATTTTGTAATAGAAAAAGCTCCATTCACGAGCCATTGAAGAAAATTCTCGATTTCTGGTTAAGATTGGGCAAATTGACAGAAACTAAACTGTTCTAAACAAGCTTTGTTCTGTTGCACACAAGCTTTCGTTTGGCTTTGGAAATCCTGAAACCAGGCTGGATTGATGATCCCCAAACCATTTTAGTGGAAAGTTTGCCAAATCTCGTGATACGAATGGGTGATCATACCTGAAAACTATTCTCTCTAACCAATAATACCACATGTTAAATTCAAAACACATCACATAATTTTATTGGTTGGCCTAGAAATTATTCTACGCAAGAACTTCTCTTTGATAACTCGACGAAACTTTATGTCAAATAGTAGGTATGTAGGATTGTGACCAAATAGTGGTGTTTCCTCCACCTTATAGTTACATCGCAATGGTTTCATACAACTCTCGGCAGAAGCGTTGGAAATGGCAATATGAAGCAGAGGAAGAATGATGTATAATATTTTTTTTCCTTGCTCTGCAAGGCAAAAGACAAATATACGTCGAAAGTTTTGTAGCTAATGCAAGAAACTGTAAAGCCAGCACTTAAGGATTGTTCAAGCATACGCAAGTATCCAACTTTTGATTAAGACGTGAGTGTTAGGAAGAGTTCAAAGGGTCTGGTAAAATTACAATAATAAGACTTCGGTACTGGCATTGGAAGGCAACTATTGATAGTTGAATTAGCTTTTCAAATCAGTGCAGCTTTGTCAAGACTCCAACGGATGGAAGATGTGCTCTTTCGGTTCAAGTGAAATCGGCATAGACAATTTGAAGTAGTATTTAAACGCTAGTGCCCCACTCAGACAAAAAAATCAATCTGTTGGGTGACCTGGATTGTCCTATTCGTGACCTAATTTTACAAGGTCAGGATGAATATTAAACAGTTTCCAAGCATCAGAATTTATAAGAATATTATCTGCTGACACACTCTAAATTTCATGGCAAGACCACTTACAGGATTCGCCTTATCTCAGATTAAGAAAATGGTGCATACAAATTTCTATGCCCATGTTGGGTTCTTCACTTAAGTTGAATATGACTCGAGGAACGACAAGCACGGGTCCTGCTGACGTCTGCTTTGGGATTTTATATTACTTACCTGGTGCAAAACAAGTAGCTTCTCAGGGTTTCGTTAAAGATTTATGAGCTAATTTGTTGATGACTGTAAATTTAGTTTGACAAGTTGTGGAATTTATTTTTACATGAAATGCTTGAAGGAAATATTCACACTGCATTCTCTTGAACAGACAGGGAAATTCACCATTCAAGGAAAACAACAAAGGGATACAGAAAATTATCTCCCAAAGTTGTTTAACAAGAGATTCATGACTTGTAATACTCATCTAATATGGATTTATTCTAAAATTGCAGTTCTGTTTTTGTCTCGGTTGCATCGACTTATTAGCCTGAGAATTTGAAATTCTCTTGACTTAGCATTCAACTCTATAGTTCGAGTCAAATATTCTGTACATACTCGTGGGATTTTATGGGTCCGCAAGGGCAATGAGATATAAGTTCAAACTCATCGCCGATTCAGCCTAAAGATAAATCTCATCACATCATAGAAATATCATCATGCTTTATCTTGAATTGGTGCTCTTGCTCCTAATTTTCTTTTCCATTTAGAGACAGATCAGTGAGGATTATGGTCAAATGACCACTCAAATGAATGCAGGAACGTTTTTGTGTTTGGGTTTGTGGCCCGATAACAAATACCAGAATTGAAATGGCAGCTCAAATTGATTAATGTATAATCAGAACAATAGGTGGTGTGTTATGCAAGTTTTAAGGAAAAATGAGATTAATTTATGGATAATCAAGGTTAAGCAAATTGGTGATTCATGATCAGACTGAAATATTTTCTTTTACAATGTCGGCAGTGGTTACTAGCATAAAATTTATATCTCAGATTCTGCTAAGAACTCTCATGACAGGAATAAAGGGAGTTAGTTACATTTTTCCTTGGCAATCAAGTCTGCTGTATACTTCCGTTGTATAAAAATAAAACCTCCTTGTACAGATTTCTTTCAAGCTGAATGGAATATTTTCTTCCCAGTTTTTATCTTGTATTGGCGCTTCCATATTGTATGAACTTACATCTGATGGTAAAGATCCAATTACGGACAACAGAAACTAAAGGTTTTTGGCTTGCAGTGCAGGGTTTTATTAATTAGGCATCTCTATTAATAAATGGAGGTATGCTGTCTGCATGAGTCAGAGAGATTGATCGTGGCCACCTGTGTCCCATAATGCCAAACATACCTACTAAATACAATAAGAAATGATTCTACAATCTCCATGCCATTGGAATTATTCTTTTTTATTATTGTTTTGGTTTTGAAAAAGAAGTGCTAGATATCATTTACTTCCTTTATACATACACACACACACATACATATATATATATATATATATATGCTACTTGAACAATATTGATCAGCATTACTCAACCAAGCGACATTTTCCCATTGCATGGAGTTATTGCTTTTTTGCAGCTAGCCTTTATCACCGTCTCAATAGCACAATTTAGACAAATAACCAATAATCTGTAGATGATGGTTCAGCACAAAGATGTTTCCAATGCATTGGAGTGGAGGATAAAGGTGGAAGATGGCTCATCCGAGACTTTGGTTCCCACGGCAAGTCTAGCAAGCAGAGTCTGGCTTGGTTTGAAGAACAAGATTGCAGGATTGGTTTTGAAAGTATGGAGATTTCTTGAGAAAGCGTGGAATTTAGGTGTGGATGATCCTAGAAAAGTGATTCATTGCCTAAAAGTTGGGATAGCACTCACTGTTGTCTCGCTGTTTTACTATACGAGATCTTTGTATGAAGGTGTTGGAGGAAATGCTATGTGGGCAATTATGACAGTTGTGGTGGTGTTTGAAAACACTGTTGGTAAGTCTTCTGAAATACTTGAAACCTTCAAAAGTTAGTCATGTGCGATATCTTCAGACACTTCAGCTAATTTCAACTTTGTTAAATTGCAGGGCAATCACTAGCTAAATCTTTGAACAGAATATTTGGCACATTCCTGGCTGGATTTCTTGCTATTGGTGTCCATTGGATTGCTAGTCAATCAGGACACGAAACTGAGCCCTTAATCATTGGAGCCTCAGTTTTTCTATTAGGTATGTACAACATAGTCCTGGAAGAACCCAGTTCCGTTGCATCTAATCAAGACAATAAAACTAACCCAGAGTATTATCTTTCTTACTTCAGCTTCAGCAGCAACTTTTTCAAGATTTATTCCATCAGTGAAAGCTCGGTTTGATTACGGTGCTATGATCTTCATCCTCACCTTTAGCTTAGTTGCAGTATCAGGTTATCGCGTGGATAAACTGTTCAGCATGGCACATCAAAGACTCTCCACTATTATAATTGGAACTTCCTTGTGCATTCTTGTTAGCATGCTTATTTACCCCATTTGGGCCGGCAAAAATCTCTATGATCTAATCATACGAAACATGGACAAACTTGCTAATTGCTTAGATGGTAAGTTCCCATTTTAAAAGCTACAACAAAGTTTCTTCAACTTACATATTTTGCTAAGAAACACATATCTCAGGTTGTGTAGCCGAGTATTTTAATCATAGTGGAGAATTCACTGAGAGTGAGGAAGAAGCACGTAAAAAAATTACAGGCTACAAATGTGTATTAAATACAAAGGCAACAGAAGAATCTATGGTATGTGATTGGACTGCTGAATGAAAATTCGGTTCATAGTTTTATATAATCTTTTGGCTGATGTGTCTTTCTACATAGGCTAACTTTGCTAGATGGGAACCTGCTCATGGCCGCTTCAACTTCGGACATCCATGGGAACAATACCTGAAAATCGGCGCATCGATTCGTAGTTGTGCTTATTGTATAGAGGCTCTAAATAGCTGCGTCAATTCCGAGAATCAGGTAATTATCCCTTCCCATAAAATTAGTGCCATCCAATGAATTCATCCTCGAAAATATGATACTTACGCGGGCTTCTACTGACATGATCCGAACGACAGGCCCCTGAATTTATAAAGAAGCATCTGAGCAATACTTGCTTGAAAGTAAGTTCCAATTCATTGGGAGTCATAAAGGAGCTCGCAGAAACGATCAAGACAATGACAAAATCATCAACTGTACACTTGTTAGTGGGAGAAATGAATACTGCAGTCAAAGAGCTTCAGAATGACTTAAAATCACTTTCTGGTATATTCAATCCAACCCAACAATCAGAAGCAGCAATTCCAGAAAATAAGAAAACAGAGAAAATCTCCGGACAGACAGCTACAATCCATCTGATGGGAATGATTTCGATGGTTACTTTTGCCTCTTTACAGATTGAAATCGCTTCGCGGATTGAATCAATTGTTGAAGCTGTTGAGGAACTCGCAAACTTAGCTAAATTCGAACATACAGAGAACAAACAGAATCAGCCTAACGTTAAAATTGCACCAGATGAACAGAAAGATGAGGATACCATGAAGACTTTTCAGAAAGTCCGAGTTCTATATAGTTTATTGATTTCTAGAGTGAAGTTCTACGTGATCATGGAAAAAAAAACCCGCAGCTGTCTATGAGCATCAGAAACAAAAAAATGTAACAATTAATTGACATTTGACTGAATATATTATATATGCAGTCGAAAATTGATGAATCATGACGTGATTATGTTCATACAATCGGTACAAACTTCATCCATTACATTTGTGCAAGCCTTCAATCTTTAACATCTGAAAAAACAGGCCCCGGATTTGGTAAAGAAGTATATAAAGAAATACTTGCTTGAAAGCAAGTTTAAATACATCAAGTGTGTTGAAGGAGCTTGGAAAAGCTATCAGTACGATGAAAAGATCATCAACTGTAGAACAATTGTTAGTTGGAGAAATGAATTCTTTGGTAGGACAGCTTCAGAATGACTTATAATCGCTTGCTTGTTTATTCAATCCAACACAGTTATCAGAAGAAGCTGCAACTCCTGCAAACAGAGAAAACCTTCAATATTATTCCAACAGCTGCTACAATTCCTTTAATGGGAATGATTTCAATGGTAAGTTTTGATTTTTTGCAGATCGAAATCGGTTCGAAGATTGAGTCCGTTGTTGAAGCTGTTGAGAAACCTGGAAACCTGGAACCAATTTGATCTGTCAAATTGACATTTGACATTTGACATGAGCATGTGAGACATAAACAATGGCGCAACTAACCGAAATCAATAGTGATCCTCTCAAACTAACGGCGTCGTTTCATTATCGAGATCGAAAGCAATGATGATCTCACGCCACAAACGGTACCGTTTCATCGTGACCGTCAAATCGTCATCGTCTTTTGTCTTCCCAATAAACAGACGATTAAAAAAAAAAAAATTTGGAACACAGCCACGTCTTTCTCTTCATCACATAATGGCACTTCAGTAATTTCATTACAAAGTGTCGGCCATTTCGTTTTTGCGCATGCGAAACCTAAGAACACAGGTCATTCGAGTTCGTTTTCCGTACAAGGAACTCCAATATAGTTTTTTTTTTCAATTTCTGGATTCAAAGAAAATCTAACCCTAATTCTTTTGCATCAAGAAAATAAGCTTGATATCTTGATATAATGGTTGATGTAGCCGACAAATTAGCGCATTTTCAAGCGATCACAGGCCTAGAAGACCCCGATTTGTGTACGGAGATTCTTCGGGCGCATGATTGGGACCTTGAACTCGCGATCTCCTCCTTCACATCCACTAATCCGTCGTCGCAACAACCCAACACTAATACCGCCAATTTATCTCCTCGCGATGGTCAAAATCCTGTTCACAGTTCCGATTCTCCTGGAAACGTGGTTCCTCGGCCCGGTTTGGTGTGGAAGCTAATCACCTTACCGTATTCGGTGATTTCTGGAAGTATAGGGCTCTTTTCGGGCACTGTGGGGCTGGGCCTATGGGCTGCCGGTGGTGTTTTGTCATATTCGCTGGGGATTCTTGGGCTTGGTTCGGGTTCGGGTCGGAACGGGGAGTCGTCGGCCCGATTAGTTCCCGTTTCGGCCGCGGCTTCAGAAGCGATGGAGTTCGTGGCGGCTTTTGAAAGAGATTATGGTAATGTGAAGCCGAATTTTGTTTCAGAGGGTTTTATGGATGCTTTGCAGAGGTCAAGGGGAGCGTTCAGGCTGCTGTTCGTGTACTTGCATTCGCCAGATCATCCTGATACGCCGTCGTTTTGTGAGGGTACGTTGTGTAGCGAGGTTTTGGCATCGTTTGTGAACGAGAATTTTGTTTCATGGGGAGGGAGTATTAGGGCTAGTGAAGGGTTTAAGATGAGTAATAGCTTGAAGGCTTCGAGGTTCCCTTTTTGTGCTGTGGTTATGGCTGCTACCAATCAGAGGATAGCTTTGCTTCAACAGGTATCAAAATAATAGTCTTTCAATTTAGTTTACTTTAATCTTTATTTTGGTTCTTGTGTAGAATATGTGAATCTCGAATTTAGCGAGAAAGTATTAGTCTTGGATGCTATTTTGCACATCTTATTGAAGGCTGCAAGATTACTATGGAAATGTAAAGTACATTGTGTTTGTGTAGTTTGTGGCGTTCTTATACAATATTGCTGCAACTTGTCCGCTAAGTTGTGCTCCACTGGTAGTTATGTTTTTTCCTTGGAAAAGTTTGTTTACAGAAAATTAAGTGGCCAACAGACAGTTGAGTGGGCTGTACTGGAAGATTGAGTTATTGGCATGATTAGGAAAAGGGGATAAGCTAATAAGAGTTCAACAATGAGGGTTAAATGATTGAAAGAGAGGAGAAATTTGCTTAGATTGTCTTTGATTTTATTAATTTAGTCAATAGAGTAATGTATGAAATGGCAAAATTTAATTGTGTTATCTCAGAGAGAGCGAAATTCCTGTTTGATCTTATAACAGGAAGTGCCGGTTGATAGAGATGGCATGAATCTTATGCCTGTATTTTTTGTAAGAGTAAAATACATGTGTTGCTTCTACACGGTGTTTTTTGTTTCTGGTAGACTTGCATCTTAAGGGTAATTTGACTATTGCAATTGTAGTTATTTGCTCTATGTTTGTTTAAGATAGATGCAGCGAGGATGTGGATCATTGCTCTGTATGCATGCACTTTTAGATGGTGTTCTTGTTTCTGGTTGTCTGGAATATTTAGGGTACATTTGACCACCATAGATTGGAATTTACTTATCTGTATTTGTTTAATAATAGATTTGTGAGGTTGGATCATTGTATTTTACATATGCACTTCAATGGCATTCTTTTCTGTTGATGGGATTAGTTAGCGGCTAATGCAGCAGAATGACCACATTTTCATCAGGTTATCTGTTTTTTTTTTTTTTTAACTTTATTGGCAAAGTTGTACAATCTTGTATCTCGTTGTAAGTGTTCAAATTTACACCTTATTTATGAGATTGATCTTCAAATTTTTCTTAAAAGCATTTTGGATGACATTGCATTTTCATGCAATTTACCTAGAATTCTTTTGATCAAAATCCTGTTTCTTTCCTCAGTAGCTTATGATGATTATTTGTTGCTAGTTATGTATATATTCTTTGTGTTTTTTTTTGGGATCCCTTTCTGGCTCTGCAGATTGAGGGGCCAAAATCTGCTGAAGAAATGATCATGCTACTGCAGAAAGTGATTGAAGAAAGTAACCCTGTTCTTCTGCAAGCAAGGCTTGATGCGGAAGAAAGAAGGAATAATATGCGTTTGAGGGAGGAGCAGGATGCTGCTTATAGAGCAGCACTTGAAGCTGATCAAGTATGTTGATTTTTAAGCATTAGTTTTGCACTTGTTTAATGCTTGTTATTGGCCAGATAGCTTGTTCCCATTCTTCTCATTGATGGATGCTAATGTTCAATAGACACATATCTAAAATCTAATATTGTTTTCTTTCTCTCTCTTTCATTACGTAAGGCTAGAGAACGCCAGAGGAGACAAGAGCAAGAACACCTGGAAAGGGAAGCTGCTGAAGCTGAGAGGAAGTGTAGGGAGGAAGAAGAGGCTCGTGAAAGAGAAGCTCATGAAGCTGCAGAAAGAGAGGCTGCAATTGCTAAGATGCGGCAGGAGAAAGCCCTCTCACTTGGTGCTGAACCTGAAAAAGGGCCTAATGTCACACAAGTAATTTCCTGCTTAAGAGATTAAATTCTTTTCTTCATAAACATATGTTTTGGTACTCGAGAATAGGAACTCAAATAAATATAATTGTGAATGTTGTTATCAAATCAGGTTTTGGTACGTTGCCCAAATGGAGAACGCAAAGAAAGGAGGTTCCACAATACTGTTGCAGTCCAAACTTTGTATGACTATGTTGATTCATTGGGTTGCTTAGAAATGGAGAATTACAGTCTTGTTTCCAACTTTCCGAGGATTGTATATGGCCAAGATAAGCTCACATTGTCCTTACAAGAAGCAGGATTGCATCCTCAGGCCAGCCTTTTTGTGGAGCTGAACTAGCTGGAGACGAAGTTCAATGCATAGTTATATGATGGTTCAAGAGTGGCAAGATGCAATGGAAGCCGCAAGCAGGATATTTTGTTGTGCCCCTATTTTTTCGTCTTTCCTTTTTCAACGTGATTAGCAATGATACAACGAGACAAGATAGCTGCCTGTGACTCCATCTATGGATGCTCATTTTCTTACAGTGCAGATTCAGTCGTGCAAAAACAAGTAGGAACAGCGCTGAAATAATGAAATATTGATTAGCACATAGAACAAATGGAAAAATTATGTGATTGTAAATTCGAGGACAGAAATCAAGTGATTGAATGTTTAACTTGATAGCTTTATAACGTAATCAATTAGCTTATTACACTAATCAAGTCGTTGTAGCACTGGGGTGAGTATTTCCGCCTGTCACGCGGACGACCGGGGTTCTCCACCCCCAGCTACGGCGTCATTTTTTCATTCAATAAATTTACATTAATTTGACATGAGCAACCTCAAACAAATCACAACCTTCAATCACAGTTCAAGTGGGACCCAAAGTAACACACACTGCATGATCTGCCTATTGCGTGTAAAGCCCATCAGGGCCCGGTCGTTCTTAATCTTTGCCTTCGCTGGAGAATACCAGCTCCGATGGAGACAAAGTTCCTTTATATGATGCCCATTGCCTACTCCACGCGGCTTCAAATCTCGTGTAATACACTTTCCCATCACTTGTTCGTGATAACCATCAAAGCCATGAAAAAAACATGAATTTTATTTATTTAATATTTTTCAAATCATCCAATTTTTCTCCCAATTTAGGTGAAAATACTGTCTAAGATGAAGTTAATTTAGTGTGAACTTCTCAATTCGGACAATAGTAACCCCAATTGCAATGAAAATTAAATTAACGTTAACAATTATCGGCACCGTTGGATTGGTAATCCCCGTGACGCTCAAAATCTAATTTTACAACTCGGCAAGTAAAAGTGAATAGAAGGGAAACACTCGTGATCGTCAAGACATCTGACTCCACGCGCTTGTTGACTCGCGTGGCCACTGTGACCTTCTGCTCTCTTCAGTTTTTTTCACCAACTTTAGCAGTGCAAATCGAGCCAGAATTCCTATCCGATGTATATAATAAAAGAAAGTCTCCTAAACGATGGTGTAAATAAAGATCGAAGAAGACGGATCGCGATTGAAGTTTGGGAATGGAATTGAAATCATCATCGGAACGGGAGATGAGTTTGTACGACATTCTCCGCCGGCTACGCTTCCGATCGGCATTCGATTCATATAACGTCGCTTGCGAGGCTTTCTCTGAACAACACCTTCTCTTTCTCTCGTTTTCGGTTCCAATCGGTGTCAAAATTAAAAGCTTGCTCTAGTAGCA
The DNA here is from genome assembly GCA_032401905.1 of Swietenia macrophylla. Taxonomy (NCBI): domain Eukaryota; kingdom Viridiplantae; phylum Streptophyta; class Magnoliopsida; order Sapindales; family Meliaceae; genus Swietenia; species Swietenia macrophylla. The sequence goes on along the minus strand of CP135568.1, from coordinate 334,659 downwards.
GCGTGCCTTTTTAATTTTTATTTTTTTTATTGTGTTGCGAATTCTCGGGTGTGTGTTTTTTTTTTTTTTTTTTGGTTTTTTTGGTGAAAATGGATTGTGGTTTGGGTTTTGTGAAATCGGAGATGGAGGACGCTGAGTTCGCCGAGAGGGATCCGTCTGGTCGATACGGTCGGGTACGAGTCATTTCTACTTTTTGTTTTTCAAAGATATTACTACGATGATAACTTCTATTTTATTTTAGGTATGAAATCCATATTACACTTAGGGAAATATAGTTCTTAAGGTTTAGTTGAGCGAAAATTGGGGTCAGGGTTTCATAGAAACGGGATAAGAGATTGTATTACGTTTTCGAGTAACACTTTTAATAATGAGATTTATTTTGGGGATGGATTGTGAATTTTTGGTTCATATCTTGTCATTATCGGTTTTGTAGTTCTGGTGGGATATTCGTTGGGTTTACTAAAACTGAAGAATTTGAACTTCTTTGTTAGAAGTGAAGATGTATTTCTTCCAAGTAATTTGAATCGAGTTGAGATCATCTAATGGAATAACTAAATTTGTCTTCGTTACATTTGATGAAGTGAATTCGTGTCACTGAAAAAACATGGATGCGTAAATCTTGATGACTAGAATGATGGATGTCAATGCTTATGCATTTTGTGAAGTAATTATGAGGTCTGTTGTGTTGAGTTGTTTGCTTCTGTTAGATCTAGTGATATGGTCTTTGTTTTGGTTTCTCCAGTATGATGAAATATTGGGGAAAGGAGCGTTCAAGACTGTGTATGGCTCTACAACCTATATCTTTTTTAGTTTCTTGTTTGTGGATTAGTAGATTGTTAGTTTAATTGGTATTTTATGTGTAGATATAAGGGATTCGATGAAATTAATGGGATAGAAGTTGCTTGGAATCAAGTGAATATTGAAGATGTAATGCAGTCACCTGATCAGTTGGAAAGATTATATTCAGAGGTTCATCTTTTGAAGTCTCTGAAGCATGAACATATTATGAAGTTCTATGACTCTTGGGTGGATGATAAGAATGAGACTATTAACATGATAACAGAGATATTTACTTCGGGTAGTTTGAGGCAGTGAGTTTCATGGACCATTTCGCATTTTCCTTTTCCTTCTCCTTTTCTCTTGGCTTTCATTAATCACTTTGTTAATCTTATGTGGGTTTAGATATCGTAAGAAGCATAAGAATGTTGATATGAAGGCCATCAAGAACTGGGCAAGGCAGATTCTTCGAGGTTTACACTATTTGCATAGTCATGATCCTTCTATAATACACCGGGATCTGAAATGTGACAATATATTTGTCAATGGAAATAATGGAGAAGTGAAAATTGGAGATCTTGGGTTGGCTATTGTCATGCAGCAGCCTACTGCTCGAAGTGTTATTGGTAACAACTAATGTCTCTCTGGTACTGCTATGAGTTGTATTAGACTTGGATCATCTTGGTAACTCCTTCTCTAATGTGCAGGTACTCCAGAATTCATGGCTCCAGAGCTGTATGAAGAAGAATACAATGAACTTGTCGACATTTATTCTTTTGGCTTGTGCATACTGGAGATGGTTACTTGTGAGTATCCATATAATGAGTGCAAAAATCCAGCACAAATATATAAGAAGGTTACCTCTGTAAGTTCATGATCACCTGCAATCATCACATACTCTTCTATTTCTCATTGGCCTTTTTGATATTCAAACTTCTTTTACTGTAGGGTATAAAGCCTGCTTCCCTTGGTAAAGTGAATGACCCCCAAGTCAAGCAATTTATAGAAAAGTGTATTGTTCCAGCATCACTGCGATTGCCTGCCTTGGAGCTCTTGAAAGACCCTTTCCTTGCCGCTGAAAATCCAAAGGAGGTTTTTTGTGATGCACTGCAGCTACTCAATCTTGTGCCTAAAGAAATGAACTTGCCCCAGTCTGAACCTCATCCTATGGACATAGACCTTAACCACAAGAAGCTTTCAGCTGAATCTTGTGCAAAAAGCAATAATGTTGCACCTTGGTTTTTAACTCCAGAACTTCAGCAATTTAGTGAGAATAATGAATTCAGGTTAAGAGGAGAGAAAAATGATGATAATACAATTTCACTGAGCTTGCGAATTGGTGATAGATGTGGTAAGTAAATTTGTTGTGCTATAAATTGTGTTTTTTTTTTCCTGTTATACTTTCAGTTGATAATGTTGTGTTATATCAGGTCATGTCAGCAATATCCATTTTGTTTTCTACCTTGATTCTGATACTGCAATTTCAATAGCTAAGGAGATGGTTGAACAGCTTGATTTGTCTAATGAAGATGTGGTTTCTATAGCTGAGTTGATTGATAACTTCATAATGAAGCTCGTGCCCAGCTGGAACCCTTCGTTTGCAAGTACTGCTAGTCTGCTAAATAGTTTACTCAAGGGTTCTTCTGTACTACCAAGCAGTATAATCTCATTGAAGTGCCCAGGGGTGTCAGGGTTCGATAAGGCATTGACTGAGGCAGTCAGCCAGCAAGGTGTTCTTTCTGAGTTGGCTGTTGTGAAAGACCAACACAATCAAGCATCGGCCAATTCAGATATATCTGCTGAATTTGATGTCCCAATCACCTCGGATGCCAACAACCGCCAATCTTCAATGCCTTCTGGTTACAGTCTTGATGAATGCCATAAAGTTCCAAATACATACGATTTCTGTTCGCATTATACGGTTTATGATCATGGTAAGGATACTGTTGGGGAATCTGGTTTGACCAATGAATCCACGCAGAACTCCCAGATATCCTTCATTGATTCATGCACTGGTATATCAAAAAATTTGAGCTTGTCAAGCATCAACTCTTTATCCCTGTCAGACAGGGAGCATTGTGAAGGACTAAAGCTGGAGCTTGATTCCATTATTTCAAAATATCAGCAGGGTTTTCTGGATCTCCTGAGGATGAGAGAGGAAGAGATAGAAGATGCCAGAAAGAGGTGGCTGGCTGGTAACAATTCATCTGTTAAATGAATTACTAGAATTCTCTTAGGAATTTTTTTTTTCACCCTTCTGCTTTAATTGCTGCCATTTCCTTGCTACTGTTGCTTTGGAAAAGTCATTCTCTGACCGATAGCTCATTTGGTTTGAATTTTTAGTGTGTAATTAAACCGCATTCTAATCATATATTTTTTTGATACCTAAATTGTGAAACACAGCCATTGATGTACGTGTTGGCTTAATCATTATTATTTATTGTTTCTGCCCATTTCAGGCACTAACATTTTGATTGATTGTCAGCATTGTAATTTGACAACTTTGTACTGCGGAACTTAAACTTTAGTTTTATTCTGTCTCAATTATGAACTTTGAGTTATGAATTTCTTTTGTGTCAGGGTGGAGCTCTGATCTTGTCTCTATTATTTTTCTATTTCCATGTCGTAGCAATTGTACGCGTGTTAAACATTGAGTGAAGAGGGAGTTCCCACCTTATCAGCAATTCATCGTAAACAAGACAAGACAATCAGGTTCAGACAAGATTGATTTGCTTTGATAGAATGGTGCATACGCAGGATTTTGATTATAGTTTTAAAACCCCAAATGGACAAAATGGAAGCTTAACCAATTCCTGTAAGAGTGCGAGTTAGCAGTCTCAAAACAGAAAGGCTAATACTCTGAAATATAATTAGCATTTTGCAAGTCACTAAAATGAGATAAAGAAACATAAATACTAAATGGTTTACCATGCTTATTTTGATTGGAAAGGCTATTGCAATAGTGGTACTGTGGTGTCTAGAATGCTTATACACCATTAATTTACTCTTTGAAAAATGGTTGGTTAAATATTTAATATACACCAACTCCTGTTTCTACATTTTTTTTAAAAATATTTGTCTAGTTTCTTTTTTTTCTGTCTGTCGACAATTTTCGAAAGCATTATAACTGAAATTGAAATGTGATGGCTCTTTTGCACGAGCCATTATTACCCCAAGTGACATAAATAATCATACCGAGAGAAAGAACCCCACTTTCCCTTTGCCATCAAGAATTAAAACACTTTACCAAACATTATTAGTCGACACATATTGTCACGGATTTTGAACCACAATCAAGTGGGTAACCAACGCCGCCCACACCATTATTGCAGTACTGGCATGCTCAAGATGGCCAAAATAACTGCATGAAGAAGTTGCAGACCTGAAGTTACAAAGATGCATTAAAGTTCTCGAGCAGCAGGCCGGCTCCCATGGAGATATACAAACCTGTAGTTTCACTAATGGAACAAGAAAATATTTGAAAAAAATTTTAGATAAAAACAGTTCTATTATGTTAAAGTGACATAATAAAAATATTTAATTAATAAAAAATAATTATTTCTTAATAATAAATAAAAAAAATTAAAAATAAATTTTATAAATTTTTTTTTCTTTCTGTTAATTTATACACGATTAATGAATAATTTTTTTTTTTTTTTTATTGATTTGAACATGTCACCTAACTCTTTCTCAAATACTTGAATCTTTTTTTTTCTTTTGTTGATGTAATAATCTCACCTAACACTTTCTCAAATTCTTGCTTGGCTATATTTGTGTCTTAAGATGAAATGTGCAGTTTCTGGAAAATCGATGAATTGAAAATTCCTAAAAAAAAATTTGTCTAGATATACAAAGGACATCAGAATATGAACTTTCTTTCCCCCTAATATGTCGACAATTACACAAATCGGATCATTGCAAACAATTGGTATATTTTTCGGTAACAGTGTATGATTCTTTCTTAATTTCAAGCTCCAAGCACATCTAAATTCAATTGTGAACATGATCGGCCTTCTCAGTTCATCGGAGGAATGCATTGGAACTTGTAAAACTGCATAAATTCAAATTCATCACAAAATTTATTCACAAATCTTATTAACAGAATCAATGATTTTCATTGCAATACCCACACAAGAAACACGAGGAATGCACAGAGAAGAACAATGAGGGAAATCTTTTCAATTGGTGAGAAATTTCTGGACAGGACAAACATTTTGAAGCAATCCTACATTTAACGCAATCAAAACTGAAAAACCAGAAATTGTCACATGTACTACCAGTTTTCCTTGGCTATTTTTGATTTCTCAAGAATGAATTTCCCTTCCTTGTACTTCTGTGTTTCCTCATAAGCTCGTTCATACTTCCAACCCAACACCTCTCGGCAGTCGCAGCAGTAGACATCAGCAACCGTGTGCAGACCGGTCATAAGTTGCCGGTCTTCTTTAGGCCCCACCATAATATTCATAGCATGGGAGAACAGAAATGCTCGACCATTTCTTCCCTGATAACGAAATCAATAAAGGAACTTTCAGAACAAGTATTTGGGCAACCTTTTAGCCGCAAGCAAAACCAAAATCAGGTTATTTCATATGCAAAAAAATGCTATACAGACAATACATAATAGAATCCCACTAGCTACGTTTAACAAAATCACCTCAACTTAACTGAAAAAACACAATTCAGGTTTAATTTTTTCCTCAACATAAGCAAACAAGGAGTAAGCATCAATTATTTTCTTAAACAAGGCAAAGTTCTTCACCTGAAATGATTTAGAAATGACATCGTCGTGAAGGGCAACATGGTTCCGGCAATTATAGCAACTGTACAACCTAGGCCCAACCATTTCCGCCATTGGCGATGATTACAAGCACAGTCCAAACTCCGGCTCCTTAAAAAAAAAAAAAAAACTACAGTATAAATACAAGCACACTCCATAATATCAATAACAAAACACCAAAGAGTAAAGTAATCTAAAGCTTAACTTTTTTACCTAAAAACCTATACCAATTATAGCCAATTATCCTTTGCTTGACAAGAAATCTGTTCCCAGATATAAACCAGAGAAATTGAAAATGTGAAGGGTCAACATTCAGAAGAAAACATCTGCAAGAAAATTAAGAAAACAGATTCACTTTCGGTCTCAAGTAAGAGATTACTGACAAATGGACAAGACTGAGAAACAAAACCACCCAATTGAATGGTTGTACAAGATCAAAAACGGGAAAGTAATACAACCCAGTAACTGAAAGAAGCATTTGATGTGAACCAAGCACAAACTCGCCTCAAAAAATTACTTTTGTATATAATTTTAGCTTAACACAATCAATTATGTATTGAAATGTTGAGTTGAACAGATCGGTGAAGATATTTAAGATTGTCAAGAAACTCGGAGTTACATGTTAAGCTTAAGGATTTATCTCTTCAAACCTGACCATGATCCATGGACTGGATAGATGATTCCGCGGAAGAATGTGTTAAAGTGTTAGGGTTTTGTCTCTGAAACTGTTAAACTGTTTCAAAGTGGTGGTGTTTGGGTCCGAGTATGGGGGGTTCGCAGGAGAAGAAGTTGACAAGTTGCTGGGCAACTGTCGGGAAAACTTATTGTCAACACATTATACCTTTTTATTCATTATTTATTTTTGTAGAAATGGGCAGAAATTATCAAATAATAGTAAAATAGTCCAAAAAGCCGGCTAATTCTGAAGTGATCAAGAGACAGACAGCAAGGCCGCCACTTTCGTGCCATGGACTCATGCCCTCTGCTACAGTAGCTCATGTTACCTATCACTGTTCTTTAGCTGCCACCTTGCAAGTTCTACAGTCATGATTCTACAAAGTTGGGCTCAATTAAGGCTCATTCAAACCCCCTCAATGGGCTTTAAAGACATGTCATTTGTCCAGAAGAAATGATGGGCTATCCAATGCTCATATTCGCGTGGGCCTTAGCATTCTCAAACAATAGCAAGTCCACAACCTTACTTCCATCTATCGTAGTCCATGTCAGGAAATGAAAGTATGGCATTTATGAAAATTGATTCCACGCATATTATTGCCATTTAATCTCTTTTAAGCAAATAAACAAAACAATTAAACAATCTTGCAACCGGACAGAACAGGCCATGTTGGAAACATTTGATCAGGGCTCTCATTGGCAAAGCCATTGCTTTGGGCGACCTCGCCTTCATTAATAATACATGTTCTCTTGTGATCATCGTACGCTAGAAAAGATACTGGAATCTGGATTTATGGAGCTCCTTTTTCATATATACCGGATGGTGCCCAAATCTGTTTGTGGTTGCCACTTGCGGGTAGCCACTGTGAGGAAAGAAGTAGTTTGAAAATGCCCATGACAAGGATTGATACATATTATATTTTAATAGTATTATGAATTAACACTAATGTGTTTTTAAATTCTCGTAGTTCTTTCTGACTGTTGAGATCTAAATTCCTGAAAAATTACCAATGTTTCATTACCTTTCTGTCGGCCAACCATTGTCATGAATACATAAATGGTAGCTGCAACAAGCTAGCATACTTACAGCAAGTCTACTGTTGAACCATTGGGGAATCTAGCCATAGCATCTGCAGTAAGAGAAATAAACTATGGAAGAAGAATCTGCACTTGAAATTCGAACTCCTTTAAGTATGTCTCACTGTACTCTAGCCTAGCTTCAGGTTTAATTTGGTTGTCTCACTGTAGCTTAGCTTCAGGTTTAATTTGGTAATTCTTTTTCTTGTTGCAAATCTATCCAATTTACTGAATAATTTCTGTGCAGTATCTAAAGATGATGAAGGTACTACCATGGCATCGTCTTCATCACAAGCCATGGCTGCAATACTCTATCAGAGATTGACGAAACTCAAGAACCTGGAGATAACTCACCTGTAAAACAAGTTGCCTTAACGGTATCAACGACATATGATCCTTCTTTGCCAGTCCTCACATTTCCAATGTGGGTTTTAGGCACTCTTTCGTGTGTTCTTTTATCATTTCTGAACCAATTCTTCTGTTACCGCACAGAACCTCTAACACAGCAATTTCGGCTCAAATATCAGTGGTTCCTCTCGGCCAACAGATGGCTGCCAAAATCACAGATCGTGTCTTCTTCAAAGGAACTCGTTGGGAATTTTTCACCGAATCCTGGACCGTTCAATGTTAAAGAACATGTCCTTGTCACAATCTTTGCCATTTCTGGAGCTATCAGCGTTCACGCCGTTCGAATTGTTACTGTGTTAAAGTCTTTTACAAGAAGCATATCACCTTCTTTGTCTCCCTCCTCGCTGTCTTCACCACACAGGTTAGATCTTCCACCTTGACATCGCCGCCTACGAGCGAGAAGGTCCTCTCTACTTGAGTACATTTTTTGCCATGAGTAATTGCGTTGGTTTTGCTCCACTTACTGCTCCAGTTGTACATGTTGCACTGTTCCATGGAAGGTTGTAAAACTGTCATTTATGATATTTGCAATGACAAGAAAGCATGTGTCAACATTATAACTCCAGCGATGAAATGCGGGGAAATATGAGAGCAAAATAAAGCAAGTTTTCAAGAAAAAGGATTGGATATACATACTAAATTGATGAGGAAGTACAAGTAAGTTCCAGAGTGGTGGTTTATGTGCATTCTTTTGATAAACATAGCAGCCACCATTTTTGCTTAGGAGTATTGCAATGATCGACTTCAGTAGCCGTGGTGGGGAGTTTTAGTAGCATGTGTAATCGCCATTGTATTCACTCTTCCCGTTGGAATCATCACAGCCATCACAAACCAGGTAATTTATTTCACATTGTTACGGTAATTTAAGCAATATATCCTTCAGAGTTATCAGCTTACATATATAATTACCTGTTGATCACTTGCCGATGACAGACACCAGGATTGAACATTATCACCGAGTACATAATTGGGTATATTTATCCGGGATATCCAGTGGCTAACATGTGCTTCATGGTGTATGGATACACTAGTATGACACAGGCAGTCACTTTCCTGCAGGACTTCAAGCTCGGCCACCATATGAAAATTCCTCCTAGAACAATGTTCATGGCACAGGTCAATTATCATTTCATTCCAAGATCTTTTGATTACATTACATCAAGATCAATGAGAATTCTTGAAATCCGCTCAGATTGTAGGAAAGGTAATAGCCTGTTTCGTGTACTTGGGCACTGCCCGGTGGCTAATGGAAAGCATATCCGACATCTGCGAAAACAGCTTCAATTAGTGTTTGGACTTGCCCAAGTGATAGAGTCTTCTATGATGCATCCGTTATATGGGCACTGATCGGACCGCGCAGAATTTTCGGAGATTTGAAAACTTACGAGGCAATAAGCTGGTTCTTCTTAGGCGGAGCAATAGCTCCATTTCTTGTCTGGCTAGCTTCCAGCATTTCTAGATCAAGAATGGATTAAACTCGTCCACTTGCCGGTGTTAATCGGCGCCACAGGAATGATGCCACCAGCTACGGCAGTTAACTACACTACTCGGACAATTATGGGTTTCCTTTCAGGATTTGTTATGTTTAGATATCGATTATCGACCAGACTAGTGGCAGCGTTACAATTACGCTCTTTCCGGGTCCCTGGATGCTGGGCTTGCTTTTTTGGGTGTACTTATTTACTTGTCTGGGTTGGTGGAGAAATGATCTCGATGGTTGTCCTTGTGCTTCTTGTCCGACGGCCCCACGAATTCTTGTCGAAGGCTGCCCAGTTTTCACCGAGACCCAAAACTTGCATAGTTAGGGTTCCTTACTCCGATTTTCGTTGCAACTCTCTCTCTAATCATTGACTTGAACTGGGTGGCTCCAAAAGATTTTGGATTGAAAAAGAATTTGTACGTACAGATAATTGTTATTATTTACGGTATTTATTAATTTATATCAATTAAAAAATCGATCTGAGTACTTGCTTAACCCGGGCCGGGCCGGGCCGTGCCAGGCTAGGCCAGGTCGCAGAGTAGTGTCCACTGAACTCCGAAACGCAAACTCGCAAAGCTGGCGATGGAGACGGAAGAGAGCAGCACAGCGAGCATCAAAAAGTTGCGCTTTCAACTGGAATCCCGAATCGAGACCCAGCACAAAACCCACCTGGACCTTCTCTCGTCTCTCCAAAACGTAGTCCCGAATCTCGTCTCCTCTCTCGATCTCTCTCTCAATCTCATCTCTAATTTAAACCACCGAACTTTCAACCCTACACCTCCCCTCCCTGAAATCCCCAGTTTGCCACCGAAACCCCACAATAACCACAGCGACAGTAATGTCAAACAGGTGCCGGTTGAGCATTTGCTACAGTCTCCGGAGGGAGCGGAGGAGAAGAGAGCGGGGAAGTTTGTCGCTGACGAGAGCGCGAGTCCGATGGCGGTTGTGAAGGCAATGGTCGCTGCCTGTTTGTTACAGCTCGTGCCGTTCAATCCTATAGATTCGTCGATTATATCGCGGAAGTTGGAGAGTGACGCGAACTTGACGTCGGCGGAGAAGAAGGCGTTGAGAGAGATCGGCGGTGAGTCCGGTGCGATTTTGGCGGTGGAGATGGGGCTGAAGAGCATAGCTGAAGAAAATGGCGGAGTCGAGCTTGACGAGTTGTCAATTAGTGGAAAATCTAGGGTTATGGTTTTGAGTATCGATAAAATTCGTTTATTGAGAGAATTGCCGGAAAGTGTTCAGTTGAAGCAAGAAGTAAAGCAAGAGGTAAACGAAGGTGGGAACAATCAAAATCAAGGTCAAATGGATATGTTCGGAATTCAACGGCCGGATATGTGGGATCCGCACATGGCTGGAATGGCACCAATCTACAGAAGAGCAGGAGGAGGGAAGATTGGGCCAAGGGGAAGAGGAGGAATGATGGGGATGCAGCGAGGAGGGATGATGAATAGTAATAATAGGCAGCAGAATATGACAACGAGAACAGAAGAGGATGATTGGATTGATATTCAAGAAATGTTGAGTAAGAAGACATACAAGGAATCTCAGAGGTCGAAAGCAGGTGAGGAATTATTGGACCTGATACAACGACCCACTGCAAGGGAGACTGCTGTGGCTGCAAGGGTATTTGGTCTTCTTTGTGCTTGCTGCATGCAATTGATTATTACTATTAGTTATTTAATTGGTTTTTATATTGTTTGGTCTTTTTGATAGTTCAAGAGCAAAGGTGGTTCTCAAGTGAAGGAATATTGTTCCTCTCTAACTAAAGAGGATTGCCGACTTAAAACTGGTTCCTTTGCAGCTTGTGAGAAGGTTGGTAGGAAGTTTCAATTGTTAGCATTGTTTATTTTTCAAAATAATAGTTAGTGTTTTTGTTGGATATGTCAATTGTAAATTCAGTTTGATAGAAGTATAACAGAATGATAGCGTGCAATAGTGCTTAAATGTTTGTTTGTACACCTTTAATAAAGAAAAAGAAAGAATGGAGGATATAATAGTGAAAAATTATTTCTACAGATATTGAGAATTGGTTTGTTAGGAAGAAATGACTGCAAAGACATCTGTTTAGCATTAGGTCTTATGATGTACGTGGGTATACCTGGGGATGGAAGTCAGTGGTTGCTGTTGTTTAAATAATTGAATGCCAATATCCTTATAATTATGGCTTTGGTTGGGACACAATGGAGGGAACATTCAAGTATCTGACTCCAACTAATTTGTAGCTAGTTATTTCTTGAGTTGAATCGAGTTATATAAATAAGAACTTAACTAATGAGGCCCTGAGTTATTTATACTTTTTCCATACCAAAATTCTTTGCAGGTTCATTTTCGGAGAATAATTGCTCCACATACTGACATTACTTTAGGTGACTGTTCTTTTCTTGATACTTGCCGGCACATGAAGGTAAAAATATTTTTCTGTTTACTGACCATTTTAATTAGATATGATCTTTATTACGAGAGTAATGTGTTTGTCTTTATCTTGACAGACATGCAAGTATATACACTATGAGCTTGATCCAGAGAGAGATTTACCACCTACAATGATTGGTGCTGGTCTTCCTCCAACCAAACCATTAAAGCCTCAACGTCCTGAATATTGTTCTGAAGTAGAACTTGGTGAACCACAATGGATTCAATGTGATATTCGTACTTTTAGAATGGACATTTTAGGACAATTTGGAGTTATAATGGCAGATCCTCCCTGGGATATTCACATGGAATTGCCTTATGGGACGATGGCTGATGATGAGATGCGCAATCTTAATGTTCCTGCATTGCAGACTGATGGTCTGATTTTCCTCTGGGTAACTGGACGTGCAATGGAGCTTGGACGTGAATGGTATGTACATTCTTTGGCCATGTCTATTGATATCTTAATACATTGTTAATCCTCACTGCTTAAGAATCACCAAATAGGCTTCATATGAATGCTATGCTTCTTGCAGTTTAGAACAATGGGGATATAAGCGTGTTGAGGAGATCATATGGGTGAAGACTAATCAACTTCAACGAATAATTAGGACAGGGCGGACAGGTCATTGGCTCAATCATAGTAAGGAGCACTGCCTTGTTGGAATAAAGGGGAATCCAGAAGTAAATAGGAATATTGATACTGATGTCATAGTTGCTGAGGTTCGAGAGACAAGTCGTAAGCCAGATGAGGTTTGTTGAAGACATTCCATAATTTTTGATAATTGACTCATTGCCTGTTACAATTCTGTGTTGCCTCTTTGAGATAAGGCTGTTCATTCCATTGTAGGCTTTCCTTGTGAAGCCTACAATAGCTGTAATCTTTTTCCTTGTGAAGTGAAATATTACCTTCTGCAGGATTGTTTCACTATAGTCTACTTGTTATGTCTGATGTGAATTGATTTTCAAATAATTCAGTCCTTCCTTACTTGATGCATACAATTCTGTTCTTACGAATGCATTTTCTGGCAGATGTATCCAATGCTGGAGAGGATAAGTCCCAGGACAAGAAAGCTGGAATTGTTTGCTCGCATGCACAATACTCATGCGGGGTGTGCTTTCTTGAATCATATTTATGATTTTTCTTTTTACATGCTTTAATATTACTCTATTTAGTATTGATACTGGTTTTAGCAAAATTAAAGTGATAAATATCTCCCACTTGTTTAAGACGGCACTGACTCGTTAAAGATCAGGCTTTGCAATTTTCCTATGATGTTTTCAAAGTCATTACACTTGAGATCTTTTCTTTAGCTTCTTTCATTGAATTTAGTTTCGTGTTTTTAATCAGGTGGATGTCACTCGGCAATCAATTGGAAGGAGTACGATTGGTTGACGAGGGCCTACGGGCAAGGTTCAAAGCTGCTTACCCAGAAGTCGAAGTGCAGCCGGCTTCCCCTCCCAGAGCTTCTGCAATGGAAATAGATTCAAATGCTAGTCAAACAAGGAGTCCGTTTGAATCAAGGTCCGCTGCAATGCAGTTTGCAGAGCAGCAGGCTGCTCCTGAGGTTGCCTACACTTCTGAAGAGAAGCCAATGGCGGTAGATGCTGATGTGATCAACTGAATATTGCTTTCCGCTTTATTCTTGGCTGTTTATAGCCAGAATTTCTCTCTCTCTCGCTTTTTCATTTCTAAGTTTCCATATCAGAAACAGAAGAAATTTTGTTCTACATTTTAGCCTACTAATTCTGTGACCCATTTGATACAGTGTGTAAATTTGAACTGTTATATCGGGTACCTGGTTCCCTTAGTCATTATTTAATCGTTCAGCGTCATCCACTTTTAGGTATGGCAGGCAAAGAAAGATGGGCCAATTGTATTTATGGAGTCGCAAAATATCCGCCTAAATGTATGTGTCGCGAATTCCAATTTTCCTGTTAATCTCTGAGGCTCTTACTTCTATAACTGAACCTCTGAAGGGAAGTTGTCGGCACAAAAACAGCTGGCAATCATTAATTAATTAAGAATGTAGAAAGCCTTTGTCACCTCCGTAATATCCGGGGTTTTGTTTTGGACCTCTCTCTGTTCTTCTTTCTCGTTCTTATAACCTCGAATTTGACATTTTCTTTTCTTTTAAAGTTGCAAAAGAGGAAGTGGGAGACTTTCTTTTCCGCAAGATCATAGTTCCGTTTTGCATGTTCTGGCAATTCAAACAAATACACATACATACGTAATAGAAGCAGCATCAGTTTCCACACCTCAAAAACTAAACGTTTTATTTTCTCAAAGTTGTATTAAAGAATTACAAGACCAATATACTATATGAACCGATGATGTAGGAATGTGCAAAAATGAAGAAGTAATTGGATTCTGAAAATAATTACGCTGTTCACATGATGCCACTGATTATTGCCCATGCTACCGATCCGATAACAGCTGTTACGGCGACTGAGAATCTTAGTGATGGTGAAGAAGAAGGTGGGTGTGGAATTGAGCCAAACGCATTTGTGTAAGAGGGTGCAATTTCAGGAAGTGCACTTGGACCATAAGAAGGAGAAAATGCTGACACATTTCCGACTGTGATGTGTAGCTTCTGCTTCTTTTGACAGTGCCCTGGTTCTCCACTAGTGAAATAGAAATTCGCTTCTGAAGTAATGTTAAAAAGAGAGTTTCCATTGTTCATGTACAGAATTGGATCAGTAATGTTACATGAGTTGTAGGATTGCACTGTCACTTGAATTACTGAATCTTGACTTGGTGGGTACAAGAACACTGCAATAACGTAAGAAGAATATATGATGATTGATGAAAGATCAGAAAAATGAGGGAATAAAGAAGAAGAGGAACTTACAGAGGGAATCTCCAATGGCGAAGGTGTGATATTTGGCCCATTTGGCATAGACAAGAGGATTTGCTGCAGTGGGGATGCCCCAAGCATCTAAATCTCCAACACTGTACTGATAGCAGAAGACTTCGGTTTGCAGTTGCAGTAACAGAAGAAGCTGAAAAGTACACAAGAAATGAAATCTAGGACTTTGAAGATTGACCATTTCTCTGGCAACGAGAACTTAGCTTCGTTCCCTCTCTCTTTCTCAAATCTAGGAGTGAATCAAGAGTCTTCAGGGTGAAATCTTATTGGGCTAAATGTATGAAGGCAGATTGGCGAAGCAAAAGAAGACAAGTTGAAGTCTAGTTTACTTTAATGCCCTCTGATAGGAAAATTAACAAGTTTCTGATTATAACGAAGAATGGTTGAATGGTCAAAACTCATAAAGTGAGATGCCCAGAGATCAATGGGAATGAATGGTGGAGATCAGCAAATCAATATCCAATAAGATCCAGTTGTATGGCAAAAGACTTTGCGATACAGAAGGAAAGAACTATATACTCAAATTGGTTTGGACAGAACATTTAAAAAATCACATATGGTTAATAATTGGCACATGGGCCAGTTGGATTGTTCATTCCCAGCAATGAATCCAAATAGGTACGAAGAAGAGAGAGGAATTGGAAGAGTGGTGACGTTTCACAAGACATAAAATATTATTGGATGTATTGATCCAATCCGTTTATCATGTGGACAGGACATGAGAAAACCGAGAGACCTGTCTCCTTTCACATGGTTTGTCTGCCGGGGTTATCATCTCTAATTATTTTCAAATTTGATAATAAAGTTACTTCATTCTTCAGTCAGACAGCTTCGAACTTTCATTAAACCTGCATATAAATGACAGACTACAGTTGTTGTTTTGTTAGACCAAGAATATTCAGAAAAAATGGAACTGCCAACTCTTTTTCGACCTTCTGCAAATGGAAATAAAATATCTTAATTTTGCACAAGAGATTTGGAACCAAATCCAGAAAGTAAACGAATGATTATTGATGGAAGCAGAAAAATCCATTACGATTACACCAATTATGAGATGAATGGGTAGGTGGATTAATCGAAAACAGATCAATGTAATAACACTTGAGAATTATCTACTTATCTGGGCAAATATGTTATATTTACTAATCCTGAAAGCATCACAAAATTTTGAACGTTAACATCAGACGAGGTATACGGAACAGATGTGCAGCATCAGTCTACTGTATTTCGCAAAAACACTATCTAAAAGCAGTGAGTCTAGCCATTCTTCCACTAGCAATCACTTCTAATGCATTAAACTCACTGCCTGCAAATCAATCAAAACCTTAACTATCATATGAAGCAGAGCACAATGGAAAATCCTCCCCTTTCCTTATTGATCAGATTGCACTTTGTAACGAGAAGATGAACACTTTCAATCATAAAAATTTTAAGGTGTTTATTCATCAAGGTGAGTGAATCAGACAGTAAGTGGTTGTGCCTCAGAAATTCTCTCCCTCATTGTTGTCCACTCTTGTGATTCTGTTAACAAAAGCAATGCATTTGTAAGTAAGGTCTATTAACACTAGTCTAGTGTAAATCGGATTCAAAGACAATCAAAAAACTCACTTGACTTTTGGCTCTCTGCAATCACCAGGAGCCGCCTCTGCAAGACAGACGCCATGAAGAGGAACATTGAGCACATGCCAAACATGATGGTGATGGGAAATGCATTAACCTTCGAAAAGGATACAGATCAATTTTTAGAAACATGAGAGGAGAATAATAATATTGCGTTGTCCCGTAAGAATGTCGGAACTCACATTGTACAGCACAATGCAGACAAAGATGTTGAGAGGAATGCGAAAGAAGTTCATGATGGTGCTCCTAGCCTCCTCGGGAATGTATTGGGACCTCATCTTCATCATAGATGGCCAGAATATCCCGACACAAGCTTCAAACGTGCAAAAACCAATGAGCTGAAGACACCCAGAAAATGAGATGCTTCCACCTCTCACGTCAGAGTGAGCATCCAAGAACTGTTCAAACTCACAGAAAACTTATTAGAACCTCCAGTGTTTCCGCAGCACTATAGGTAAACGTAAAATTCACTTGGATGAGAAATGAAAAAAAAGATTAAATAATCCTCGGCATACATTTGTAAAAATGGGAATCAGGAGGGAAGCCGAAGAGAGTACAAAAACAATTTGCATATAGCTCTCAACTTTCAGGGACGAGCGGGCCATAAGTCTAGAGGCAAATGAACTTCCCAACATTGAAGCCAGCATGAATGTTGCGAATATGAACCCGTGTGGAATTTCCTCATCATTCGGGCTTAGAGCAGGCGTCCAGAGGAAGACAAAAGTGTACATAGAACCTTCAAATAGGGACTGTATGGCACCCAACAATGCAATTTTCTCATCTGATCAGGATGGAAAAATGATATTAGTAGAACTTTCCAAAAGATCAAAAAGGATAAAACGGACAAGGCGAGGGATAGGAACTACATGATAGGACAGATAGAAGAAAACTATAGAGAAAAATTGATCCTTAGTTTTATCTAAAAGGGTCATAGTTCACGTGGACAAGCCAAACGCACGTGGCTCACACAAAGGGTATAATCGATTAAGGGGAAGATGTCAGCAGAAATAACAATCAAGAAGGTATCAGAGACAACTAGGAATAGGCAGATCTGCATAAACTTTTAATCCATAAGAAAATTACCACAAAATTAAAGGTCAGTACGCCTAGAGTACTAAAAAGACGAGATTATAATTTACCAGAAGCAATTGCAATGGCAGCACCCTTGAGCTGAGCAATCAAGCCCTTGTTTTCCGAAGGGTCTCCATAGTTTTCAGTCCATGATGACAATATGATGATCATGCCAATGGCAAGAAAGCATGCAGCAGCATCAAATGGAGCAACAGGACCAAAACCCAGATAATCAACTAGTAAATTACCAAACAACCCAGAGATAATGGCAACCAAACCATTTCCCAGAAATATTGCCGTTGAGAATGTTACTGACATCCATTGTTGATCAAAACCCCTCTGAAAAATTCAAAAATGAGTAATAAGATACAAAGCAAAATACTAACAGAAAAATCTTTTTGCAAATATCTAATGCACGAGTAGGGCTCCAAGGATTCTTGGTGAAAAAAGCCAGAAACTCTCAAGAGTCCCAAGTCCGTGAAATTCCAATTAGAAAATATAGTTAATTACCACTTCTATGTGGCACTATGCCCTACAAACCATTCTACAATATGCTTCACATTTTAAGATGAGCAAATACCCGATGCATTTACAGCATAGCATGTAGTTTAAGAATTCTTAAAAAGTTATGTTTGCTTAAAGAATAGCAGTCGAGCAATCACACACCTTATTGTGTTCTGCAACAAGCCAAGACTCAAAGGCCGAAAAGAGTAGAGAAGTGGCAATGCCTCCCAAAATACGTCCCACCATCAAAACTTTGTAATCAGGAGAATGTTTGGTGATGCAACTCACAATGTAAGCTATACAGTAAGTCACACATGCTCTCTTTCGGCCCCTAAATCAGGCATACAATTAGAAATCAATAATCTAAACAATATTTGATGGGCAACTTTTTCTTTTTCTTTTTTTTTTCAAAGAAACCTTTGCAAGTATGAATTGAATGCATATAAGATCTTACTGTTTGTCAGCTAGGGATCCAACAATTGTTCCGAAAAACATAGACGACCCAAAACCAGCGATAAAGAGATGCCCAATATCCCCCTTATCAAATCCATACTGGCTGTAGAGGTAGTAAACGTATGGACCCTGCAGCCAATCCCCGGCTGTTGCCACAACCCAATTCAGCCAACTTTTCAAAAAGACGAGACAAATTTACGCATAATGAACATCCATAACATCACACCATTTAGAAAATTCTAAATAATAATGACAGATTGTTATAACTTGTAATCATTTGCCTTCAAGCATAGACATTTCAATTTCTTACAAGCAACGAATCTCTAAAGCAAGTCAAAAGAAAATTTTACATCAATTACAATGGTAATGTTAAAGATCTTACATGATCAATAAAGTATCGGGAATAAGCCAAAAACTTTTATCATATAATATTACCACTATGATGACCTGAATCAGAGCTTTGCCCATTGTGTTAATCATCACAAATAATAGTAATTGTAATATCATATTTGTTTCCTTTTCATTCTAAGAACTGGATCAACAGAAAGCACTCACAAATCCAAATCAAGGAAAAATTTACAGTCATTGATTAAAATTAAGCCAAATATGCCAAAAAAAACCATTTAAAAAAAATTGCAGATTACCCATCATAAGGGAGTAAACGACGAGATAGTTATTCATGAAACCATTGAAAGCAGAGGATGTATTAACACTGTCTTTGCCCGTTTTGCTCAGCTCCATGACTGCCACCACTGCCGCGAGACAAGCGAAAACAAGAAAGTAAAACGACTCCATTTCACTGTCTGTGTTTCCTTTTCCTTTTTCGCTTGCAGAAAAATTTATATATACAGGGAGGATTAGAAGGTGAGGGATGTTAAAAGAGACAAATCATCAATCCAGAATTGTCCATTTTTGCTGTATCTGCTGACGAGTGGTGTGAGGTAAAGATTATTGTAAATGAAGAAAGAACAGACAGACAAACTCCTGTTTCACGAGGTCCCGGGGAGTTTGTTTCTTCTAATTATTCATTTGATTATTGTTTTGAAATCTTTTCTTTTCGTTTGCATTATGGGTAATGCAACTGACACGTACATCAGTATATAATGGATCTAGTTTTCAGTTAGATCACATTCAACAAGCGTAATAATCTCATTTACGTTTCATTTACTAAAAATACAAACTCTGCGTCAGGAGATAGAAAGAAAAACAATGCCGTATTTCTCACAAAATATTGCTCGATGTTGTGATCATGTACTACTCATCTGAAACTAAAACTTCTTGACATCATCAACGGCGGCGCTTCTGAACAACGCCACGTCGACAGCCCCGCAAATCATACGGTATCCACGCTTTTTCAGCAGATCAGGCCCGTTGTGCGGCATGGCAAAACCAGCCAGATTTGGACGATGACCACTGCTGCCTAACACTGCTTTCTCAGCCTTCGTCATCAGCTCCTTGACTTTCTCGTTCCCTGGGTCTTTTAAGCATCCAATGCTCGCACTCAAATCCAAGGATCCTATCATCACACAGTCGACACCATCGACCGCTGAAATCTCTCTAACCCTTTTCACAGCTTCCTCTGATTCAACCTGACACATGATCGGCAACTCCTTTTCGCACTTTCACAACCGGGTGTGCAGATCCCCGTCTACCAGCAGGCGGGTATTTAGAATATGATACAGCTTTTTCGCTGAATCAGGATCGTCGATCATGGGGAACATCAGGCCATGAGGGCCCAAGTCAAGTGTTTTTTGGCCCAGGTGGGAGAATTTTCTGGTAGGCGAAGGATTGCTGGAGTCTGTGCGGCAACGAGTGCGCGCAGGCAGGAGAGAGCTTCAAAGATGCCACCGTAGCCGTGTTCCATGTCAACTACTACAAAATCGTATCCTGCATAGCCGCAGAGTTCAACAAGGTTCGGAGAGAAGCCGAGAAGGAATATGCCGTGCAGGGGTTTCCCCATCGTTGAGACGAGACTTTAGGGTTTTGATAGAATTACTTGTGCTGTTGAATGACGACATTTCTTTTTCAGAGTTCAGAAACAGAAGATGATCTTGTTTTATTAGATAGAAGGAAACTGTAAGTGGGCAAGTCTGTAATAATTATTGTAGGTGCTGAAATTCGAGAATCCCTGGGAATTATGGCTCACAGGTGTCATCGATTCCGTGATCTCCTCCTCCACAAGATAAGAAAGTACAACTGTAGTTGCATTTTATGATGTCATCCAGAGCAAGACTGCCTATAAGGACAGTGACACTTCCATTTCAATAAAATGATATTACGTCTAATATGTTGTGTAGTTCGAATTTCAATTTAGAGATAAGACTCTTCTAAGCAAAGTTTTGATTCTCTCCTCCAAGATAGTTAGTGCTTTCATATGCCAGCAGCAACAAACCAGCGAAAATGTATCCTTACTGCAGAATGCTTTTCGGCCCAACTAAGAGGCATTCTCTGCTCCAATGGCTGTTCGGCCCAACGAAGAGCATCCTCTGCTCCATTCGCTAGGTTGACGTTTAGCAAGTAACATTTGAAATAAGAATATATTTCAAGCTGAACACGTATCCAATTTCTTGCAGAAGCCTGGCATGATCCATAAAACCAAACAAACGGGATAATAACTGACGGCATTTCAAACAAAACCATTTTGAACTTCCAAGAAATAAGTAGGCAATGCGGTAGAAAATGTGCAAAACAGGCCCAGAACACTTTGGGAAAACACGTGCAGAACAAATAACCTATTGCTTTCGTATATCAATACCCAAAAGAAAAGAACCGTTCTTGGTGTACTAAAACATTCTCCACACTTGCTAGTGCCACAAAAGAAGAGTGAGGAACGCACCGTCCATTTCTGCAAATCTCACAGCCAAAGATTGAACAAGTCAGTAGAAACCTAAGCTTAAGCTTATTAATTGGCAGGCTTCTTTATTCAATCAAATCCTTTACCCTAAGAGCCTCGTTTCAGGACGTGATCCCATCAAGAATTTGTGAACAAAATTTAAATCACACCAGTTGATAAATAACATTTCACTGACTAATTAAAGACCAGCCAACCCAAAACAAAAGAAAACAAAATTCACCCCCCCAGCCACTACATTTGAAAAAAGAAAAACAGAAAGAAAGAAAGACAGAAGACAAAAAACCTTCATTCGCTCCAGTACTTCTCATCAGCATCTTTATTCTCCTCCTTCTCATCAGAGCCCTCCATCAAACTCATCTTAAATCTTCTCACATCTTCCACAGCTGCACTTCTAAACAATCCAACGTCTACCGCACCAGACACCATGTGATATCCACGGGCATTCATTTCCTGAGGCCCGTCGTGGGGCATAGCAAATCCGGCCAAGTAGGCCTTACCACTGCCTAGAACTCCTTTCTCCGCCACCCTCATCATTTCCCTAACCCTCTTATGTCCAGGATCCCATAAGTACCCCATACTCGCACTCAAATCCAACGGACCCATTTGCACGCAGTCAACTCCATCAACGGCCGCGATCTCTTCAACTTTTTTGACACCTTCTTCACTCTCAACCTGGCACATGATCAACAGTTCATCGGCGTAATTACTCAAATATCCTTCATCAATCCCGTAATTCGACGCTCTCACCACCGTATGAGCCGATCCGCGAATTCCAGAAGGCGGGAACCGACAATATGACACAGCTTTCTTCGCTGCTTTTGGGGAGTCAATCATGGGGAACATGATCCCTTGTGGACCCAGATCGAGGGCTTTTTTGGCCCCAGTTGGGCAACTTTCAGGGAGGCGCACAATTGCCGGGGTCTGCGTAGCGGCAAGAGCGCGAAGGCAATCGAGAGAATCGGAAATGCCACCCGGGCCGTGCTCCATATCAAGAACAACAAAATCGTAACCAGCTAAGCCCGAAATTTCGGCGAGAGTCGGAGAGAAAGAGAGGAGGAAGAGTCCATACAAAGTCTCGTTGTTTTGAAGGCGTGATTTCAGGGATTTCTTAGAGGTGGTAGGAGAAAGGGGCGTGCTTGATTCAAGAGCTGTAAGATCAGAAGGCGTCGGCGACGATTTGAGTGGAGTCAATTTTGGAAAAATGATCGTGGATTTATTAGGGCTGAAGAAGGTTGATTTTGGAAGCGAAACAATTCTATTCTGTGGACGTTCGACGGCAGCAGTGGAGGCGGGGTTGCAAGTAAGTGTCGCCATAATTGGGTGGTTTTCAGTTCTGGTTTCGAGTGAGTGGTAAATATGTTGACTAATGGTAGAAGAAGGGGGCGGAGATCTAACCAAATGGGTGACGCGTTGGTCGTGAATCTGGGCCCACTGTCACCCGAATAAAGTTTGAACAAAATCTATCCTAGACGGGATAATAACATCGGCTCCGTAAATTTTGAGGTTATTACAAATGAAAACACAGGTTTTACATTGTAACAAATAAGTCCCTGTTGAACTCCATTGAAATGAGATTATAGCATGGTAATGTTGTTTCTCCTTTATTCTTCTTTGCCAATGTATAAATGTTTTATGTTACAGCAGCTACTCTTATTCCATGGTCGTACTTAGCCTAGAAATTGAAACATATGGAACATGCGAGCTTAGACCTTTTGAAAGGTAATGTGGTACAACTTTAATGCAAGGCTGATTCTGTTTGTATTCTGTGTTGTCCGAATTAAGAGATGTTTCCAAGTTGCTCAACTGCTTCGACAATGGACTCAACTCGCGAAGCAATTTCGATCTGTGAAGAAGCAAAACTCACCATCGAAATCAATCCCATGAAAGGGATTGTAGTAGCTGTTGGAAAATTGGAGGTTTTCTCTGTTTCCTTATTTTCAGGAGTTGCTTCAACTTGTGATACTTGTGGTGGATTGCAACAAGAAAGTGATTTTAAGCCATTTAGAAGCTCTTTTACTGAAGTGTTCATTTCACCGACTAACAAGTCCACAGTTGATGATTTTTTCATTGTCTTCATAGCATTTGCAAGCTCCTTTATAACACTTGATGAATTAGAACACACTCTCAAGCAAGTATTGCTCATATGCTTCTTTATAAACTCCGGGACCTGTTGTTCAGAGATTAACAGTTGAAGCTAGCATAAGTATTATGTCCTTGGTGCAAAACTATAATGGATGGAGTTTACACTGATTGTATATGAACATGGATTACCTGATTGTCTGAATTTATGCAGCCATTTAGAGCCCCTATGCTACAAGCACAACTACGAATCGATGCCCCGATTTCCAGGTATTGTTTCCATGGGTGTCCGAAGCTGAAGGGGCCATGGGCAGGCTCCCATTTAGCAAACATAGCCTATGTAAAAACAAGGTTAGTTTTAACTTCAGACAAAGGATTGTATAAGCAGAATATTCATTTCAGCGGTCCTGTCACAAACCAGAGATTCTTCTGTTGCTTTTGTACTAAATACACATTTGTAACCAATAATTCTTTTATGAGCTTCTTCCTCGCTCTCTGTGAATCCCCCACCATGATTAAAATACTCAGCTACACAACCTGAGATATGTGTTGTTAACAAAATATTGTAGGTCGAAGAAACATGGTATCTAACAAAATGAGATCTTACTTTCCAAGGAGTTGGCAAGTTTTTCCATGTTTCGAATTATTAGACTATGGAGATCCTTGCCTGCCCAAATGGGGAAAACAAATATGCTAACAAGCATGCACAAGGAAGTTCCGATGAGAATGGTGGAGATTCTTTGATGTGCCAAGTCGAACAGTTTGTCCACGCGATAACCTGATACTGTAACCAAGCTGTAGGTGAGGATGAACATCACGACACCGTAATCATACTGAGCTTTCACTGTTGGAATAAATCTAGAGAATGTTGCAGCTGAAGCTGAAGTGAGAAAGATAACACACTTGGTTAATTTAGTTGTCTGGTAGATTAGATGAATGTTCTTTCAGGACTATGACATACAGACCTAATAGAAAAACTGAGACTGCAACGATTAAGGGCTCGAGCACATATCCTGATTTCCTGGCAATACATTCCACACCGACAGCAAGAAATCCGGCGAGTGAAGTTGCAAGCACTTTGTTCAAAGATTTACATAGCGTTGCTCCTGTAATTTGACAAAGTTGAAATTCATATCCGGAATATGAATAATTTTGGAAAGTTTTGAGTATGCAGAAGATTTACCAACGTTGTTTTCAAACACCAGAAGAACTGTCATAATTGCCCACATGGAATTCCCTCCTACAGCTTCATGCAAAGGTCTCATATAGAAAAGCAGCAAGACAACTGTAAGTGCTATGCCAACCTTTAGGCCATGAATCACTTTTCTGGGTTCATCTACACCTATGTCCCATGCTTTCTCCAGAAATCTCCATAATTTCAAAACCAAACTTGCAATGATATTCTTCAAGCCAACCCAGACTCTACTTGCTAGACGCGCCTCTGGAACCAGTGCATCTGATGAGCCATTTTCCACGCTTATCCCGTAATCCACTCCAATCGACACTTCCTTCAGCTCAACCATTTGGCACAGATGATTGATTATTGTTTAGATTATGCAACAGGCTAAATGTTGCTTGGATGATCAATGCTGGGCATTACTATTAACGGGGTTTTTATTTGATAGTTTGAGTTGACATTGTAGAACAAGTGGCCACAGCCAATCTCTCTGTCACGCAAATATGGAAATGCTGTAACAGCATACGTAAAACTTATTATACAAAAATACCTAACTAATAAAACCTGCAATGCAAGCCAAAGAACTAGTCGATTCATAATATGTAGCGGCAGTAACCCAAAGAACAAGGCAAAGAAGAGCATAAAGTGGCCTACCATGGCAGTCTGGTTTTCCCTCTGTCTTCTTTATTATTTTTAATTTAATATTATAATTAGAGGTGTAACAATAATTTAGATTAGTACAGCCAGATAATTTCTATCCCTGATAATTTCTATCCTCCAATTAAGGGAAGACTGCCTCCAAAGCTGGCTGATCGAACCCACACCCTATGCTTTGTTATTTGAATTAGACTAATTGGCTTCCCTCCTTAACTTCCGGAAAAAAAAAAAAATCTTTGGATATAATTCAAAATTATTTAAGATACATATATACTATTATATTTATTTATTTTAACCTTTTTATTAATGTTTTAAATATTAATTATCATTTATTTTATATATTTTAATATTTTTTTGGTTATAAATTTTACAAAAGATCGTTCTAAAATGCAGAACTGAATTTTTAGATAGAAGAATTCATGCATGCCTTGTAGTGGTTCCATACAATTCTATCATTTCATGTTCAAAAAGCATGCTCCATTATTTGAATTAGATTAACAAAATTGACACTGCCTTGCGATAGAATTACAGTCTTTTGAAAATGAATTTATTACAACGATGCTCTTCTTGTTCCTGCAAACCATGCTGAGTTAAAATTCATTTATAAACAAACTTTAGGCAACTGTAAAAGCAGTGGCAGTGACAAAGTTCCAAAGACTAATAGCATACAATACATCCAATGTGTTAAAGAATAGAAGTGCCATAGGTTATAACACGAATGATAATGTTAGAAACAGAGAGAGCCGTTTTGACCAGAATTACATAGCACATTTTCCCCTCCAAATTGAATAAACTCTTAAGAGGGTGAATGGTCACTTGAATAATAACTGTGAGAACCAAAATTGTAGCCTCAAGTCCAGGAAATCTGATAGAAAAAGACGCGATCCTTGAATGAAATTCTATCTCAATTGATAAATCAGTCATGTCGACTTTTCTGTGTTTAGAGCTTCAATGCATCTCGAGCCATGGCTAAAGCACCTTCATAACTTTGATTTCCACCTATAAATCCACTCATATGGACAAAGACGCAACGCGGTATCCCAGCCTCCTTTGAGAGCTCGTCATCTCTCAGACCTCGCCACCGAGCAGGAAGAGGCTTCCGACTCTCGAATCCATCAGGAGACACTGCCACTGCCTGCACGCGCCATTGTTTTCCCCTCTCATCCTGCATATTGTATTGAGATAAGTATATATTATCACATTTTATCCCACACAGGAATTTTTTTTTCTTTTTCTAATGATTTTAAACCAAACTAGCATCCCTTTCGATGGGGAGGAGATGCAGTATGCAAATGCTGGGAGGAGTATATCAATACATACCTCGTAAAGAACATATTTAATAAGAGGCTCGGTCTTCATCTCCTCCTCAAGCCCAAACAAGTGGAGCTTCCACTGCAGGATAAGCAATCCAGGTATTGACCAAGTCATTTTCAGCAGGCAATAAATAAGTTTATATAATCTGATTTCTCAACGCAAGTTGCATGGCTTTATTCGATGCCCAATTTCAGAGGCAATTTTGTTAATGCCAGCATAATCTGGTTTCTTAACGCAAGTTGCATGCATTTATTTGATGCCTGATTTCAGAAGCAAATCTTGTTAATACCAGTAGTACTAGTAGTAGTAGTAGTCAGACTGATGGAATATAGTAGAACAAAATTAATTGTGCAATCGGTAGAAAGGCGTCTCTGCTTACCGGACAAAATCTTTTCAAAACCATAATTTCACCACTAGGATCAATATCATATCTTGCTGCAATACAATCCATTACAATTGATCGTGCTGGTAACCACGATCTCACATAAAATCGAACAATCTGAAAATGAAAAAAGGTGTTAAAAATGAACAAAGAAGAAACCCTTCCGTACGGTCTAAAAAAGATGGAGGCCCGATTGAAATAAAATAAATTAAATAAATAGAAAAAACAAGTTTGCGTATGTCCATTAATTTCAGAAGAACCTCACATCCAGAAACTCGCTGCCGGCCAGAGCCATTGCTTGTTGGAAGGCTTCATTCTCCTTCTCAGCTGATTGATTGGGTTCTACCCAATCCAAATTCAGTTTACCCACCCTAGAAGACAAATGCGTATTATTCACATATCTCGGAGGCTTGTCTGTGTCATATTGATTGATTCCATTATCAATTGCATCAATCGCCTGAGAAAATAATGAAGAACGCAAATCATCAATCAGAAGTTAAATGTCTGAATAAAGACTAGGCAAGGATACTGTCAAATATATTTGGCTGCTCACAAAGTTTAAAGCAAGTGATTGAAGCCCAGAAAAACTGATAAAACCACCTGTATAACCACACAGCCATAACAAGAAATTCTCACAACTAGAACCAAAGCACTGCTTAGTCCCGCCACAGTCTTATCATGCTTCTCATGGTTACAACAAATATCATTGAAGTTTGTCAATTACTTTTTCAAACCTCTTAACTCCTCTCCAAGATCCACCAAATTACCAGTACAAGGAATAGGGAACAATTAACACAGCATAGTCATGTACTAGAATTACTGGACTTCAATCTAAATAAAGAGTTGCTCAAAAGACTGTCAAGTAAAAAGAAATCACAATCTTATGAGTCATAAGAAATAACAGAATTCAACTCATTTAACACTATTAAGTATATCTGAATGGGGGAAAACTACCTATAAAAAAATTTACAAACATAAATCATTAAGAAAAGCAACAGCTCCTAGACCACAGGATTGTAATAAAGCTACAACAAAATAGTAAGAAATTGTGCAAACGATAAAATTGACAAATTTATAAATTAGTACCTCCATGAAGTTCTTGTAAACAGCCAAGAATAACCGATGCACATCTGGGTGCTCTTCATCAAGTTGAAGTTCCTTAGCTATTATCTCCTTACCAAAATGCTGACGAGAAAAGAAAAATTACATGTGCATAGTAAGTTAATAGCCAACAAAAAGCACAAAAACAACCATAAATATCACAAGTCAAATTACAATAAGCCAACTTTATGCCATTGCGAGTTCTCACTACATAAAAACCAATCAACATGTAATGTAAATCCTGAAAACTGGCATACTTGAAAAAATGACTACCTTGTAAACAAGACCAGCACTACTGAGTTTTGTAGAGAAGCCATATCCAAAAACCTCTTCAAACCCCTTTTGATGATGATCATACCGGTCATTACCTGGATCATAAACACCCCCAACATCAAGCACCGCATCAAGACCCTCCAACACCTGCATCCTCGAAAACAATCCATGCACCGTTATCACAGTGGATACAATAAACCACAAAACTTAAGCCGCAGCCATCACCACAATACTAAAGCCCCACAACAAATTATGTCAAAAAAAAAAAAAAAAGATAACTTTTAGTTCAAATGACCACAAAACTAAAACCCCACAACATAAACGTCATTAGTTACCTAAAAAGCAAATGACAATTTGAGTTACTTACGAAACGATGTAAACATAATTAAGTGCAAAATCGTATGAAAAACCTTAAAATGACAATTCTTTCTTTTTTCTTTCCCGAGTTTAAAACCAAATTAAAGTGAAAATGGGTCGGGTAAAAATGCCTTGGGGTCTCGGGAACGGACTATTTGAGCGTTGAAGAACTTGTCGGTGAGGCGAATCATGAAGCAGCCAAGTGCCTCATCGCAGTGAAAGCTGCCGTTGTGGGTGCCCACGCGCTTAAGAGGGGCGTCGCTGGGAGAGGAAGTGGAGAAAGAAGGAGAAGAAACGGTAGGTGCTACTGTGTTATTAGCCATGGCTGCTCTGAAAGGACGAGCTACAACAAGGTTTCTATGGAAGGCTAAGAGCTTCTGGTTAAACGCTTTTGTTGCGAGTGAAAACATTAACATGCCGGCCTCGAATCGTATTTAGTCGTGTTTTCAATTGCCTTTTAATAGTCCAGCTGCGTTGTCCGGCTCTTTATCACACACACACACACACACACACACGGATGTATGTTTGTATGTATGTACGTATATGTATATGTGTATGAAATATATATATATATATATATATTTCAAGAGAAAAAAATACATAAAATTATTTTCTTATTAATATCTTTTTATTCATATTAAAAATAATTACTAAAACAATTGATTACTAGACCTATAATCTTGAAATGCAACAGCAGCAGCAGCTCGGGAGGGGGAGAAACAATTAGTGGCAATTTGAAGGATCCATAGGCTGGTCTGGTGGACCAGCGAGAGGAGGAACTGTTGAACAGACAAGAGAACAAGGTTTTGCTTGATGGGTTAGGGAAAGCTTCGCTGAGAGTGGAGATGGCAAAAAAGGTGCTTGCGGAGATTGGAAAACAGGAAATTGAGGCTAAGCAGACGAGAGATTATGTTAATAAGCATGAAAGCAGAGCTTTTGAGATCTGTTTCTTTCTTTCCTCCATTTTCCATTTCGTTTAGTTTCATCTAAACGCCCAAATTTATGATCCATGTAATCTCATTATATGTTCATTGCTTTTTGTGGTGGAAACCAAGTAGAGTTAGAATAACTTGGGAGTTGTAACTTAGGCATGGTGGGCGATTGTAATTGAACTGGGTTATACATCAAATGACCATTTAAGCATGTGCCATGCGATCCTGTTTGAAAGTTCTTTTTTTTTGGCACTAGTTGTTGTATTATTTGTTATGGAGTGTTTGGTAGCTTGGATTTAGAGCGTTGGGATTGAAACTGAGTGGAACTGGGCAAGAAGATGACTTCTAAATCCAATTATTGGCTGCATGAACTGCTTAATCAATTTTCTCTGTCATTACATAGATTTTTGGTGCAAATGTGGAGAAGAGATACACTACTTTGCAGAGGCACATGACTGATATAAAAATATGCTGCTGTTATAGAAATAATAATAATAATAATTGATTCTTGTTCCATAATGTGAGTTTGAACTGGAGTTGGATGAACAAACAAAGTTCTCTCCCTGGTAGGTCTCTTCCGATGTTCTGATTTTACCCCGTTACTGTTAATGAATAATATACGACTTTGGGTCGACTGAAGATTGCAGATTGTCAAAGGGACATTGTAGAAGCAAGAGCAATAATGTACGTACTCTTTCACAATAAGAAGAGACTTGGATAATATCATCTAAAACAGGTGGATCTGTAGCTTTTGGCGTTTTTAAAGGTAATTTTACAACTAAGTGCACAAAATGGAATGGAATTTGTCAATCAAAGTAGGAAAATGTAGGACTGATACAAAGAATGAAGAATTGCAGGTTTTGCAACACTATCTGCACGACCGCCATTAGAAATAAACACTGAAAGCAGATTGTGGAATGCTTTTGATGGTGCGGTGTATGTAACAAAGAACTTCTAATCTTTACCTTTGCTGCTGTTGCTCTGGATATCTTCTTTAAGACGGGGCTTTTAAGTTCTTATCCAATGAAAAAATGGGCCTCCGGGACTGATAAGAGGTGAAGAGAAAACTGGATTCATACTTTCTGAATTTTCTGTTCTCTGTTTTTGTTACCCTACAATACCACATCTACATTTAAAAGAAAATGCACCGAATAACATACAAAATGTTGGAAAGTTATCTTGTTACTAAATCTATAACACTTTGAAGGACAAACTCGCAGTCAGACACAGTTCTGCCCCATATCAGTAAAACAGTAATACTCTGCTTCAAGGTTCTTGAATTTAAAAAAAAAGAAGTAAAATTTAATCCGCTTCTTTCAACCCTCCATATATAGCAATATTTGCTTCTATGGTTATGCTGCTATTTAAAGATTTCATATTTCAATCAGAAAGGAACAACTAAACCGCCACCACAAAAAGGACCTCGAGTTTCTAATGTGTCCTATACATTCATGTGTTCTGGATCTGATGGCTCTCCGGGAACTCCACACTGTTGGAGCTCATTTCTTGATTGTTCTTCTGCAGATGACAGATTCATGTCTTCTCTCTTTCTTTCCTTGATATCAGAAGTTCAAACCTCTATCAGCTATTGACACAGATTATTGCACAAGAAGAAGAAACCCACATGAGCCTAAAGATACTGATACCTGCTCTGAACTTTCTTGATGCCTCTCCCAATGATTATCTTTATTTCCGTTCACTGAAGAAATATACTCTGAAGCCTGGCTAAATAATTGAAATCCCTGAAGATCTCCATTTCTGATGCTTGGTTCTAGCTGTAAACAAAATACAGAAAAGCAATGAATGTCAGACTTATAAATCCACCAGAACTTGCAAAATTTTAGGCATGTCCTTGAATGCACCGTTTTATAGCCACTCCCACTCAGCATTAACCAAAACCATTATCTGAATATTTTAAGTCTGTTCTTTTGAACAGGGTATCTTATTCTTACGATAAATTGCTTAATTTAAATTGTGAGAAGTGCAACACTTTCAACACCGGGACAACGAACATAAGTAAAATATGTACCTGAATATGAACAATGCAGAAAATAATACTAGCAATCGGCAGCCAATTCTCTGCAGGGGACAGTGATAAATTTGACCTGTTAAAATTGAAGAAGTTATATAATCAAAATTCATGGATTCAATCAAGTTACATATTTACATCAATTGTCACTTAGTATGCTACTATAGTATTAAAAGAAATATATCTAAAGTTCCAAAAATCTAACCATCCTTGATTAACTTAAAAGTGAAAAGCACAAACTACGCCATTTATTTCCATAAGCATTTGAAAGGAAAATTTCATACACAAATGGTCAACAAATCCAGCACAACAGGAAAACTGCTTTACATGCTAAAACAAGTCCAATGATAGTAGTTAATTTCGTGAACCAGCAGAAACAAAGGAATGTGGCAGGCATAATAAAACTGTTAAACCAATGAAAAATTTTCAAAAACGGAACTCCATTGAAATTCACAACAACAAACATATACAACCAATAGGACCTGAAAGATCAACCAAAAAGAAAAAAAAAAAAGTGAGATGATTTGGTGAAGACACAAGGTACGGACTGCCAGCTTGGAAGTTCTTTGTACAAGCAGCATCCTCTAAAATTTACAACCAAGAAAACTCAAATGGTAGAATCAAGTCCAAAAATACATTTTGGATCTAGTTTTACATGAAACCCAAAAAAAAAATGAAAAATCATAATTCAGAATAGATAACATGAAAATGCTACCTCCATGCATCAAATTATGAAAACAAAGAATGTCATGTTATTTTCACAACCAATTAACATAAAACAAGCAGCATTAATCTTTCAATTCTAAACATGATTGTTTCAACTTAACTCTACCCAAACTTGTATCATCAATTTTTGATAGTAAATCTTATAACATGTTCATCATAATTTAACATACCAAGACCTTAAATATCACCTATATCCAACTGCAATTCTGTTTCTTCTTGGAACATCACCGAAACAGCATAGCGCCTTTTCCCAGTATCAAGCCATGCAAAAACCCAACTCTATGAACTCAAACAACAATCAGAACAATTAACAGTAATTTAGAAAAAGAAAAAAAAGAAAAAACGAAAAAAGCTCACCAACCAATTAAAGAAAGGGAAAAAACTAATGATGCCCATAACAGCAAATCTCGCATCCGTAGAATCGAGAGCCATGTCAGTATCTTCTTCCTTATTGGCAGGAGTCGCAAGAACAAGCGAACTTAACATACAAGTACCAATTACGATAACAAACAGCGCGTCGTTCGAGAATCCTGCTCTGCATATTTCCCGCTTAACCTTCTTTGTCCGTGAGAAAATAACAAATAACAAGATCAGAAACACTATTAATAAAAGCGATTAAAGTGTGGTTCAGCCATTGTCATTACCTTGTTGAGGGATTTGTGAGAATAATATAAGGGTTTGAGGTTTACTGGTAAGGCCGGAGGTTTCTTTAATGGGAGTACAGTTGTACAAGAGAGTGGACTCGGAGTGATCATTGCTTCCGGTTTTCAAGCCGCAGTAATTTTGCACGAGGTTTATTTATGGTTTATTGCTTTTAGACGCAGAATCTCGCTCTCAGACCTCTCGCGTTTTGGAAGGCGTGACAAAACGTCGACGTAAAAGTACAAAGACACGTGCCATGTAGGGACCATGCCGCCACGTTAACGTACTCGCCCAGTTCGTTCAGTAATGAGACACGGCTGATAGTTGGGGTCATCATTTTCGCACGCTTTCAAGTCCTCTCTTGCAGGTAGGGCAAAAAGTTTTTCATGTAGAAATCAAAAATCAACTGCGCAGCCCAAGTTCAAGTAGACAACACAAAATATTAAAACTTCTAATCAGAGAGTTTTCCATGGAAAGCTCGATTCAAATCATTTGCTGTAAGAGTAAGAATTGGGTTCATTTATATTAGAAGCCAAACTCGAATTACTCGCCAAAATTCAGCTTGTTTGGGTCTTGGGAAGAGATAGATGCGGGAAGCTGATCGCAAATCCGGCAAAAATTCAGCACAATCTGAATTTTTATCACGCTGGTGATGCTCTGGAGTAATTGTCAAATTCTGAAAGATAGTAACCATAATGGCATCTTCTTATTCATTTCAAAGCATTTTCATGAATTGCCTGTATGTTTTCCTCGATCCACAGAAACCTCGAAAAATTTCACATTTTTAAAGTTAACAGGAGAAAAAGATAATGATCACTTAGTTCTATGCTAACCTATACGCGCTCATATGTTCTCCATTAACATGTTTAAATGAAGATTATAAATATGAGAGCTATCCAGGACATTAACCAACTATCTTCTTCCTCATTTGCAACTGCTTTTAGAAAAGTATCACTACTTAGGTTTTACAACCTTACACAGAACAGGGAGGGATCTCCTTCCTGCTTGAATTGAATAAATGAAAAGAAAAATACGTCTAGACGAACACATGACACTGCTTATTTATCAATGAGGCGGCGAGACCTTCAAAGAAATCTAGGTAACACTGTTGCAGGCCAGATCTACAGCATGAATTCTGCTCTTGACTATCTTCTACGGTCATCAATGGCCAAAATGCTCCCGTATGAAATATATTAAAAGAATATCAGAAAATACTTATCTGCACAATTTACAATTCTTGCCTGAATGTACAGGTTGATTTTACTTTACAGTAATAGGAAATTTTCGCTTTCAGGCATTCCCTTCCCCTCTGTCTCCATCTTCTTCCTGACTGGACATGGCATTTAGCTGCTGTTGCAACTGTCAATTACAAACAAGCATTAAATGTAAGGATGAAAGAGTTCAATTATTCATTCTAACAAACAAACTAAGTCCTCTTTCAAATTCCTAAAAAATAAATGGTATTATATTTTAAATCACAAAAAATTATCGCTGCCTTATATTCTATTAGAAAGAGCAAACATTAGTGAAATATAAATTGTAAAAAACAACTTACTTGGACATATTTCAACTTTTCAGTTGTCAGTTCATCAGTTAAATTGAGCATCCTGCAAAATGTAAGAGAAAGAGCAAGAGGGTGAATCAGGTAAACTTCCATACGCAGGTAAGCAAATGTTCATCAGGAATACTTGTTTCCAATTGCAATGACCAACCTAGCTCGTAGCTCTGAAATCTTAATGAGCAGTAAACGCTCCCTCTCAGAAGCTGTCGTATCAACCTGCCAAAAGAGTGGATGAGAGAGGTGGAGGAAAAATAAACTACCAATAGTTATTCCTGAAACATGAATCCAACTGGCAAAAGCATTTCCTTTTTTTTTTTTTTTCAATAGAAAAGGAAGCATTAGTGAGCAAGTTTTATGATCCAAGTAAAATGCTTAAATGTATATTAAGATGAAGTGGTAAGCATTGTGAAGGAGACTCTTCCATCAAAACGGCAAGAGCTTAGAGCTTTAAATACTACCCAAATTTAAAAAAATAAAGAGAGAAAGAGAGAAAAAAATGAACTTACACTTCCATTGTTCTCTGTATTGCGAGGCAGGGGGGGCAATTTTCCATTCTGAGAAGCTGAAATAAAGAGTCCTATTCAACACATATTTTTGAGTATAATGATATGAAGTATTGCTGAAAGTAACTCCCTGACTCACCATCCACAACCTCAGCTGGTTGCAAGCTATTCAATAAATTCAAAATAAGATCCTGCAATAAACGAAAATTTTCAATCAGAGCACTTATTTCAGAAATCAGGTGCTTTGGTGCAAACAAAATTTAGCTAATGCTCGACCTGCTGAAATGATGTCTGCTGAAAAAGATTCTGTAGATGAGGCACGAGAAGTGAAGCAGGCACATTACTGCTGTTCAACTCCTTGGGTGAGAGACTGGTGGGCTGGAAAAGCAGAAAATTTAGTACAATTTAACTAAATGTCAAAGAAATCACATAACTATAACACTGCCGTTATGATGAATACACCAAAACACCCATCTGTGAAGAGATACAAACATTTAGTGTCTGAGGAACATTAGTTTGAATATATATTTTCTATTATGCAAAACTTATGGCTA
Organism: Swietenia macrophylla; assembly: GCA_032401905.1. Classification (NCBI taxonomy): domain Eukaryota; kingdom Viridiplantae; phylum Streptophyta; class Magnoliopsida; order Sapindales; family Meliaceae; genus Swietenia; species Swietenia macrophylla. The sequence continues at coordinate 299,391 of CP135568.1, read as the reverse complement.
TCAGGCACCAACTCCTAGATAACTGGACTGACACAAAAAGTACAACTATGTGGTGTGTGCATAACAGTATGCAAGCCAATACATATTAACAACTGTTTGTGGTAGGTAAAGACAATGTACTGAAACACCAATATAATGAAAGATTTTGGAATCAACAACACACAGAACAAGAAGCAGTGTACCTACCACTTGTTTGGATTCAAATATCCAATCACCGACGCTAGCAGACTTCCTCAAAGGTGATCCCTGCTGTACATAGGAACAGTACATCAAGTGAAATAAACATATAATATAGTGCTTGAAAGATATTTAAACAAAGATTGGCCATTCACCTGTGTTCGACGAGGAACTGAACTTAATGGAATATCCTAAGGCACATTGCTTAGTTAGTGACAGCCACATAACAGAATAACAATAACAATAACAGTACAACCTTACCTTTACCAGATCCAAATTTTCTGATGTTACAGAGAATCGGCCTTTAATTTGCACCAGATTAGCCTTCGACTTCTCATCCATAGAGTCTCTACATCCTATTAGAGAAGAAATATTAAATTGAATGCTCATTCAAGTAATGTAATAGCAGCATGAGTGAGAGCAATGATGATGATGATGATGATAGCAACGAAAATGATGAAAATGATAATAATCTCCAACGATCATAATATAACTTGGGCTCACCTCCTGAAGATTTTATGGGAGCTGATAAACTGTTCGCTGAAGCTCGGTTTGGAAGCATCAAAGGACCACTAAAACTCGGTGCCCTTCGAACTTCACGATTAGCTTTCTCAATTGGTGGTTGATTTTCATTCTCACACCTGACAATTAAAATAACCAAGAGATAAATTATTTCAAGTGTGTGAGCATATAATTTATGACCCAGGCTGTAACTGGATATAATGATTGCAATAACAAACATAGCAGGAGAAACTGAAAATTTACTATGACAAACCTTTCAAAGGCACGCCCCTTTTCTGATGATGAATGACTGAGCACCATACCAGGCATGAGAGGCCCACTCTGAGTTTGGCGACCTTTTACTGTTTTAAACTTGGTCTGCGCTGTCTCCTTATCTGAGGTTGATGCCATTACCTCTGTGCTTGATCCATTTTTCTTCAAAACAGTATCCTCCTGGATTCCAGATTCTAATGAATCACCTTCCAGAGTCTTTCCCTTTTTGTTCAAACACTCAGACTGTTGTAATTGATCACTTGGTCCTCTGCATTCATCCTGAGGTAGTTCATTCATAGAACTTGATTTGCCAAAATTAAATTGGAAACCAATAGCAGCCTGGCAATAATAAATGAGAAACATATACAAATCTGATAATGGTCAAAACTTCGAAGGCAAAATCAGAAAGAAATGCAATGTCAAGAGAAAAATAAGCAATGCCCCAAAAAAGCGAGCAGAAAAGCCTAATGACCTTATCACGGACAACAGATTTCCTGCTTTCATCATTTTCCCTGGTCTCCAGTATATCATTGTCCTCTCGCACCTAAAAATTGGTGAAATAATTTAATTAACTGTTATAACCAGCCGACTGAGTATGTCTCAAAGTACAACATTTCAACATTAAATATCTTGAAAATATATCAAGATCAAGATGTTACTTACTAGAGATGCTTGAGCTTTCAAATCCTCAATATCAAAGTTCCAGGCGCTAACTCCTCTCTGGTACTCGCTCTGATTAGAAGAAGACAAGTATCACATGTAAGTAGAAAAAGACAGATAAGTACTTTCTTTGACCTGCATTGCTAACTTCTCTCACAGTGAGATTATGTAGTGAGGAAAACTAGGTACCAAATGCCATAAAAACTATGAGGAGATAAAATCACTATCCACTCTGGTTGTATCTAACCCTAACTGAGGTAAACTGGACCTCTTAGCTTTAAATTATTTTTACTTTCTTCTTCTTGAATTAGTAGTCATGGTTCAGTCCAAAATTTATAACTTCAAATGTTGTACCAACCTGTGATATAGCCTCTTGTTCAGCTGAAGGCATTTTCTTTAGAGCTAGTTGTGCGGCATCTTTAAGCTGCAATAATAGAGCAAAATCATTTAAAAAGGACAAGTGTAAAAAAGAGTCCATATCATTAACATAGAAGTATGACAGCACACCTGAAGTGCTTTCACACGATTCCAAAGTGGTGGCAAGTCAGCAAACAATTTCTTCACGGAAAGTTCTGGAGGCTTTGCATGCTTGAAAAAAGAGTGCTTTAATAGCTTCTCAGCAGTTGGCCTCTTTGTTTGATCTTTCACCAGGCACATGGCAACCATTTCTTTAAAGGACTGATAACAACTGGAAATCCTCCAATTAGAACATTACTCTATAAGAGAACTACATTGTGGCACACCACTTACACTCAAAAGTCCTTCATCCACATTACCAAGACAAGGCATGGACTTAATTTAAAGCACCTATCCATAGTATGTTTACACAATAGAGACCACAATTCTACTAATAATCTAAGTGGAAAGAACACCAGTACCTTAGAGAACTTTTTATCACGATCATAATCGAGACCGGGAGGAGCATTCTGTATGGTCATCAGAAGAACCTATTATAAGGAAGAAAAGTGCATATGTCAGATATTTCAACGAAGCAATTCCAGGGAACCGCTCTTTGGCTTGTGTTATAATTTTTGTGTACGTTCTAATGTTTCCTTCTAAGCTGTGAATTTATTGTGTGCGTTCTAGTTATATCCCTGTAATGGTTGTTAATACCTTCATTGGAGGGTATTTAGAAAAAGGTGCATGACCATGGGCCAGCTCCAGTGCCGTTATACCAAATGACCAAATATCAGCCCTGCACAAGAACCAAACAAGCAACTCAAAATAAGCCTATATTCTTCACAAAGAGAAATTTTGCACTACAGAAACTTAATCTCACCTTGTGTGTAAGAAATTCAACAGCTCTAGTGTTCTACTTAAAAAAAAAAGATACAAAAAATCACTTCCCCCCCTGATGTTAACTCAATTAGCTTAAAGCTATTATATTTTTAGCTCAATTACAATATACATGCACACATATATTATCTACATATGTTACTTATTTTCTTTGAGTAATACTACACTTCCCAAGTGCTATCCCTACTTTTTCCATCCCCAATGAGGGCATTCATCAATACTTGCCAAGCTAGCTTCAACTAGCAAATAAACTCCACTTATAAAAACTCAAAGTTCTCAAATTTTGGCGTCCATATTTGACAGATAAAAACTTACTTTGAATTGTATCCACTTCCAGGCTGCAATACCTCTGGTGCCATCCTGCAAAACAGAAGAAAAACATGGGTAACAAGAAATTTAGCATCAGATACAGCATCACTCCATAGAAATATAGAGCATCACTCCATCCAAATAAAAACATGGTCATCTGATGCTATCATCTTACCAGCATGGAGTCCCTACAAAAGTATTTCTTGCTCGTTGTCTATCACCTGCATCAAACATGCAAGCTGAAACACCAAAATCAGCAAGCTTTACCACCCCATTGGTATCAAGTAATATGTTTCCAGCCTGAAATGACAATTAGAATAAACTCAGCTTGGGATCTTTGAAACATAGAGCGTGATCCTATAACCTTTCCATGGAAATAATGCAAATCTTTGAGACTTTGCAGACCTTAACATCCCGGTGAATATGACCTTGTTGATGAAGGTAATCCAAAGCCTTGAGAGTTTCTTTCAGAATAGAACCAATTGCAGCCTCTTCAAATCCATCCTGGTATGCTATTTTCATGAGGTGCAAACAGGAACCCTCTGCCATGAATGGCATGACCACCCAAAGGTTACGATCAACAACAAAAGAACAATATGCCCTTATGACATTTGGATGATCAATTAAACTCATTGTTTGAGCTTCTCGGCGTATGTCATCCTGCAAAAGGACACCATAACACATGGAAGCAAACATGGATTTATATAAGCATCAGCATTTGAAACCATGCTTAATTTTGAGATTCATGAAGCTCATAAAGATTTCACTTTCTGCTTCAAAAAAAAAAAATAATAAAATTACGTATCCTAGTACTTTAAAAATCTATGAACAACAGCTTAATTCAGTTAGCATCAAGACTTCATTCAATTTCTGCCACATAACATTGTTTCAAACAAAAATCTAAGCTCATCTAAAGTTCTAAACTCACGGCATCAAGAAATCTGCCTCCACAAAGACGAAGCAGTAAAGCTCTAATCTCAAATCAATCCAATTAAATCGAGCAACAAAAATTAAAAGTACTAAAATCAATGAAATGAAATTCTCACAAGTCCTCGACCTTGATTCACACTAAGTCAACATCAGAAGCATCAAATCAAACAATCAGAATTAAATCAAATAAACACAATAATTCAAAGAGCGAGCGACTAACAAAATTACTGTTGCAGCGATCGAGATCCAAACACTTAACAGCAACAATTTCATTGAAAGGCAAGTAGATCGCTCTGTAAACTGTAGCACTGGCTCCATAGCCAACTTCTTCTAGAAGCTTGTAGTCATTAGGATTGGCCGAGTACGTCCTCTGATTGCCTCCCATTCTTCCCATATAACCCTAGAAAATTACCAGAATACCAAACCAACAGAAAAACAAGAACAAGCAAACAGTTCAGAAACAATATATGTACAGTATTCGGAATTTCAGGCACTTGATATTCGCGAAGGAGTGTTGTTTTTAGATCCGTTGACCGTCATCTGGCAAGCGAGAAATAGAGGGAGGGAGGGAGAGAGATGATGGAGAGAGACGGTGCTGACGTGGCGAGATGGTGTTACATGATTGGGATGGTAACACGTGGATAGGAGTAGCATCGTCAGGAACAGATGGGACCCATTTGTCACGCTCTTGCTAAAGAGATGTTGTTCAAGCTTTATCGCATGGTTAACCACCATTGCAATTTCAATTGAATTTTGGCACCATGCTACGTGATGTTATAATTGTAGCATCGGTGAAAATTCAATTAATCAAATATAACATCTTTGATAATTTAGGATAGAAATTTACTATAACATTGATAATTAACCGCACGTTTTAATATTTTAATATAATTGATGTGATAATAATATTTAAAAAATTTATTTATTAATGATAAATAAAATATTATAATTTTTTTTAATATATTAATTAAATAATAATATTTTTATTTTTATTAATTAAATAATTTTATTATATCAATTAAATATAATATAATAAAACTCTTATATTAACCATATATAATTACATCTATTATACCTATAATATGATCGAATTTTTATATTATCGATGTGTAATAAGACGTGATCATTGAATCTAAAAAATTTTCTATGATTCAATATTTAAGATGATCACCAATAATGATATCAAAATTTGATACCATGGCTTTTAGTAGAAGCTAAGTGGCCCACGCCCAAAGACGACCCAAATCCCAAAATCAACAGCCCAACTGACTCCTTCCCATGCTGACAACCTCTGATTCTTCGCCGTCCGATCTACTCTCCACATCCCCACACGAACAACCATCAGCGTCAGCTTCAATCTCACGAATGTCCGCTCTGTTTCCTCCGGAATACCCTGCAAGCCCGTTGCAGAACGATCTCCTTCTATTCCTCTTCACCACCATCTCCACACTCTGGATGATGATCCTCGTGGGTCCATCAAGCCCTACGCATACACCAGCTATTGCCACGTCATCACCCAAAGTAAGAATTTTCTTCTCCAGCACGCACTGGCATTCGAGCTTCCACTCTTCCTCCTCGTCTTTTCTAAAGATTACCTTTAAGATTTTTTCTTCCCCTAAAAACACTTCGAACGAGGCTCCTTCGCTCGCCACTACCGGTTCTCTTTTTCCGTAAATAACCTCTCCGTCATCCGTTTCTACAGTTATAACCGGGTGAAGAGTGAAGAACGCCGGAGAATCCGGTCGGACATTTTTCCCGGATATACGAAGAGCCGTTTCGTCGATGCGTGGGAGATAGACGAGAGTGAGACATTCAGGAAACTGTTTCTTCTTCGGATGAAAATTCGATAACCTAACGTGAAAAGATTTCACCTTCAGCCGATCTCCATCGTTGAAGTAGAATCCCTGAAAATCGGTTGTCCTACACATCGTTCCTACAAAGAAATGACCTCGTTTTCTGTCCCCATTACTTTGATTCGAGTTGTGCTGTGTTTTGACCGCGAAGGGATTTATAGTCAGAGAGAGATAAGAACAAGCGGCGACGCTATAGCAGGAACGTCGTCGGTTTTGATCTTCGGTTTAGTTGGAATCGGATTATAATGCTGAAAGAGCTATGGTTTGGCCAACAAATTTCAGATTTGGCGCGTGAGAGACTTCCGATTTCCTTTCCTTAACTAAATCAGTTGTTTCGCGGGGTTTGGGTTTTGGTGGTCACTGAATTGACGAACATTCAATGTTATACGAATCCAAAAGAGAATGGAATCTATTTGTCTATCTAATTATCAAATCTGGGCTTGGATGGGCTGGGTTTGGCTTGTATTTCGGGGGGACTGGATAGAAATCATTAGCAAATATTGGGCCATCACAGAGTTGAGGCTGCCCTGCCCTCCACTGCACACAGCCTAAACAGTAGCTTGGTTTTAGGCTTTTGATTTGTCCGAGAGGAAATGGTTTTTGGATTTTCTGACAGCAAACATGAAGAAAATAGAAGTCTCTTGTTCCATGTGGAAAATATGAAAGAGTTGAATAGCGTTGACTTCAATGAACATCACAAATAATGCTTTCATTGCCTTCGCTGCGAGGAGATGGTGCTTTTGTTGTGAGCCATGATTTTCATGAATGATGGTCTGCTGTTTAAATGTGGTGAAGGAGAAAAGCTTGGTCCATGGAATATGTTATGCTATCGTTTTGTCTTCGTCCCCTTCTCCTACTTTCTTTTTCGTTTTTCTCCCTGGGAATAAACCATAACCACAGAAGGTTTTCACGAGCGCTATCATTTCAATTTGTGGCAGCAAATCCTCCATCCCCATGTGTCAGATTTGGCCGCCTCATACATTGGCTTAAATTTTATGTACTTCACATGAATCCCATATGCATGTAAAATCAACCACATATAACATCCATTCTATCAATTATCCTATCCTATTGTGACAGTAGAAGAAATAATTTTCGATCATAGAAATGGGAAAACAGGACCTTGACGTTATCAGTTAAATTATTGAAGATTCGAAAGCAAAACAAGATCTTGAGACATGCACTCTCTTTCCAATATATCATAACAACGACGTATTTTTTACGCATTACAGAGACAAGTTACATCATTTTGATATTCCAAAATTCACAATTGGCTGCGGATTTTGATGGGCTTATCACCATTCCTTTACCCTTCACAGAAATCAGGCAGCCATGTAAACTAATTTGTTTGTCAAATTCACTGTTGACTTGAATGCTATGATTCCTTTAGCAAAGGCGTGCGATTGTGTGCTTCTCAATTACTGAAAAGAGACGTATATCATTTGCAATTTGTTTTTTCTTAACTGGAACGAGCACAATCAGGCTTACCGTGAATGACTTGTTGGCATTATTGTCCTAGTGGGGAGTCATGGCATATGCTTTTGCTTTACACGGCCTCACACTTCCATCGATTTGAAATCACTTACACTGCACAATAATATTGGTTCGAGAGAGCAACGACCAATCAGAGAAAATAATTGATTAAAATATGCAAATTAATATATTGTTTCGTCTCCATAGGTCGTGTCTTTGCAGAATGTGTACGAATTGCCAGCCATGGGAACGCACCAACCAGGGAAGAGTTTGTCGTTACTCAATTAATGAAAGAAAGATATAAGACACGTAAAAATCAACCATGGACTTCTCCTCCTATTATTAATTGTTATTGGGAAGAAATCGATAATCAAATATATTACATACCCATGCTCACAACTTAAATAAAAACTGAGTTAGGCCTTTCCCAAACTGCTTTCAGGCATTACAATCTTACATATCACTTACATGTGGATTAGATAGATGCTTGAAAGATGAGTTGAATTAGGTCTATGACCAATTTTACACATGGCCCATCATTTTCTCCATCCATCATTTTCTACGCAATGGGATGATTGTTCCACACAGCGATAGCTTGCAGTTTTCCAGTGGTTGAGCTTGGGCCTCAAGAAGTTGAAGATCAGACACCAAAATAAAAATAAAAAATAGAGTCCACTAGCAGCTTGAACGGAAAAAGGAATCACCCCTACCGGCAACATTATCATAACCACCTCAATGGAGGTGCAATCAAGAGCCAAAAAAGAAAAATTGATGTCAATGATAAGGTCAGCCAGCCGGTCCATTTCCCAGTCTTCCATTTAGGCTTTTTTAGTTATAAATTGTGTGTTCCATATTGCCTCACTTAATCAACTATTCTTTCCCAAGTTCTTCCTTTCTTATTTGTTGGAGAAATGATACCTTATTTCTTATTGGCATGCACTGTATATCATTCCTGTTAGATTTATGAATTGAGATATATTTATATAACTGAGATATTTACTCTCTGTTACGTGGGATTTTCAGTGATGTGATGTATCATGGATTCTAGTAACAACATGGTAAGTGGCAGTTATTGAAGAAGATAAGTTGAAAACATTAGATAATAATTGAGTTACATATGTTTTTTGCTGAGTCGTGCGTGCAATAATTGGACCAAGGCAATCAATTAAAACCATTCTGCTAGCTACTTCTTGAAGTTGTAAGAATCTGCTATAAAAGGAAGAACGATCGAAGAGGAAGTACACAGCATAAACAAAGGTAAGAATATGTATATGATGTTATTGTTTCTTCATTCCATACAGTTTGTTCATATCAAATGAAGTATTTAACTGCTGCAGATAATAAACAGAAAGCCGTGAGTATGGAAGTAGAGAAAGAAATGAAAGTGATTGAGAGAGAAGATCCCGAAGATAATATTCAATTGCAGGAATATTCGGATTGGTCAAGGAGATGTCAGCCATGGACAAAGCAAATCACAGTAAGAGGATTGATTGTTAGCCTTTTGATTGGGATTGTGTACAGTGTGATCTCCATGAAACTAAACCTCACAACAGGTTTGGTTCCAAATCTCAATGTCTCTGCCGCACTTCTTGCATTTGTGTTGATTCGGACATGGACTAAAGTTCTTCAAAAAGCTGGTTACATTTCACGACCCTTCACTCGACAAGAAAATACTATGATACAAACCTGTGCAGTTGCATGCTACAGTATTTCCGTTGGAGGTGGATTTGCATCTTATCTTTTAGGATTAAACAGGAAGACATACGAGTTATCAGGAGAGAGCACCGAAGGAAATTCTCCCAGGGCTATCAAAGAACCTGCACTTGGTTGGATGACTGGCTACCTTTTTGTAGTTTGCTTTGTTGGCCTTTTTGTTTTAATCCCTCTCAGGAAGGTATCTCTTTTTTCTCTTAAAATATGACTTAGTGCTATCAGTACTAATCTTCCAAATATTTTAATAATATATATGCAAGTCAGTTTTAAACTAAAAGAAATTCTTTATTTATATTTTAAATTTGAATAAGTTAGATCAATTTTTTTTTTCCACTATAGCTGTTAATTTTGAATTGAATTATTCATGGGATTGATTTCATAACTTTGCTTTCGCAGATCATGATAGTTGATCTTCAGTTAACTTATCCAAGTGGGCTGGCAACTGCAGTGCTGATTAACGGATTTCATAACCAGGAAGATAAAATGGCCAAGTAAATATCTACTGCTTTTCCTCTGATTTTAACAGAATTTCCTTTAGTTGAATCATAGTCAGATGTGAATCGGAAAACTACTGCAGGAAACAAGTTCGTGGATTCATGAAGTACTTTACAATCAGCTTCTTGTGGGGTTTCTTTCAGTGGTTTTTCAGCGGGAAAAATGACTGTGGATTCAAACAGTTCCCTACGTTCGGCTTGCAAGCTTGGAGGCATACGTACGAATCTGTATTCCTACATATATACATATATATATATATATATATATATATTTAAAGATGCGAATTTCGGCGCACTCAGAAGTAATTCTGATATTTTCAAAAATAATAATAATAATAATAACAGTAACGAAGAACAAAGAGGTAAAGATTAATGGTTTGTCGCGTTTTTGCAGATTCTATTTTGATTTTAGCATGACTTACGTGGGAGCAGGGATGATTTGTTCCCATCTGGTGAACTTGTCTTTGATTCTTGGAGCTGTTCTTTCCCACGGAATAATGTGGCCACTTATCAATCGGCTTAAAGGAGATTGGTTTCCAGAGAGTTTACAGGAAGGCGACATGAAGAGCTTGTATGGTTACAAGGTTTCTTTCTTTCCATGGAAAGTCATACATAATCATCTACATACCAAGCTCGCTTTTTTTAAAACTGTTAATTGGTTACAAATCAGCTTTCTTCAACGCTGTATGCCTCTAAACTACGCAAGCTGATTTGCATCGAAAGCATATGATCTTGAAATTTTCTGTAATGATCTCCAGCTGTTTTAAATATATAACTTGTAATTTTCTCGGCAGGTTTTTCTATCTGTTGCTCTTATCTTAGGCGATGGACTCTATAATTTCCTCAAGATATTGTGTGTCACGATCATCAACATTTGTGGAAGATTAAAGAAGAAAAACCTCAATACAGGTCAATTCAGCGGCCTATATCTCATACACACACACACACATATATATATATATAACTATCGAAGATATAAACGCTTGTTAACCAGCGTTCTCTTGTTGTACTGCAGTTGAGGATGAGCAAAAGAATTCTCTTGAAGATCGAAAACAAAATGAAATCTTCCTCAGAGAATATATTCCCATGTGGGTAGGAGTTGCCGGATACCTGGTCTTCTCCGTCTTGTCAATTATTGTGATTCCAATAATGTTCCCTCAGCTTAAATGGTACTACATTGTCGTAGCATACGTTCTTGTTCCGTCTCTGTCATTCTGCAACGCTTATGGTGCCGGGCTGACAGACATAAACATGGCCTATAATTACGGAAAAGTGGCTTTGTTTGTTCTAGCAGCATTGTCCGGAAAGGAAAATGGACTGGTGGCAGGTATGATTGGTTGTGGACTCGTCAAATCTGTGGTTTCTGTTGCTTGCATTCTTATGCAAGATTTCAAAACGGCCCATTATACTCGTACCTCTCCGAGAGCGATGTTCCTGAGCCAAGTGATCGGCACAGCCATTGGCTGCGTGACGGCTCCTCTCAGCTTCTTTCTATTCTACAAGGCATTTGATGTGGGAAATCCAAACGGAGAGTTCAAAGCTCCTTATGCCTTGATATACAGAAACATGGCAATTATTGGCGTTCAAGGATTCTCGGCTCTTCCCCATCACTGCCTACAGATTTGTTACGGTTTCTTTGCTTTTGCAGTGGTGGTTAACGTAGTGAGAGATTGTTCCCCGGAAAAGATTGGGAAATGGATGCCACTTCCGATGGTGATGGCGGTGCCGTTTCTGGTTGGAGCATACTTTGCGATTGATATGTGCATTGGGAGTTTCATCGTGTTTGTATTGCACAAGCTGAACACTAAGAAGGCTGAGTTAATGATTCCAGCCATTGCTTCTGGATTAATTTGTGGGGAAGGACTCTGGACTCTTCCTGCTTCAATTCTTGCTTTGGCAAGGATAAATCCTCCTATCTGCATGAAATTTTTGGATTCGTAGAGAAACCTGTGTTTGGCTTATAGGTTCAAAAGCACTCAGTTCCAAGGAAAACTTCAAGAATAAATATGTATCACATCTCAGAGTAGATATAAAAACAACAATAAGAATGTCCATTGTTAAATCCTATACATAGTGATTACAAAATAAATTATCTATTACACATTCTAATATTCAATTTTTCCAGTTTAATGAATAATGTTTTAGGGAGGATCAAGAATAACAATCATGGTCCTTCACAAATTCTGAAAAAAAAAATCTCACTATGGCAATAATTTGAATCTTCCCACTGTTCTGCATAGACCCCGGTGCAATCAATTATACCGTTCTACAAGAAAATTTTGCATGATGGCTGCACTAAATTTTCCATTTTAAATCTTTGGAATGATAATTTAATTTGTACAAAGATCAGCTTCCTGCTGAACATTTCGGATTCTAAGGCACGGCAACAAAGTGAAACAACAATTTCAAATCACTATCCTCTTCAAGAATTTTGGAAAATCGACAAAAGGATGAGAAGAAACAGTGCAATACTGTATCGGAAATTTAACCGAAACATTTCTATCCCAAAACTTTATAATATACAGAAGTTCTATTTTAGCAACCAAATCTCAATACATACAAGTCAGTTTTTTCTGTGAAAGTTCTCCATGATTGTACAATTTCTAAAGAGATAAAATCAACCAGTTATGATACCTGCCAGAACATCAGCCTTGCCTCGTGCATATATTGCGTAAACTAGACGGATTGCATCAAGCCATCCATCGAGGGATTCCCATGAGTCAGCAACCTGGAAGGCCAATAAATAGAATATTACCCAGTGAAAAGGATTTTTCAAAAAAGTCTAACAGTAATTGCATTAGAATCTAATAAATTCAAGTTTTGTGCAATAATCACTGCTGACAGGAAATGAGTGTTTACAATTCCTTTCATTTTTTTCAGCTTAGACTGAAGATTAAGAGGACAGCTAGGTTGTTACCAAGAAAACTGGTCCATGAATTGTGTCAATACAGAGGCCTGCACCACGTGGCAATGTCCAATCAGCACAAGCTGATACAGAAACAAAATCTGGAACTTCAATTCTAATAGCTCTTTTGTCAGGACTAAACTCCTCTGGTCTGCCAGAGAGGCTTCTGGAAACTTGTTTTTGGTCACCTTTGCTGACCTGCACAAGAGAGGAACGATAGATTTAAAAGGAAGGAAATAATTTGTTTTCTTAATAAAAAAAGAAGAGGAAAGAAACAATTTGTCAGTATAAAATCTGGTTATTATCCAATTTCACCCCTAAATGTCTGACTCAAACAATCGGAGTCAAATTATATTCATATCAACCATTGAGCCTTTTGGCTGTTTGGTACTTCTTTCCTTGCACAAAGAAGAGCAGAGGATCATGCACAAGAGAGAGAACAAGTCAAAATTTACCTGTTGAAGCCCTTCCTGATTCAAAACGAACAGTGACCTTTTCCAATCACTATGAGGTGCTACTTGGATCCCTGCAGGTGGTGCCGTCAAATATCCAACTTTAAGATATGGTAAAGGTAGCTGTTATCAATGGAAGGTGGTCAGGTTAATAGAAGAATAAATCCCTCAAATGTCAGAAAAAAATATACACAGGATCATTTCAAGAACAGTTATCATTTGGACTGAATGATTTATCTAAACTCCACGAGATGGGTTGGGTGCAGAATCTCAACATAAAAATAGCTATAATTTACTTTTTCACCAGAAAAGGCGGAGGAGTACTAGAAAGATGGGAAATTTCAATAGTGTGTTATCAGCCAAAACAGGACATCATGAAATTATTGGAGCTTACTTAGAAAGTGCTAAAGCTTGATACTGAAAAGGTCCGAGCAAAGACATATACCAAGATAGATCTTAGAGACCAATATTACCGCCATCTTCAAAATGATATACAATACCAAATATTTGTGGAAGAGAAATGCTTGGGGATGAAATAACTTTAAAACGTGTACGTGCAGAGTAATAAATACTGACCATGGAACGCACAAGTCGCAAGGCACTGCTGTAAACCTGCAAACAACAACAAATAAAAAACTATCTATTTTAGCCCAAGGAAGAGGAGGAAGAAGAGAGAAAGGTTCTTTAGCAACTAGGAAATCAATTCCGTTGCCAATTGTTGGAATGTGGCCAAATTACATCCAGCCATCTCTTTCCATATCAGTATAAAATAACCCATTAATATTAACAAATGTTGCAAATTACATTTGTACAATACCAATTCAAACTGGAGGTAAACTAGAAAGAGATATTTGTGATCCTTATCAAAAGAACCTATTTCATCTGAGACGGTATCACAAGGAACTGGTTGGAAACAAGAATATGTGCTACTTACTGAATAACTCGGTTTTAATGCATGAGCAGCTGCAATGTAGATTGCGGATTGGCTGTACAACTCATTAGGGGAAACTTCCATAGGATTTGCTGCTGCTCCTGTTCTTACTGTGTCCTCTGCTAAACCATACTGTAAATTACAACATTATGAAATAAGGACGTAGAGCTCAATGATGTGCACAAGATATAACAATGAAGTGCTTCATAATATGCAATAAAATTAACAGAGCCAAGTAGGCATGTCAATAAAATATGAACGGATAAGTGGCAAACTGACCAAGACAGTTCCAAGGTTGTATATTGCTCGATGAAAGTCAAATTGCAACTGTATTGCTGCACGGAACTGCATTTCACCATGGGGGAAAGGTATCATAAGAATAAAAGATAGGGGTATAACTTGCTATTAGGAAATATCAGATGCCAAATCACTGTGCTTCTTGTTCCTATACAATCATCCAAGCACTCTGATGTCTCCAAATGACTTTTGTACCTTACTAATTGCAGTTCTCACAATTGTTTGCTTTTCTCTTGCAGGAACAATTGCACTGAGTTCCTAAAGATTGCACGTTAAAAAAATGAAATCAAATCGAATTTCCCAGCATGATAACAGGCACACCAAAATCCATATAGTTATAAAAGACCAATGGTAGAAGTCTATAGCTAAGGAAAAGAAAAAACTAAGATATAGAAACTATCTCTTAATAGCAACATCAATGTAACCAGAACTACCTGTAAGGCGAGTCCCCAGTTGTTAAGAGCCTGAAATATGTTTCACATGGTGTCAGATTGAATCAGACTGAGTGAGGATAACACAAGAAAAGAAGATAAAGCTGCAAATAAGTTATCAGGTTAAAGATAGAATCATTAAACAACAATTTCTTCAGCAATACCTGGGGACTGTTCCAGTTGAGTTCGATGGCTTTCTTGTAGTTCTTTGTTGCCTGCAGAACAGGTTTAGATAAACACTTCACTATTAACAAATACCTTCTTAAATAAGGATACCAATCAGTAAATATTCAAAGAGCAAGAAAAACAAAAATCCAAACAAGAGAAAATAATATATTTATAAATGCATTAGCATGTTTGTGGAAGTGCCAAAGCATTGTCCTTCTACTCCAAGCATAACTAACTCCTTAAATGTCAACGATGTACATACTCCTACTAATGTGCACAGTGCCTTAGAGTTAGTGGTCAAATTTTACAACATTATTCTATAATGGATTTAATCAAATTTGTCATCCAATAATGAGCTCAACACAAGAAAGACTCAAAATTCCAGATATGAGCTTATTTTCAAAACGTGGATATAAAAGGGTGTAAAGAAAGAGTCTAGCACAACCACAATACTGAAATAATATAATTAAACCTGCTTCCATAGTTCTTCAGCCTCCTTTGTACGACCACGCATCTTTGCTCGATCAGAGATTGCTATAGCCCAATTATAGAAGGCCTGAGAATTAATAATAAGATGAGAATATCAGAAGGGATAGATTTTCAATGAAACAGAGTACGAATTTTACGCAAATGCAAGCACAAACATGGACAAACCATCAAAATCTTCTAAATGTTGGATCCATAGGCGACCATCTTAACATCATGAAGGTGCAGGAACCATGAGGACATTCTATGCAATTGATGATAGATATGAACTAGCCTTTTTCCAGTGAATGTATTGGAAATTTCTGATCCTATATTTTAATTTTTATTAGCAGGATGATGTAGCACCAAAGAATAGAAAGGGGAGCGAACATAATCTTTACAGAAAATTTGAAAAAATTAAAATAGCAAAGTGAGTTCTTAAAAGATTTGAAGTAGCCACACATTAAATGGATACATGTATTCATGAATCTGGAATGATCATTGAGAGAGAAATGTCAAGCATCCCCTGTCAACCATTTCTTTCTGCAGCGTTAGTGCTGTAGACAGTTATCATCCTTGAGTTTTAAGTAACAACTCATTTGATATTTCAGATTCAACAGAAAACCAACAAGATTATCTTGAATATGACAATGCATACATACATCATGAAGCGTGGGGCAAAGGCGTGTAGCTTCATCATACTTTTTACAAGCCTCCTCAAGCAAAGCATCCTTAGAAGGGGAAGTAGATTCTGGACCAACATTATCAGCACTTTCCTGCAAGCCAAATGATGATCATACGGTATGACAATTGGCAATTTAATAAAAATGAATGTGTCACAAAGTCAAGATAATTTAATACATACTAAGATAATACTGAGGGGAATAACCCAAAACCCATTGCAGTTTTTTGCATGCCCCTTAAAACCTCTTGTAAAAACATTTCATCCCACAAATAACATTTGGCAGAATGAATGCAATTAGGTCTCACGTTACAAGCATTCCTCCATTGAGAAAAATTCATATAGGAGGGACCAAAATTCCCCTTCTCTGACCATAGTGTGTTCCAAACACATTTAACATTAGATCATGTTCATTTATGTCTGCATAGACAAATAAAGCTCGATAACAGAAAGGCTATTCAGTTGAGATCCACAAAAGAAAGTGAATAAATAGTAATTGTCGATGTTATATGCACGAAGCGAAACAGAGGAAATCTTAGACCTGAAGAACCAATGCCCAATTGTATAGCGCATCATAATCTTCTGGATTCTTCTCTATTGCGCTAGCATACCTACAAAATTTTAGTAGAGATTATAATATCAAAAAAGCAGGACTCCAAATGATGATTTTTGCACATTCAAGGGAAAGGAAAAAAAATAGAACATCACTCCATTACCAGCCAAGCTGACAAGCAAAAGATAAGAAGTGAAATGACAGTACCTCTTGGCAGCAAATGTAAGAATTCGCTGACGAGATCGACCCTCTTCATCAACACCTGTGACACTATTGATCAATTCCATAGCCGCACTGTTCGGGTCCAGGTGTTGGTGTGTTGTATTTCCTTGACTTGAATAATTCAAAATCATAAGCAAGTAAATTCTTCAGATTTACAAATATAACTACTCATGACATGAGATACTCCGCAACATGCTTTCTTTCAATAACATCAACATCCAAGGTAGTTAAACTACCGGGATAGATATCAAAATTTCCTATTAATATTTGGCAGGAATTAACCGACGTAATATTCAATTATTCAAAGCAGAATTAAGTCTTAGAAAACTGAAAACAAGTAAACTTATTATCAAACTTCAGATTCGAAACTGAATTTTTAAATTTTAGTCAAATTTACAGCTATTATATTAACATGATCACAGCTAATTAGCTTATAGTAAAAAGAATAACTATAAAAACGTAGCCTTTTCGAAATGAGAACTTACTAAAATTCCATTGGAGTTGGAGAATTACAGAGATTCCATTGGGATTGCAATTAAATCGTGAACTTTAAAATAATAATCATGATAAAAATAACGAAGCATATCATAGAATCGATAAAAAATAAAAAATAAAAAACGCAGACCTGGCGTCATTGGTGCTATCTGCACCTTCTTCGCTTTTTAACTCAGCGAGCAATTCTCTCATCGTGAATGGTCGGGTCCCTTCGCCTTTCCGCCGCTCCGGATTCTCCGTTTGCTCGGTCGACGGAGGCTGGATCGAGATCTCTTTAGCCTCCTCTACCTTTGGATCTGCATCTGGTTCGGGTTTTGGCTCGTCATCTGATGCTACGCCGTTTTGCAACCTAGGTTCCTCGTCACTTGTAGACATCAGAATATCCGAGAGTGGAGCAAACAGAAACGGAGAAAAAGGAAGAGATCTCTGCTCGGAGAATGTACAGTGATGAAAATTGGAAATGAAGGAATGGGACGTTCGTTGGTGACATTCCCGTACTTTAACTCCCTTACCACGTGGAATGTTTTTACTTTTAACACAGTAATTTTAAAGTTAAATTTGTAAATGCATTCCCTATTCCTCATTTTATTTTTACCGGGCAGCTAAAAAGGTTATTTGGCTTCGAAATTCATAATTAACCGTGTAGACTAATTGTGAAAACATATACAAACAGGGCACGCATCTATTTTTTTTTTTTTTTTTTGAGAAGAAAAATGTTTTAAGCCAACAACATGAACATCCTAAATCACTAATTTAGCAGCAGCAATGCCACTGTCACTCAAAGTGCTGTGAGAGCTGGCAATATACATCGTATACCCAAACATAATTTACTCGATACAGGAGTTGGTTGTCAAATGCTTGATTGAAGCAGAGTGTAAAGTGAAATCCCTCGAGTTTAAGAGGGATCATCAACAGAATGGTGCAACGAGAACAAATATAAAGAGAAGGAAGGAACTATTGATGAACAATGGCAGTTGATCCTAAATCTTGTCATGCAGAGTGACCACCAAATCATGGGCATCGTCTAGAAGCTTCCAAACGTCGAGATGACCGGCCATGCTGTTGCATTCCCTCATGATCTCATCCATGCTGCTATATTTCTCTATGATCAACTTTCTCCTTTGCAATACGCAGGCTGCAATTGCATAAAGCAACAGATCATCGGTAGGCGGGGCTCTAAGCCTCATTCTCCCCCAAGCTGACTTTGCGATCCCAGCCCGAATTGCCGCTTGGTCTGCCCACATTACCTCCCAAAGGCAAAGCGTCTGCTCGAAAGTTAACTCCCGTCTGAAAAGAACCACCACCATTCTGTACACAAAGAAGCAATCTTCTGCTTCAAGCTTTTCCAGGTGCCTGTACAGATGACTATCCTTGCCCTTGATTATCTTGGAAACAATACTCAACTGCCTTCGTATTCCCACTTCATCCAGCCGGAAATTATGCCGAGCCTTTTTCATGAAACCAACAAAGCACCAGAAGGCTTCGTGGTCCTCCTCCAACACTGAGGTAATTGGAGAGAGTAGATCGCTCATCCCTTGGCAATAACCAATTTCAGGATCGTATAGTGCATAAGCCTCCAGTATAGCAACCAGGCGAGCAGCATGATAAATCCTGCATGGCTCCAAATGATCATAATCCTGCAAACCAACAACTTGAGCCAACTGCAGTGCCTTCATTTCTGACACTGCAGCCTGAGATGGTGAGTAAATCATCCATTCAGAATTTGCCCTCACAGCATCAAGGCGAATGATTCTCTGCCATGTGGCAAACTCTTCATCTGAGTGGGATTTGGACTTGCTTTCTGCCTTTGAAGGAGATGAACTTTCCTTGGCATTCTCATTGAGTGCTTCACTTCCTTCAGTTCCTTCAGTAGAAAGCAAAGGCATATTTTCAGGGTCTTCTGATGAGTCAGAATCAGTCGATTCAGTGTCACCAGCTGAGACGTCTTCACAGGTAAATACACTCTTATCACCTTCTCCTTCTAATAACAACCCAGAGCATTCAGGGCTTTGGTCATAGGCAGGTGGATCTAGATCCTCGGCTGCTGGACTTCCTCCCTCAGAAGAAAGAGACCTCCTGGAACTAGACGCATCTTCTATGCCAGGAGAATCAAACACTTGACCAAAATCCTCACTGTCCTCATTGCCGCTATTTCCTGCAGTTTCCTTCAACTTAGAGCTCTTCTCACTGCAATGACGTATTTTACGGCATTCTTTCCGCAAGTTATCATATTCTTTTCTGTAAAATACACAATTGGATAAATAGATAAATAACTAAAAGGAACAAAAACAAATGGATATTTTAAGTAAAGTGGGAAAGAAGAATATCTGCTCAGGCAGATATTCTAATAAGCCTTAGTAGTAAAAAGGAATGTTAACTTAATCATAGTACCTTTTCTCAGTCTTAACGGAATCTCGTTCTTCCTTGGAACTGTTTAAGTCATATCTGTTGGGAGAAAAAAAACAAACACAGTATTAGGGCAAGAAAAAGTACTAGTGCACTTAGGGAATGAAGGAATTGACAAAACACCAGCCATTGACAGGCAGGGAAAATTTTGCACAAGCAGAAAAGCACTGTTGAATCTTTACGACAAGTCAAGAACACATATAAACCACCCCCAGCAAGCATGAAAAAGGGGCAGTAACTAGGTAAGCATTTGCTGTGCTTTTCTCATAGTCATCCCCTCAAAGTGCAGACAACCTGTAGGCAACAGATATCTCAAAGGGGGCAGTAACTTAGAAGAGGACAACCAAAGAAGACAATAGCATCATAGATAACATCGATAAAGGGGAACAAGAGTAGGAAAAGGATGAGATTGCTGATGATATCAATAATCTGGAATCAAGATAGGAGAAGGGCATCAAAGTCAGCCATTAAAGAAAGGTAACTGCATATCAAACATTGTAAATGACCACACTAACCTAAAGGTTATTACTAAAATGAAAAGAAAAAAAGAAGTCCAAGAGAAGATAATCTATCAATCAAATAAATGAATCATATTCACACATATGAATAATTATTAATAAAAGGCACATAAACTTAAATATGAATGTAGATTCTTACACTCCAAGAAGGAATGGCCAAACCTCTGCCCTGATACTTGGATCAACACCCTGCATTGTAAAATAAACAGTGAATACTTACAACAGTAAACAAAAATAAAGAAAGAAACAGACAGGTTCATCAAAAATTAAGATAAATGACAGAGTAGCCATTTATGTCTGAATCAAGTTGTTACCCCGCTACGGACTCTCTTCAGAAACTTGACACCACCTTCGCTAAGTTTTCCATCTGGTGTAAAAAAGCTTTTCCATTGTTTGGGTAGAAGGGCATGTTTTCTTCTCCGACGGGACCAAGGTGATTTAAGACTACCTCTGAAAAGAAGAAACAAAAAGAGTAAATATCTTCATCAAAGGAATAGCAACTTCAAATCATACATGGAAAAATAAATGCACAAAAAAAGATGGATAAATCACATGACGTATAAGACTTGTATAATTCTGGACAAGTACACAAGAAAAATCTAAACTTTACTTTTTAATGTATCATACTCAACCAATCAACACTAACATCCATGGGTAGACAAAAGACAAGTCAAAACGTGCAAGACATTAACTTCTACATGGTCCATTAATGACTAACAAAGCGGGAATAACTTCACCTTGTGCACACATTCTCAATAAGTAAATATATATGGAACCAGTCAAAATGAGCAAGAGAAGGAAATTATCAATCAGAACTTTAACATGAAACAAAAGACGCCTAATCATTTTGACCAGTACAGTAATCATCATAATCTCCCTGGAAAAAACAACCAAGTGCTACTCCACTAAATGTGCGTTGAAGGCCTCTCGATTGAGTATGAAATAAAGGAATTTTCAAACCGATATCAAGCAGAATCAGCCATCTAATTATGCCACACCCGATTCTAAGTCGTATCCCTCACCTCATGCTAACAGCAGGAAAACTTAAAAACACTACAGAGATCAGAATCTACAGCTACATTTCGTCCTTTTAGACTATCATACTAACAAAGAGTTTCATTTCTATAATTTCTTTCTTGCGGATACGTACACTGAAGACACGATTTCAAAGCAACTACAGATGCATTATCGAGAAGCAATGAACAGATTCAGAAACTTTGGGAGACATGAGAAAGCAAAAACTCCTACACAAGAGTGCATGACCACTGCTGGAGGTCGAGTAATTGCAGATCAGATCTAAGAACCAAATCATAAAACCACAACAGAAGAGAAAATAATTTAAAAAAAAAACAGTATTTTTGAAAATTTTCTTTTACACAGAATAAAAAAGGAAACTGGGAATCAAAAAAATTTAATGGTTTGTATCTGTAAAAGCAAAACAGGAAAGGAGAAGTAGACAGAAACGGGAACTCACCGATCAGTGCAAACTGGTGAGGAAGATGATGATGATGACGATGATGAGGAAGCAACAACTAATAAAACCGATCGCAAATGAATCCACGATGACGATGACGGAGCGGAGGAGTTTGACGATGACGGCGATGAAGAAGAAGACGTGTGACTTCTCCGTAAGGCTCTCATGAACGGCTTATGTTCCGTTAACATTTTCCACCTAACTAATAAATAATCTCTAGATTTGTTTTCCACAACTTTGAATTTTAAGGTTTATTTTTTCAATTGGAGAAATTTAATGTATTTTATTTTTACTACACTATTACCTATGAGAGTATAAAACGGTGGCGGCCAAGGCAAGGCCGGCTATGGCCGTCACGGCGATAGCTATTCCGACATTGGAAGTAGGCGCAGCAAAATACCAGGACCCAACGCCTCCACTACCGCCAACTCCGCCGCCGCTAGCTTGGGCGAACGCACTCCATTTCCCGCCGTTTCCGATGGCGAATATGAGCATAAAAAGTGAGATTATGGATAGGTCCTGATTCTTGTTGACGCTTAAAACAGGTAACACCATCACCAAACTGTCTCCCCTCAGCCTTGCTTTTTCAGAGCCATTTACTCTCTTTCCATGAAAGCAAATAATTACGGCGAGCAAACAAATTATTATTATCTTATTCTCCTAATGCTACACACTCTCTCTTTCTCTCTCTTCTTCTCGTTGCTCTATCTGAGTTTGATAGTAAGAACGAATTGTAGATCAAGGGACTGGGAGCCGCTGACTTGGGCCTCTACCTAGGCCCGTTTCACCCTAATTTTACCTAGCTTCAGTTTTAACCGGGCCCATCCAAACTTTCTTTTTCCCCTCTTTTTCAAAGTTAGTGGATTTAATGATTGAGAATCACAAAAGTAAACGGGTAGAAGTATTTGCCATAATACAATTGAGAATTCTTTGACTTTGCAAGTGATATAGTTAGCACTTGTAAATAAAAATTAATTTAAATTTAATTTATTAAATAATAGTATCAAAAATTAAAAATATTAACATAATTTGATTAATAAATAGTTAAAAATATTAAAATTATGTTATATATTATAATATATTTGTATAATACTTATGATATTATATACATAAATAATAAATAATTTTTAAATATAATTAAATATTTTTAAAATATAATAAATATAAATAAATTATTTAAAAAGTATAAAAAATATAAAATAAAATTATTAAACTATAATTAAGTTAATATATTATAATTACTTAAATATTTAATTATATCATAAATAATTTTGTATATTAATAACTTTAAACATAAATTTAATACGATTAGTAATTGAATTATCTCGTATTTATTTATTTAATAATCGTATTATTTTATATCAAATTAAATACGTAAATTTATTTTAAGTTAATGTCAATTTAGCATATTGTATTTAAAAATTACTACCCTTGCAATACATGACATGCAGTGTGACTACACTTTTTAAGTTATTGTCAATTCGCCCACTTAATTCATAAGTTTATTATTATATTTTTAATTTAATAGTAAACATTTGTTGTGGTCTTCTGGTATTGTAAATACTTGAACGGTCGCTGTCACTGAAAATTTCAAAAGTAAACTAACAAGTAATTTATGGCAATGCAAGGTACCGTTAAAGTTGATTTTTTTTTTTTTCACCAGTCTTTAACATGGAAGGGGGTGGGGTGGAAAAGAAAGGGCCGAAGAGAAACAAAAGTCAAAAGACAAGTTGGGTTATGATTAGTGGAATGAAGGTGGATTACTAGATCACATGCCACACTAAATAGTTTTTCGAGAGAAAAAGAGTACCATGGGAGAGACAAAGCCACTCATTTATGCCGGACCACATGCTCTTGCTTTCCCTTGCACTACAGTCTAAAAGCAATCACATGAACTCTGACCATACGTCCTTTTATTTTATGGCAACAGCAGGCGGTGAGATTTGATGTTAACAGTAAATTTGAGAAAATTTTGGTCAAGTATAATTTTTACAGTTGGTAATTTAGGACTATATTAGAATTTTTAACCAAAAAAAAAAATTTTATTTTTACGTCCAATTATAAATTTAGTCCACCTTAAAATTTTGTTATTTCTTAAAAAAAAAATTAAGTATTTAAACAAAATAATTTTTTTCATATAAAATTTGAACTTTAAATATAAGGGGGTGGGGTGGTCAAATAGTGGGTCAAAGTGATGGGTTCGATTAGATATAAATGGAGGGTTTGTCGAGGGATGATGTAATTGGTATCAACCGTTTGTTCTTTTTAAATGGAGGAGCCCACCGGTAGATATGGTTGGACCCACAGAAAGTTGAGTAATTCCTAAGAATCCCCACCATATCAAGCATATTTAATAACACGGCAGCACTACTACACTACAATTAATTGTACCCTAACATTAAAAAAAAAAAAAAAGGAAAAAAGAGTACATGATTCAAAAGACGTCTTAAGTAAAATGAATACCTGGGTGGGGGCAGTTAGCTGTAATACCTTGACCTTGTATTGGGTTTGGGCCTAAAATTTATCACGTGATACACGTAGGGGCCTAAGTATTGAGACAGAACTTGGACGAGGAGTGTTACTACAAGAACCCCGTACATATTCTGATAACACCCCTTTGGCCGAGGAATCAAAGGGACTGCCATGAATGTTATTCTCATATCGGCAGACTATAAAGTATTGCCATCAAGACTCGGTGGCGTGCGCTAGGAAAACGCATGAAATTACACTACAAGTAAGACTCTGAACAAAAATGTAGGTGAACGCAGCACCGGCCACGGGAGCCGGCTTCTGCCAAGGGAAAAGGACTAATTACCCCCTAAGGCATGGGGTAATTATCACTTGCCTCTTTATATGTTTAAAAGTACTAATTTTATCTCCCCCCCCCTCCCACCCAAATCAAAATTCAATCGTTAACTGTTAATGTTTATTTGTCATTTAACGTGGTTAGTTAGGATATTTCAAGGGAAAACAAGTCAAATGACAAAAAATTATTAACATTTAACGTTAAAATTGTGACGGTAATCCTGGTGGGGAAATAAATGGTATTTTGAAAATGTAAAGATATAAATAGTAATTCTTGATAAGTTAGAGGTGTTAATTGATATTTTCTTGCCATTAATTTCATTAGGTGGACAACTTCATTGAATTTCCAAATTCAGCTCAACCCACGGCGAACAACTTTGGTCACTCTTCCCTTTCTCTTGGTATAAATTCTCCGTTATACAACATCAAAGTATTGTGGATTTCTCTTGTAAGTAGTTTGCCTTGATAATGTCTAGCATCAAGGAAAGGGAAAGGGGAAACGAGCGTGCCGGTGCAGAGATTGTGTACGGTGCCGAAGAATGCTATCGCCACTCCGTTGAACTACTTGAAGAGCTGGGATTCCCAAAAGGAGTTCTTCCTCTGCAAGATCTTGAAGAATGCGGAAGAGTTAGGGAAACTGGGTTTGTTTGGATGAAACAAAAGGCGCCGTATGAGCATTTCTTTGTGGGGACTAATTCTCGCGTAAGTTATGCTACAGAAGTCACTGCTTACGTCGAGAAATTCAAGATGAAGAAAATGACGGGGGTTAAGAGCAAACAGCTTCTGGTCTGGGTGCCAATAACTGAGATGAGCATGGAAAACTCGTCGAGCAAGAAGATTTATTTCAAGACCCCAATGGGAATTGGGAAGTCTTTTCCCATCACAGCTTTCATGACAGATGAAGAGAAGCACAAGTATTTAGAGAAACTTAATGAATGAAATTTCGTGTTACAGTTTTTTAATTACGTGTTTAGCAGCTTGATAGTTGTGTTTTGCTGCTCTTAATCAAAGTTTGATGTCTTGTTCAGAATAATAATGGTAATAGATTATTTATCATGCTGTCCTAATCTAAAATTGTCTACAGTTTATTCATTTCCTGGCCTCAATTTGACCAGATCATTAAACAACTCGTCCGCATGAACATCTACTGGACGACAAGTCGTTGATTTATGCCGACGCCCTTATTGTTTATAAACGCAACGTCGTTTCATGTCCTCGTCTGCGCCTAGGACGTTCTATTTGACAGCCACAAAAAGGAGACCCGCAATGGGCTCCGTGCCGGTTCTCCACAGCCTCCGCCTTGTGCGTCCAAAACGCTTTCTCCACGTCAGCGCCAAAACAATGCCCAGCCACAATCCACATCCCTCACTCGAGGTCACGGGCGGGGCACGTGAGGTATTCCTTCCGGCTCTCAAGACACTGGAAAGTCCATACAGACCGTTTCCCGTTGTTGGTTGGAACCGCCACGTGGAGACCATATTCGCCGCGTTCTTCCGGAGTCTGCCTGATGTCAAGCTCAAACGAGAATGTCTGCGTACCAACGACGATGGCTCCGTCGCTCTCGATTGGGTCTCCGGCGACCACCAACGGCTGCCTCCCGATTCTCCCGTACTCATTTTGCTGGTTAGTCCTCTGTTACTCGAAGCCTACAATTTCATTATATTTCTTCAGATTTCCTCTGTTATTGTGGCAGAGATATTGATTCTGATTGGTGATTGCAGCCAGGTTTGACTGGAGGGAGCGGGGATACATACGTGAGGCAAATGCTACTCAGAGCCAGAAGTAAACGGTGGCGTGTTGTGGTGTTTAATAGTCGAGGTTGCGGGGATAGCCCTGTTACAACTCCTCAGGTACTGCTTTTATTTTGTGGGTGTATGGAAATTTTTGCAGTAATTTCGGGTTGCTGTTTACCTTATGCATTTGAAGTGCTGAGATGTTTTGATAGAGTGTATAATTATTTCATAACACTGATGTGCAGTTCTATTCGGCTTCATTTTTGGGAGATATCCGTGAAGTAGTAGCACATGTTGCCTCTAGATACCCAAATGCTAATTTGTATGCAGTTGGCTGGTCTCTTGGGGCAAATATTCTTGTTCGTTATATGGGTCAGGTGAGATTACCGTGTATCTGTTCTTATTATTATTCTTTTTTTTCAAAAAAGGGTTCTGAATTTTGTGTCAAGTATTTTGATTTCTTTGGCTTCAATCTGGTTTTGAAGGGGTAGGCCTCTCATTGCTTTTGCATAATTGCTGTTGATATATTGCACCACTTACAATTATGATTGTTTGTAAGTCCGTGCTCAAATATGTTAATATATGTCTAATGTCTCTGTGACAATTCGACTTGGTATCCCTTGTAACGTTAATCTTATTACATCTACAAACAGTACTCATTTGTTTGTCTACATTTTTACTGCAATTGTATTATGTGTCCTATATAGTTTCAGATAAAGGTAATGCTTTCCATGATAATGAATTAGCATAATGTTCTTTGTTATAATGAATGTAAAAAGGAATTGTGATCTCAGGCTCCAAGAAGAGTGGAATGTTGTAAGCCTACAGAATTGGGATGTCGAGTTTGATGTTCAACTGAGAATGCCCTCTTTTGTGTGTTAACTATTAATTTTTACTCTGTTTTTCTGAGTTTTTAAATCACTTTTATGAAGAAGAAGAAGCATAGATACTTTTGTTGGTTGCTTGGTTTGACCATGAGGAGCTTTTCGTCTGCTCGTTCTTCTCTTTTCTGTCTAATTATGTTGCTGCTTCTGTCTCATTTATACTTATACAATGTGTTACTTGCAGGAATCTCACAGTTGCCCTCTTTCTGGTGCTGTGTCATTGTGTAATCCATTCAATTTGGTCATTGCTGATGAAGACTTCCGTAAGGGCTTTAACATTGTTTATGACAAAGCTCTTGCTAGTGCTCTCTGTAAAATTTTTAAGAAGTAATAAAACAGTTTTTTCTGGCTGCCAGTTATTTCGGCTTAAGTTGATTTTTCCTTGTGTAGAAAGTATCATCAAAATCTCTTGTTTATGCAGGCATGCTCTTCTATTTGAAGACATGGATGGTGAATTTAATATCCCATTGGCTGCTAATGCCAAATCTGTCAGGGAGTTTGATGATGGACTAACCCGTGGTATGTGTTTCTTTTTTCTGCTTGAAAGGAAATTTCTTTTCCATTGGGCTGGGACATTTTATGATGCAATCCATCACTTTATGAACGTTGCAGTTTCATTTGGTTTCAAGTCTGTAGATGACTACTACTCAAATTCGTGCAGTTCTGAATCCATAAAACATGTTCGCATTCCTTTGCTTTGCATACAGGTAAGATGTTTCTGCCACCATGAAGGAAATGTTTTTTGATATCTGCTAGTGTGGTTGACCTGTGTATAATTGTTTTGCTAATAACAGTTTTGGTGGTTGCTTGCTAGACATTTAGAAAGTATTTTAAAGTTTTATGGATATGTTTTATAATTATGTTCTACATAGAGCCTAAGAATCCCTTTTGTTTATTTTGTTTTCTCATAATGCTACAAGACCGGCAACAATGATTTCATTCCTATTTGTCATGTCAATATTGGTTTCTTGAGTTAAATAGAAATTTTGTTGATGATTTTTTCCGCTTCATTCAAATTGGACTGGCTCAATCTTAGTAAAGACATAGAGATGTTGTCCTCAGAGATAATATGTTAAACATGCGAGAGTGCAATGGTAGAGCCATAAACTAACATGTTTTTCATGGTTTCAGGCTGAAAATGATCCAATCGCTCCTTCTAGGGGAATTCCACGTGAAGATATCAAGGTATGTCTGCTTCTCCGTATAACTATGTGATTTTCGCTTGTGATTGCTTTAATATAAAGTACCGTTCATTTTTTTTTACATTTCTCTTTTCTGTGAACTCTTCTGATGAGTAAAATCACCGGGCTTGGTCCCTTCCCCCACCCTCCTTCTCCATCTTCAGGCAAATCCAAATTGTTTGCTGATAGTGACACCGAAAGGTGGCCATCTAGGATGGGTTGCCGGTGCTGAAGCTCCTTTTGGAGCACCTTGGACTGATTCCGTGGTGATGGATTTCCTCGAGAATCTGGAAAAAGGCTCATACAAAGCTCTTGCTTCTTGTCGTGATGCTGCAAAAGATGACATGCAGCAAATTTCAGAGGACTTGCAGAGCCTAGGAGTTTAATTAGCAAATAGTTCACACATACACACGATTAAGTTTGAGTACACTGCTGTGTCATTTAATCTCCATTCATTCTTTACAAAGTCTCCAACCTTAGTACTGCTCTTGTTTAATCACGTTTCATTATGGAATTATGATAAAATTCGATATAATACCACTTCAATGTGATAATCATTCAATAAGAAATGGGGTTTTCATTTGAAAGGGAAATCTTAACTATTTACTGGAGCAAGCATATTGTCTAAGTTGTTAATATGAATATTAATTGCATTAATTAAATAACAATTTTTTTAATTTTTTATTTATTATTAATTAATAATTTTTTAATTTTATTAATAAAATAATTTTATAGTACCAATTATATAAACATATTATTTTATCCTAAAAATTTTCTTATTTTATGTTGACTAATTGGAAAAAGACTTTCTAAATTATTTGATTTTATTAAATTTTATTATGTATTAATTAAGTAACAAAAATTTTTAATTTTTTTATTTATTACTAATATATAAATTTTTTTATTTTATTAATAAAATAATTTTATTACATTAATGTATTATTTCATTTAAGATATATTTTTTTTTGGTTCTATACAAAAAAAAAAATCTTCCTAAATTGTTGGATCTAGAGCTATGTCTGTGGTAGTTGTTAAGATAAAATATTAAAAACTGTCAGTTATTACACTGACATTACTAGCACTCGCGTACAACTACGACCCCATATTGCCTATTATTGTTAACTAACACGAAATATTGTATATTAAGCAGTCGGTAGAACTTTTCCATGTGAAGAAGAACATGGGTTTGTAAAAATATAACAATCTTAATTAATTAGGACAGTATTTAAATACATGACACCAAACCTCATCAAGGTGATATGCATGAATGTTCTAGAATTTAATTGTAATAACTATCATATTACAAATGCTACAGAATTTTAGGGCATGCGAAGTCTTCCAATCTAACATAATTTAGTGTAGCAAACCTAGATCCACAAGAGAAGGACTATGCTGATTTGTACTTAAGTTTCATTTTAGAAATTGGACGTCACAAATGATTTTCTATTTCAATGGCACACAATATTTTTCTTGTAGGCAGTCATATGTTCAAATTTCGATTCTGGTGCAAATCAACACTGTTTTTGTATTTGTTTCGAATCCCACTGTCTGTTTCGAAGGAGCAACAGACTTGCAGCAAAATGCAATCGTTGAAGGAAAGACAAAGGTATTATTCTTCGAGTCCGCGTGAGGAATTTTTTTTTTCCCAGCTTGTGCTTCTTATGCAACAAATAATTCGCCTCGGATCGTTGGATTTCTTAGTTTGGGAGTTGTGAACCTTTTTCTTCCTTCCTTCCTCGATGTTTTAGTCAAAATGGAAATCAACCAGAATCTGTTTGTCGTATGGCTGGACCACTCTTTATTTACCAGTAAACAAAGACTTGCTTAAACGTAAGAAATTAAAACAAAACAACAAACCCCGTGGCCATGGTAACAGTGGCGACTGTGACAATGAAGATGAATACGAACAGAACAGAGAACGCCATAACTTAGTACAAGCTGTAGAGGATGGTTTGTAATTAAAAACATCACATTCATGCTTCATTTCTTCAGATACATACAAGTTGTGAAAATAAAATATTACATTACGGGTATTTATAGTTATGGTATTTTCTTTAATTGTTTAATAATTAACAATAATTATGAACTAAAAATCGCTTAATCTCTCTACTAATCTCTGTAATAAACAAATTGTAAAGGGAGTATAAAAAATTTCTATGATTTTCGTCATATGAGTGACGTACCCATCTGTTAAACAATGACATTTTTTTTTAATGGAATTTAACCAATAATTATTCCAATTATTAAGTACTCATTCTTCGATCGCCGTCACAAATTTGTCGTCAATGGCACAAAGGACAATACGTATACATGGTGGTAATATAAAAACGACAAATATTAAAATAAGCCAATCATAGTGAGTTCAAATGCAAAATGGTCACTCTACCAACCCAACTTTCAATATATTATCGTTATGTCGTTGAAAGAATATAATTATTTTGCATATTTACCATTAAAAACGAACCATACATACCCATAAAGTAGAGAATTCAGTCTTCCTTTTTGTAATTCGGATTCATTCATATCTTAAACCCATCTTAATTACAATGAGAAAATCATCGACATACCTATTTCGGAGGCACCGCATCCAATCAGCGGAGAATCACTGAGGCTAGAACACATAGGATGTTTGAACGGATGCCAAAGTAAGTGGGGCTACATGGTCCAAGTGTCTTGATATTGGGATAGTAGTAATCCATACGCCAAGGAGGAAGTGGACAGGACGGGTTAGTGGGAGCATTTCGTTCGTTTTTGGACATAAGTTCTCCGTGCCGTTTGTCTGATTCCCAGCTCACGTTTACCTTATTTCTTCCTTTATTCTTCAGAATCCAGCACACTTGGGAGGACGATAAGAGGGAAGCGTCAATTGTTGAGTTGGAAAACAGGAAGTTTAAAACAAAACATAAACCCGCAGACATGAGAAATTTCAAATCTCGGGAAATCCTGTCAAGTTCTGGAAAAAAATTCTACGGAAAATAGAATCATGTTCCTGCCAATGTATCAATGGAGACATGATATGGTGCATTCATACACACTTATATCTTATCCACTCTTTTGTTGAACAAGTCGAGGGGGAATTCAGTGTGATTTGTTTGATCAATTTATCTACTACACACAGCACATGCTACCAAAAACAACACGGGCATGCGCTTCGCTGTCTACTTTTTTGGGTGGATAGAAAGAAGTGGATGTAATAGAAAATGCAAATCACATGAGAACTGAACAAGAACAAAGATTGCTATTTATGTGATTAGTTTTGCTTATCCCATCACAACTAGAAACCAAGAAACTTTGAACGTGCCAAAAGTGAATCTGTCCGATTCCTTTGGCCAAGTTCTTGCAATGTATCTAAATTTTCTTTGGTGGAGTTCCCTTGGATTAGGAGGCCTTGGAATTTGGAAGATGTATATGTTTGTATTAGAAAATGACAAACATTTTGATCCATCGTCGAGACGCATTGGGAAAAAAAAATATGAAGTTTAGTGACTTCGTTTGCCAACTTTAATTGACCAAACAAAATGATGCAGGGAATTCGGATCAAGATTAAGACTTTTATGAATGGGTTAAGCCTTATCCTTCCCAAACGATACTAACCACACATTAGGCACGATTTTGTTGGCAAATAGATCGAAAACAATGTGACATAAGAGTTACTTTATTAATTAGAATGCAAAAATTGGTAAATTTATTGATGACAATAACATTATTCTTCAAGGCACAAGGATTATGCTATTTGAAAGATAAGGCTTAATGCGCTTGGATTTGTATGGAATTAGGAATTTTTTTTTAGGCCAATAATTTTGTTGTCCATAGAGTTTTATATCATTTCGATAACTTGTAGGTGGCTTTGAGTGGTACGGTAATTAAAAGTGAAAAAAGAAAATTACACTCAGAAATGAGACGGATGGAGAGTGTCATTTTGGCCTATCGAGAAAATTAGATGGGTCAAGTGGGTTTCAGGACCCACGCACAGTCAGAGACGACATGAATAAGATAACCACCCATTCCTCTCTATTTCTTTGCTAATTGATTTCTCTCCGATTGATCCTCAACTTAATTTCAATTTGCTCACGTTCATCTACCATTCTTAGCTTCTTGTATTATTATGGTTTGGACTCGAATCAAAACATCAGAAGAAAATAAAAACTGATAATGATACCGCAATAATGTTAGTACACACCCCGATAAAATTTACTTCAACTTGTCAGTTATGTTTGGCGCTCTCAAGCATGTGATAAGCATGGCCATGGCGTTTAACTTCAACAGAAATTCCTTAAATAGTCGGCGAGTAAATAATTTATAGCGTATTTTTGGTATAATATCTGAAATATATTAGCCCATAAAGTTATACAGATTCCATGGTAGCCCGTAAAGTAACCAGATTCATTGACAGTATAATGTTGAGGTAAGCGCACCTCATTTCCTTTCGTATTTTCAACAGTGTTTTCCAATTGTGCCACCCATGTCACAACCCCCCACACCCACTTCTCTATATATAGCATCTTCCCTCACACCACCTTCTTCATCGACAAAATCTTATCCTCGATCAGCAAATTAATTTAGGATTTGCCATTTCCAATACCCATAATCTCTCTTTTAAGTTTTCTCCAATGGCTGAGCGCGCTGTGTTTTCTAGCAAGAAAAGATCTGGGGCTGAAGATTTCGACGGTGATGATCTTTTCAAGGCAAAGAAATCAATGTTATCGACCGTAGCATCCGCATGGGAAGATCCGGCTGCTGCATTAGCAAGTGCTAGGCACGAGTTCGGTGAACACGGTGGCGTTAACATGTCTATTGAAGCCTCCGCCACCTTTACGGTGATGGAGCCGGAGACTATGCGCCGCATGTTTTCCGGTGAACTTGGCCCTGACCGCGATTTCTTCATCTACAGCCGTCACTTCAACCCCACAGTCCTCAATCTGGGCCGTCAGATGGCTGCTCTCGAAGGAACCGAGGCCGCCTATTGCACTGCCAGCGGTATATCCATCTCTCTCTTTCTCTTCTTTAAATTTCTTTTATTTGTCTACAAGGCCGATATCTACATACTCCATATTAAACATCGTACAGTTCTTCCGGAGTCTAATTATTAGTTTTCAATGAAAAAAATCAACCTAGAACCTTCAATACAGCATCGGCAATTATGTGAAAACTGTTGTATTGAGCCAGGTATGTCTGCAATTTCGTCTGTATTGATGCAACTGTGCAGCAGCGGAGGACACGTGGTGGCATCGGGGACGCTCTATGGCGGGACTCACGCGCTGCTGACCCACTTCTTGCCGAGGGCTAGCAACATAACGACGACGTTTGTTGACATCAGCGATCACGAAACGGTGAAGAGTGCAATCGTCCAAGGGAAGACAAACGTGTTATACTTTGAGTCCATTTCTAACCCTACACTCACAGTTGCAAACATCCCGGAGCTGAGCCGGATGGCTCATGATAAGGGAGTCACCGTGGTGGTGGATAACACATTTGCTCCGATGGTTCTCTCGCCGGCTCGTCTCGGTGCCGACGTTGTTGTTCATAGTATCTCCAAGTTTATAAGTGGTGGGGGCGATATTATTGCAGGTAATTTTTATTTTGATTTTTTCCACATCCACGTGTCATGATCTTAAGGCACCTAAGTGGTTGGAGGGTAACGTAAATGCTAGAGTTTTTGTTTTTATTTTTTTTATAAATTTGAAAAGAAACGTAAGTGCTAGTTTGGTGCAAAGGAAGAATGAATCACGAATAAATAAAATTAAAAAAACTATTATAATTATAGAATTTTTAAAAAGTTTGATTTTTATATTATTTTAAAAGTTTTACCCATTTGTTTTAGAACATAATTTTTTTAAATTTATTTATTAAAATTAAAATTTTTTATTTACTATAAAAGATAATTTTTTATTTAAAAGGGATTTCTTGCATCTATTTTTAAAATTTTAATTATTAAATTTAAATTAATATTTATATTTTAAATATTATTTATTATATATTTTAAATTTTTATTACGCATTTTAACTATTATTTATTATTTTTATATATTTTAATATTTTTTAGATTTTATAAATATTAATTTAAATTTAATAATTAAAAAAATTTAGATAAAAGTGTTGTGATATACCGAAACTACCCATCTAAAAGTGATATTAAAGTTACCATAACAACGCCTGTCTTGTCCTGCACTGGTCACGTGCACGCCCGCGGCTGCCATTAACGCCTCTAGTGCTTTCATCTTCTGTTGCACGATTTCAGTGCCCGATCCTTTGATAAGGACGTATAGGCATTTTTTAGATGTGACCGTACTACTAGAATCTTGCATCTCGTTTGTGGGTTTTGATCTCTCTTTTGTTTCCTTGTCCTTTTGTCTTTTTTAAAAATAATTTTCGATATTATAATTTCATTATAATATTATATTGACACGTAAAAATTATTAAATTATAAAATTTATTTATATTAATTAATAATTTAAATTTAAATTTAAATTTCAAATTTTATATATTTCTTTTCTTAATTTTTTATTTTAATTAATTTTTTGAAGAATAATTTTCCTTCTCACTTGCATAGATTACTATTTTTATTTTATTCTTTCTTCTAAATTGTAATTATTAATTAATATAAATAAATTTTTATAATTAAATAATTTTTAAATATTTTTATCATTTCAATATAATAATATGATAGGTTACGTTCGAATTTTTCACGTATAGAATGTCCCCTCTAGTTTTCTTGTGCTTAAATGATCGGTTTAGAATAATTCTTCTCACATCAAACCCAAAACCAAAGCGGACCGGTGTGCTCTTAACTAAAAGGGATGATTATATTTAAACTCTCAAAAGTTAGTATAAACTTTCTTTGCTCCATACATCTCCTGTCATAATTTTAAAAAATATATATAAGAAGAAGAAATTCTTAACGGAAGGCAAAGATTATTTGGTCAGGTGCTGTTTGTGGACCGGCGAGCCTGGTGAACTCCATGATGGACCTTCATCAAGGATCCTTAATGCTTCTCGGCCCAACTATGAATGCAAAAGTTGCCTTCGAATTATCTGAGAGAATTCCTCATTTGGGCCTGAGAATGAAAGAGCATTGCAACAGAGCACTGACCTTCGCCTCCAGGATGCAGAAACTGGGCCTAAAAGTAATATACCCAGGCCTCGAAGATCACCCACATCACCAGCTTTTGAAGTCCATGGCCAACAAAGAATATGGGTTTGGTGGACTTCTCTGCTTGGACATGGAAACCGAAGAAAAGGCAAACAGGTTGATGAACTGCTTGCAAAATATCGCCCAGTTTGGATTCATGGCAGTCAGCCTAGGCTACTACGAAACCCTAATGTCTTGCTCTGGTAGTAGCACAAGTAGTGAACTAAATGCTGAAGAAAAGGCCCTGGCTGGAATTTCACCTGGATTGGTTAGGATGTCAGTTGGATATATAGGGACAATGGAACAGAGATGGAGCCAATTTGAAAAAGCACTTACCAGGATGCAGGGTTCAGGTTTATTCAAGAACTAGTCGGTGTCTAACTAGTGTTAATAATGGAATAGGCTAGTGTGCTTAAGTTCTCATTTGCAAACCTTTCCTGTACAAGCAGGACGTTGGTTGTTTTAAGTTCTCTTACATTTAACTACTGTCTTCCATGTTATACATATCAGTTACCTTTGTACTGCCAATAGACTTGTTGCTGAAATTTGCCTGCATGCCATGCAAGCTCTCTGCTTGTCTACATATACGGGAATTCTTATGGCTGGGTGTGCGGTCAATTTGTTATATTTCAAGAACCATCCAATCATCCAGTGGTTTTCACTTCTCTTCCTTAAACCGTGTAGGAAATGGTTCAAATCTTTTCAACTGTGATCTAACTAGTCCCACCAGATTTCTAGCTCAAAATGTGATAGAATTAAAAGAAACAATTGTTATATGACCAATTTCAAACTGTAACCCAAGGAAGGAAAGAGATCAGATTTTTGCTATGCCCGTAGGCTGTTTCGTCTGACACCATTCCCACTTTCAACCTCTTGTCAACTAATTAATGAATGGAGGATTCAACTCATTGCTTTGTCGGAGTGCGATATTTTTACTACTGCAAAACAAGCATCAATTACCTGCGTAAAATTCTTTAACCTCTTGTCAACTAAACGAATTTGAACAACTTTTGTTGGAAAAGTCTTAGCTGACACAAGACCATCAACACCATCACGTGAGCTATAATAATTTTATAAAATTATTTAATTAATAAAAAATTAATAAATAAAAAATAAAAAATTAAATAAATTTTATTTCATTAAAATAAATTTATTTTAATTTATTATTTATTATTAATTAATATATTTTTATTAATTAAATAATTTTATTATATTATTATTATAATCATACGATAGAATTATTTTATTTATGTATTAATTTTTTTTCCCCAACTTAGGAACTATTTTGTTTGTGGTTATTGCTAGCATACTCTATTTGCCAGGAGCAGCTCG
This sequence comes from Swietenia macrophylla, assembly GCA_032401905.1. NCBI lineage: Eukaryota > Viridiplantae > Streptophyta > Magnoliopsida > Sapindales > Meliaceae > Swietenia > Swietenia macrophylla. The sequence continues at coordinate 262,650 of CP135568.1, read as the reverse complement.
GGGGTGCTTTAAGGATTAAGCACAACTTCAGATACATCTTTGATTATTTTACATTACATATGTTTAATATATGTTCCAGTCTCTACCTCGTATACTCTTAGATAAAATGAGTGTGTGGACAGGAATTAGGGACATGGGTGGAGACAGAGATAACATCCTGTTCTGTCCTTTACATCCCTATATAAAGTCGTTTTGATGATTTCTGTACTGTTAACAGCCACTTCTCATGTTCCTGGTTAAATCCATCGGTATCACCGTCTCCTCTGGTAACTACAAATAGTATTATCCTCCAGAACATGAAATCTATGGAGATTTTCATGTATGGCCCAAGCAGAGACACAGGCATGTGTCATATTGAACGTAACACTTTCTTTTGCCCAAAAGAAGTTTCGTGAGAAATCGTACTGTAATCTTTGTAATACAACTTCACACACACATATGCGAGTGTTTTATCATGATCACTTTGGCCGGTGCAATTGCGACGTCGCGAGAGATACATATGCAATCAAGAAACCAAGCCAAAAAGACAATGATATAACTGAATCTTGGAGTTTTCTTATAATGTCGACACAAAGAACTCATCGGTTTTATTTGGGCTTTATAAGGTCGAGTCTGATCAGGACTTTGCATGAAGAAATGAAACTTTTCATGCAAAGTAGACAAAGCCAGATCACAAATCCACACATGTTTGGATGCATTGGGCATAGTGTCCCCATCCCATGTAAGGCACCTTTCACCAAGCGTTATCAGTGTCGACTGTCTTCCAGTCCACGTGCTTTCAGCTACTTGTTCTTGATACGTGACTATCCTATTTAAATCCGAAGATTAGAGCCAGAAACTGCTCTAGGTTAAGATAAAGAACAGCGCACACAAAAGGCAAAGTGGGTGATGCACGGCCAAGTTATCAAGACACCGTTCATTTTTTTTTTTTTTAAAAAAAAAATTTTGTAGCCCATTGGCGATAATTAAACAACGATGTATAAATTAGTGCGACTTCCAATCAATCTCCAATGGGCTAAGCACTCAAGCTTTCGTTTTGGGAACGACAAACACTTGGTTCGTTTGTTTGTGAAGCCTACTAGAGTTAGTAATGCCAACCCAGAAGGATATGCCCTTGATCACTTCTGAATATTCCATACATCAAATTTAACAATCCCACTTATGTTGTATGCACACTTTTTAGGTTTAATGATAGTTGAAAGACAGATTTATAACAGTAAAATTATTAACATTGCCCAAACTTGTTGTTACATATACATATATTCCCACGCGTATTCACAATATGCAGAATGTTAGTACAAATAATTAACGTAAAAACAAAACCGCGACTACAAACCCACACAGGAACTATATGTACAACCAATGGCTGCAGCTTACATTTTACCTTCGCCTAGGGTGGACCTTCACTGTAAGAGGATTTTTCATTTCGCACGAAAGCCGTAGCACTTCGGATAGATCTACCGGGTTTTGATCCGACTGTGCCCATTTAAACTCGTGCAACAAAGTTCCCACCCAAAAGTTAACCGTGGCTAAACCCAACGCTTTTCCTGGACAAGTCCTACGGCCGGACCCGAATGGCGCCAGCCTTGGGTCAGACCCCGTAAGGGAGAACTCCATGTCATTCACAAATCTCTCTGGCGTGAACTTGAGTGGGTCCACCCAAACTTCTGGGTCCCGCATGATAGCCCACATGTTAACCATAGCTGTCGTCCCTGCAGGCACGTGATAGCTATCTACTGTGGTGTCTGTGATTGCTAAACGGGCCCACGATAACAGTGGCCCCGGTGGGTGTAGCCTCAGAACCTCCTTCACTACTGCGGGCAGGTATACCATTGATTGAATATGTGACTCCGTCAACGGTCGTGATCTTCCGACTACCATATCGAGCTCATCGTGAACCTTTGATTGGATATCAGGGTGGAGTACCATCCTCGCTAGTATCCATTCTATCAAAACTGCTACAGTATCGGTTCCTCTGAATATCATCTCCTGTGAAGAATAAAATGATTAAGAAAAGTAACTAAGATTAAGAAAAGCGAAGAGTGGTACGTTTCGTTGCTAAGCACTGATAGTGGAAGTAAAGAAAGCCAGGAATCTGAACAGCCAGTTCAGTCCAAAGCATTATAAGATTCCGCGTTATTTATTCTTTTCCTGCCATTTCTTAGCAACCAAACTCCATGCAAAAGAAAACAAAATATGCATTAAGAAATGATAATTTTTTATCGTGGGAAGTTTATTGCTTACCCAAAGAACAGCAATCATGTCATGGTCTGACAATCTATCCGGTCCATGGAGAGAGAGTAAAACATCAACAAAATCATAGTTTCTTTGGCTGGTTTGAGTTCTGTGATCTTGAATAATCCGGTTCACAAACCGGTTCACCTTTGGGACCAGTTCGGAGCACCTGAGGCGGACTTTTTGGAGGTCGAAATCCGCAAGCCATGGAAGGTGATCAGACAAGTTCAGCTTTCCTAACAGGTCATAACCTTCTTCAACGAGTCGGCTCAGTTCATGAACTTCAATATTTGAAGAACCTAGCTCGTACTTACGACCAAACACGGAGCACATCATGTTATTAAGCGAGGCTCGTCTGAGTATATCACGAACACGCAACACTCCGTTATGACGTGAAACAATTGACACCATTTGGGCGGCGATATCAAACCGCTGGTTCTCAGTAGAGTTGATTTGTTTGGGACAGAAGAGATGTGTTGCAGCGATTCTTCTTAGGCTTCGCCAGTAAACTCCATAAGAAGCAAACCCTATTGCTCTATTGAACATTAAACTATACGCAGACTCTTTTACAGGACGATCAGCGAAAACTGAACTGTTTAGTATCTCTTTAGCCACATCTGGATTGCACGTAATGATAACCCGAGTCTCACCGAGGCTAAACGCCATTAGTCGTTTTGCATTGAACCACTGAGCTGCCGCATGCAGCTTGTGGTGAGCGAGGTTGGCCATGAGGCTCATGCTTCCAACAAATGGCAAGCCCCGAGGTCCAGGTATTGGGTTTCCTTTGATTCCTCTCTTGAACCAGTACTTACCCCAAGCATGTCCTCCAGGGCATGCCCAGTAGCACAAAGCCACGGCTAGCCAGGGCATGCAAAGAAAAAGAGAAAGAAAAATAGCATTTTGGGATGAAAAAGGTTTGCATTTGGAAGCAAGAGCCAAAATCCAGAGACAATCTATCTTGGTTTCCATAAGGAGAAGAAGAACACTGAAAAGACTTTGGTAATATCTAACAAGTTTTTGTGTGTGCTTAGTTTTGTTATGTTTCCTTTTTTGGTTTGTCTATGAAGTGGAAGTTGAATGGTTTATATAGAGGGCTCTTGTCATGTTGGATTGTGGTAGCGTACAGTGGAACTATAAAAGTAACCGTCAAACAAAGCGTTTTTACACTATAACAGAAAAAAAGAATGGAAGTTGTTGAAATATCAATGTGCGCCGCCACCACATCAGTAAATTGAAAGGTTCAAACTTCCAACTTTCAACGTGCGCCGCCACATCTCATTAAATGCAGGGTTCAAACTTCCTGCACGTTTAACTCGCATGGTTAATCTTTTTGCGGGCAGGCAATAGTAGCCCATACTAGAACAAATATCTCTCTTAGACAAAGCCAATGAGACTAATTTAAACCCATATTATGCCCTTAACTTATTATGTAATGTTTCGGGTTTCTGCCTATGATCCACACCGGTCGGAGTTCTAATTTAACATTTTTTAAAGATGATATGCTTATCCCACCTGCAAAAGAGAACCTGTTAAATGAATCCCGCACCAAATGATAGTGGGGTTGAGATATAAAATTACAGGTTGATTTTCGAAGTTTGTGTACAGAAAAAATCTAAGAAGCAGGGAACGCATAAAGCTGTGTGATGTTTACACGTGTTGAATGATATCTTTGATGAAATTGCTATCGTGTCTTTCTCATGAAAGGCACAGGGGCCGCATGGACGTATGTCAGCTTCTAAGCACTGTCGTAACAAGCACACGTGGACCTGAATGTATAGAGGACACTTGTAACATGCACTGGGCTGTTAGATTGACAATACAAGACAGCTTTTTTATTTTAACCTTTCGAGCACCGAAGCTGCTGGTGAATTTCCACGCGTCTAGGTCCACGACAGCGGCAACGCCTTTTTTGCATTGATTTGTCAAAATCAAAGTGCCCTAGAGAGCAAGGACATAATCGTAACTTTGAAACATAGGACAGCGCAGAAAAGGCCACTCAATGGTCCAAGAGACTGTCGTCTTTTATATCAAGTGTGGGATCCACTACAACAATTGGTCTCGGGGTAGTCAAAATCCAGGCTGATTATTGGGAGAAAATTATATGTTAAAAAAGCCTTAATTGTTTTTATTAATTTGAACATAAGACAGACAAAATCTTCAAAGGATAGCCTCTTTTGTTTCGGGCCTATCTTTAATATTCCATTCTGGATATATCAAGATCAAGTGTTCTCTTAGTACAGTTTTAAATAAATTATTCCTTCACTTTAACCACCTGTTATTTCGATTCCCATAGAATCAACTCTCGAGAAAGAATAATTGTAAACGATTAAGAAGCTAATCCCCATCTTGTTGATTCCCATTGCTTGTTAACAAAATATATGTAGGCACTGAAATCGGAAGAAATCTGAAACTTGTCCGATAATTGCAGCACGCATGTAGAGAAGCTCGTTGTTCTAAAACAGTCTTAAACCATAAGCCATAAGGTCTTTTTTGTGTACTATTATTCGGGGAAGAAAGGGGCAAAATTTATAATAACACTGAGACTTGTCTGATGCATGAATTGCACTGGCAGGTATGGATTCAATTCACTCCGTGGTAGATTAATAGTTTTGTACGAGATTTTGCTTGTATTTGCCCATCATTTTTAAGCAACAGTATATCACAAGCTAAACCGGATGTAATAATTAGTTTTACTGTAGTAATTATTTCATTCCAAGCATTTTATCTACGTGTGTTGCAACAAAAACAGTTAATATATATTCAAAGCCAAGTTGGGGCAGATATGAGGCTTCTGTTTGGTTCGTTTAAAATGTGGCTAGAATAATTAATCAAGCACTCAAGGGCTAGATAGATAGGCCATATATTTTTACTTTTACCAATCTTGGTGGCTATAACTTTGCTAGGATTGTGCCATTTTAGGGCAAATAATCACAATAAGTAATTAAAGAATGGTTCAAAACAGCTTTACGCACGAAAAAGAAATCCTATGTTAAAGGCCAGCGAGCATTCAGAATCAAATTACTGGCAACATTCAAAAGAGTCATTATTAATTGCAGATGCCAAGATATATAATCAAATAACTTTAACCAACACGCTTTAGATTGCCATAAAATACTAGATATGTTTATGTGGAGGTGCAATTATGAATCCATAAAGCAAATATGACATCTATTTCATATTATAAATTAGTGCCCTAATTAAGAGAATCAAATATATAGCTTTATTGCTTATTGGGTTTTTGTGGATTGAGCAACTACATAACTAGGATTCCATCCAACCTGGCTCTCTCTGTGTAAGTGGAGAGAGAGAGAAAGAGAGGAAAAGCATATGATGTTGTATATTTACATACGAATGGAGATTTTTTTTTTTTTAATGGAATCTGTTTCGATTTTGGGGTTCAAAAATTTGTGCATTTGCACCGTAACTGGTTAAAGACAGGGTAAATTATGACCTTGGATTGAGATTTAATCACCCTGTTTTACTTATTGGTCGAGTCAATCTTCCTATTTAGTGGTTTATATTGCTCTTTCCTATTCCCACTTGCGCAATTAAAAGCACAAGCTATTATTGGATTCCTTTTCATTACAAGTTTTGACTGAAGTTTTAGTTGATGAACGAGTGTTCTAGAGAAAATCATGTTGCCTTTAGATTTACCGTCTTCTGGGAAGCTTCAAGAGTTCTAAGTTGCTTCGTTCTTGTTAATTTCCCCGCATGATAAGTGAAAGGAAATGTATGCTTTCGATTAAAGACGAAACAGGTTGTGGTAAAGATTTTTTGTTTCCTTTTTCATGCCGATTGTGATACGACAGATTGTGATTATGCAAGTTATCTGTTCTCTTTGGTAACAAAGAGTATTTGTGATTGATATTAGTATTGCTTGCCAGACGTGTGTTTGAATCTCAATTGGGACATGCTTGTTTTAGCTAGTTGATTGGTGAGGAAGTACCGTATCAACTTTAGAAAGGGAGCACTAGTGAAATGACCATAAATTTTGATTGGAGCTTTATTCCTTTCCTGTAAGAGATGGGAGAGAGAGATTAGTTCATTGATTTAATTATGTTCAACTTGAAAGCTGCACATATCCATCTCTATCCCATTTGCTTAAAAATTCAATATATTTAATTAACTAAATGATAGGTTATGAATCACGACAATCGTTTCTCTAATTGCATATGAGTTGTTCAGCAGAAGAGGATTGCATATGACTCATTAATGGCTGGGCCATTGAAGATTCCACAAAACTTAATTCCTAAATATGATTATTAACCAAGTTGTGATATAGATTTGATCTTGGTCTTAATTCTCGATTACGTTTTTTGGAATTTGATCAACTTGACCTACTTAAAACGATGAAGACCTTGACCTTATGTAGAGATACTGTGGATATATCAACTTATTCCATTGAAAGATTTGATGCCATCGATCGACTGGATATCACTACTTTTGTGGGTAACAAAAAAAATCTTTTAAAATAGATTTACTCTACAGAAGTTAAGCAATCAACAAGACTTCTATATGCTCATTAATTTATTAATAACTCTGATGACAATTTTCAAAATTTCCGAGAAGACGCCACAGATTTTTGCTATGACTTCTAAGTCAAGAAAATAACTTAGCTTTCAATGATTCTTGCAACTTTCAATTAAACAAAAGATATATATTACCCGGTTAATTATTTTTTTACTGTAGAAGTTAGTATGCAGATTCGTACGTGATTTTTAGCATTCCAGTGCATACACAACTGTCCAGAATGAAGAAAAATTACAGGGTTGTGATGATCTTCTTCATGTATTACCAACTTAGCCTAGAAAAATCAATTTCTTTTTGATCTTTTAACTTTAAAATGCTTGACAATCCATGATCTTCTTGAAGATAAGATTTATTGGGCTGAATTAATTAAGATGCAAATGAGCAAGATTAATAGTAGTAGGTCATGATATTGACATCTTCAACTGTCATTTGACAGGAAAAAGAGGATTGAGCTGTTTACATGATGATCATGCATATGTACAAAGGCAGGCATGGTTTGTTGAGGGACCCTCAACAAAGGCAACATAACCACCCTAATCATCACATATTGATTTGGTTCCTTTCTTTTTTCTGCGCTTTGCATATAATATCTTGCTTCCCATCTGCACTTGCTTCCATTTGTTATAAAGAAATCTAATAGCTGGCCGGGTTCAGAGAAAAATGGAGATCTGTGTTCTGATGCATAACCCTAGCACAAAATTTTATGCTCCTTGTTCGCCTAAAGTAATTAACAACTCTCTCTTAGCTTTATTATTACGGTGGAGCACTGCACCAAAGCTGGATTAAGACTCCTCTGCTTAATTGCAATTTGGATAAAGCCTTGACAATGAGATGACATCCAAGTAATACTGTTACTACTGAATCTAATATAATAAACAAGAACATTATGCCTCTGTGTGTGTGTGTGTGTGTGTGTGGTATATAAATATAGAATAATCAACACACACGTGACATTAAAGTGAAGCATATATTCCTTTCAATTAAGTAGAGTCCTATCACTGTAAAGCATTCTTTTTTCATGCCATTGTGGCCCATTTATGCTATGCTATTGAGGCTTCTTCATCAGGCTGCCATCAGCCATGGCACGGGGACAGTCTTCCTTGTATTGTTCGCGTTTTCTGCTGAGAATTTATTTCATCAGCAGACAAGAATCTACTCCTTCACTGATAGCTTCCCTTTAGATGCTTGATTGAGCTCATTATAAATATTATTATTCTCGTGATTAATTTTAATCAATTATGAAATTGTACTCTGTTCATATTTTAAGATGCCTTTTAAATTAAAGAGGCGTTGTTTTTAATTTTTAATTATTTAAATATTAATTTTTAAGTGTTAATACTAAATAAAAGGTTGAATTAGCCCAAATTGTTTTTTTATAAGCCCAATGAAGAGCTCAATTAGAATTACCTGGGCCTCAAAGAAAACCCAACGAGCCGACTATGAAGAGTTTTATCTGGTCCAACAAATCATCCATGGGCCGTCTCATGTACAATAAGTCGATTTCTAAGAACAATAACCGGTTTGAGGTTCTAACGGAATCGACAATTCTTATTTAGAAGGAGAAGAAACTTGTTATTGCAGTTTGTTCATGTAATTATTGTGATTATATCTTTTCTGTTGCTTCAAGATTTATAAAGAAGTTGTTCTTTGATGTATAATTAGGGCTGGAACAAACGTATCTTGATTTTCTGAGTCGTGTGCTCTTATATATAAATTCGTTACTCTTTTTTCCCCTTTTTTTTTGGGTAAGCGGAATTCGTTACGAGTTTTCATTTGCTTGTCTATGCTTGCTTGTAGTTTCTTGAATTTTATAGAAATTGAAACTGAGAGTAGGTGTGAATTTAATTTTGGATTACATACGCTTTGCTGGATGATTCCGGGTTCCGAGAGGAAATGAGGAGATAATGGGTTTCTTTTGTGTTTGACGGTAGAAAAAGATACGGATTTATAACAGAATTCTGCAGCGGGATCTGCTGCCAGTGGCGGGAATGGAATTGTGAGCAATCAAACAAATGATGTAGCAACAGTTGCAGCTGCAGAGGATCCGAAGCAGAACTTGAACCAGGTTATTAATTCAATCCAGAAGATTCTTGGACTCCTGCACCAACTATACCTCACCGTATCTTCCTTCAACGCTGCCTTCCAGCTGCCTCTTTTGCAAAGACTGTATTTTTCTTCAAATCCCATTTTGTTTAGTGTACTTTAGTTTTGTGTGTTAGGGTAAATTTAGTCATTAGGGTTGGTGTTTGCAGCAACTCCCTTGTTACGGAGTTTGACAACATGGTTAAATTGTCTGAGAAGTGCAACATTCAGGTACCCATGGAAGTACTCAAGTGAGTCTCTTTTCATATATATATATATATATATATATATATATATTTCCTGTGGTGGATGAATTTTGTTGAATGTGATGATTGTGGGTTCTTTCTCTGGTTCTTAAAGAAAATTTGCTACTTATTGTGTAGTTTGATTGGTGATAGAAAAAATCCTGATGAATTCACGAGGGATGTTATAAACAGCTACGTTTCTAAAAATCAGGTCACCAAAGGCAAAACCGACGCATTCAATGTAGTTTCATATATCTATGTGTTTTCTTTGTTCTTATTTGATTTTTGAATAAGTTTGAGAATGATTCTTCTGTTTGTTGATTTGACAGAGTTTACGGAAACATCTTTTAGAGGAACTTGAGCAGACATTTCCAGGTGAGGTTGAAGCATACAGGTAGGTGCGTGCAAGTTCTGCAGCTGTAAGTTATATTAGACTCACCCACATGCATCATGTTGATATCTCAATTGATTTTGCTTGCTTACCAGGTTGTCAAATTTACGTTGTTACTGAGCCTTTTCTAGCATATTCTTTTTGTTAATTGTTATATGGTATGAGAAATTAATCTCAAGTGTTGAGGGGGGAAATTTCAATTTGTTAGCTTATTCAAGTGTAGGGAAAGATTCTATTAATATGAAATTTTCAATATGTTAGTTTGTCACATGCCAATTAATGCAATCATTTGTTTGTTAGGTTTCTCTTTCTTCCACTTTGTAAGAAAAGAAAAATATGTCCATGTGCAGCAGCTTAGTTTGGTATTGAAATCCACATGTTTTAACCGAAGTTAAGATGTTCATAATTTGAATATTTGGTTAGAATTTGATTATTTTTATAATTTAAAGTCTATGTTGCATGTTGGGCAACATATTTATGTTATCCTTCTTGTTGTGTGGGCTTTTGCCACTGAATATTATTAATTAACGCCATTTACTTCTAATGCAGGAATCAAAACGGCTTGCTCAATCACAAAGCATGTTACCAAATGGAGATGTGAAGGTTGAACCTGAGCTTTAAACTATGGTTTCCTGAGATGAGTTGGGTTTTTGTGGGACACCACTTTTCCTATCTACTGTTCCGAGATGTCTGTACTTGATCGGAGGGATCTCTGGAACCAATACAGCAGCCTTCAATACTTAAATTTGGGGATTTGATAACTTTGTATCCACTGTTTATAATATGAATGAAGAAATCTCGTTCAGAATAAACCATCCTTGTATACATGCTTTGCATGCACTAGAATTTCTTTATATTTCATTACTTGACTCAGGAGATAGGTTGATCCCTTTAGCAAGTTCGACACTCATTAAAGATTTGCTCAGGTGTGGAGCGTCTGAGCAATTCCTACAGCTTGCTAGGATTGCCAGCATGTAACCATTTGTTGAACGTTAGTATTTTACAAACTGAGTAACTTCAGCTTCTCTGTGCTTAGATGTGGAGCCTCCGTCTACCTTGATTTTTGTTGGACACTAGAGGGTTCTCCAATGTATTTTTGTTACCTTACCTTTCGTTCTCTTTTATTTTCAAAATATCACTGTTATGTTAACATTCATTTTATGAGATTATAATGGTGTGTGGGTTCTTCCAGCAAATTTATTACTCTTACCAAGTAATAAATTATACATTGAGACCCATGCTTTCCTCCTCACAAATTTTCTTTGTATCGCAGAACTAAAATTTAGTAATTCGCTGTACAACCGAAGAGTTGAAAACTTTTTATTAGCTATGCTAGCAACTTTGAACATCCTCAATCTCGTCATATTGATGGTGGGGATTCTTTGGAATTGCATCAGAAGTTTGTATAGAATGAACAAAATCCTTCCGGGCCGCATGCGCCAATCGTGAGAATTCTCAGATGCAATGGACTTCATTCACTCTGTTTCAGATGCAAAACTTGTTCCTCCACCCATTACACTAGATAGAAAACTTTCGAGGATCAAGACCAGAGCTCCCACCACTGAGAAGTAGAACTTGACTCGTCAAGCAAGCTCGATTCAAATCTCCCCCAATTTCCTGATGATTCCGAGTGTTCTTCCAAGCTCATTACAGCAATATCCTCCACGGTGCTCTCTACAGGCACACAAGTCTTGTTAATAGGCCCTTCTTTTGATTCAGTTGTGTCCTCATTCTCGGATTTGCCATGGACACTGTTTTCAAGCCGCTCCCCCAAAACATTTTTTAGCTTCTGTAACTGTTGCAACCACGAAATTGTCTTTACGATTATTAGAATTTGTGATCACTGACCAGTTGATATAATATGCAGTCAGTTTAGAAGCAGGGTATACCTGGACAAGCATCGACTGGTTTTCCTTTTTCAGTAACTCACAGTTGGAAGCTAGTTTCTCGTACTCTGCTTTCAGTTTGTAAAACTCATGCTCAATCTGCTTAGTCTTTGATCTAGCCCTTTTATTTTGAAACCATATAGCCACCTGACGAGGCTCTAAACCTAGCTCATCGGCCAGCCTCTGTTTCATCCCCGACTCGGGCCTTGATTCTGACTTAAACATGTATTCCAGTGACTTTATTTGTTCATCGCTGAATCTTCTCTTATTGTTGCTGATGCTAATGCTCGGTATAGACAGCATTTCAGTGTTTCTAGGAGTTATGAATACAGAAGTGAACTGGATGGATGACTTTACCCATATATATAGTCTAGAAATTGTTGCGAGTATTCCTTTGTAGTGGGCCTAAAACTGGTATTTAACTGAGAATTTATTGTATCTTTGTCTATTTCACAATCACCGACCAGATTATTCATCGTCCTTATCTTTTTTTTCGTAAATTTCCATTGATTTAGATTGTTTCAACCTGGTAAATTTCTTATGATCTTAACTGTATCTGGGTTTATGTTTATCAACAAGGATGCAATGGTTGCAGTTTTATCTGCTCCCCATGAAATCTTCCCTCCAATTTCCATGTAATGATAATGTGAAGGATTCCTAAAACTTTCATGGGATGAATAACATATAAATCCATCGTCCAAACTTTGTCGAATCTGCTATTTCGGAAGAGCATTCATCGTCTCACATTCGTATATAGGTTGCCACGTTGATCTAAAGTTGAAATTTTTTTTCAAAAGTGGCAACTTTGAATCATTGCTTCAGGACAAAGCCACGGCAACGCTGGCTTTATGCAACCAATGTGACCATGACACGCCTTGTCTCGTGTCAAAACAATGGCCTGTTGTTTCATGGAAAATTGAAGGGTTTCAGACATTCGAACGTGGCATTTATGACGTGGCTGTGTTAAACACAAATGTGTAGTTTAATTGAAATCTCATGGGGGGACAACTGTCCAATTACTATCTTATTTTATGTGCTTGACAAATGTTGCAGGTCTCCGTTTCAGACGGAAAAAGTTGATTCTTGAAGCTTCGATGTTCACACTTTGCCATTAGATCAACCTCAGTAAACTGTTCCATCAGCCTTGCCTTGCCTAGCCTTGCCTAGCCTGCCTGATTACTTCAAGCTCCGATCCGTACAAATATTTAACCCATGCTAGTCCTCTGATGATGAGACTCAATTCCATAACCTGGAATTTATTGTTACCTCCAAAGCCACTTTTATTTCAAATTTTATGTTATTAGTACGGTATAATTATTTATTAGATAATAATATTATGAATTTAAATTTTTAATAATTTATTTATTCATAAAAATAAATAAAAAATTATGTAATAATTATACAATTATGTTGTAGCTGGAGAGCTCGATTGTTATTCATGGTTGGTGATTGATGTGGGGGGGGGGGGGGGCCTGGTGAAAATAAGATCCGCAAGTTTCTTTAATCAAATGGCCCATTGAGCTTGACTACACTAGAATTTGAAAATGCAGCCCAATATATTTGGGCCTAAATAAATTTATGAACCCATTTAACCACAAGATCTTAAACCTTGAATCGGATTATACTCTAGTATATTGTGGTAACGATATTATGCGAGATTAGCCAATATAAGTTTTATATTTTTATTTTAAATTTTTATAAAAATAAATTTAAATTACATATTTTAAAAAATTTTAGAGACATTTAATGTATCACAGACAAGCCCTTAACTTTTGGGTTTCAAATTCAATCGGCAGTTTTTTTTTTTAAAAAAAATAAAATAAAATAAAATTGTTAATTTTTGGGTTTTAAGCTTTAATGGCACAATAAATGGGCAGTAAATTAACAGTCTCCAGCAACTGCTGCTTCAGATCAAAGATGCTGAGTTAAATAAATGGAAACGAAATTCAAGGTATGCATGTGTGATTTTGAGGTTTCAAATATCAATAAATCAATCAAAATAAAATAAAAATCAATCATCCACGTAAGCTTTTGGTTCTATTTTCTACGTCGTTTAGCTTGTAGGGAATCTTTTTTTTTTTTTTTTTCTGAATGTTGGCTCCTCCTCCTCCTCCTTCCTCCCCCAACCTAAAAAGCTTGCACAAAATGGCGATCGCCATTTTCACTTTCCAACCACTCTTGCGCCCAAGCCCTTATTAGCAACGGTGAATTAAGACTTAAATTATATAAAGTAAACATTTGTTTATTAATTTGCTTAACTAAAGCAAAGCAACTGTTATTGACTTCTAGGCATACATGTTGTCACAAATATATGATCACAATCCCTTTATCTTGGCTTGATTTATGAGCCGTAAACATTACTTCAACTGAGTTTGTAACAACTAATCAATAGTATCTTTTAAGACAGAGATGAACAGAATTCATTATTTGGGGTGGGAATTGTGTAAGAACAAAGATCTAGGTGAAGTTTGGTGTATTCTTGATGGGTTAGGTCAATCCTCATGAAATTAGAGCCATTTGATTAGAAAAGAGATACGGAGTTGCTTTATAATTTCATTTCATGATATTGGAGTCAAAATGAGGCTAGAATTCTGCCCCCCGCGGGGGAGAGGCGGAGGTGTGGGGCAAATTCTTTGGACCAATATTCTATTAGTGACCTTCACACTTGGGCTCTTTTTGAAAAAAAAAAAAAAAAGGCGATTGTTAGATTTTGGCGATGCAGAAAATTCTGAATGGAGTTGCCATATATCAAATCATCATAATCACAATTCAAAGTTCTTGCTTTTAGTGTGGTTAAAATGTTCCATGGCTTGTAATATAAGCAAATGAACAAACCAAACTCACAGAACTACAAATCATAGATATGCAGATAATTCTGAATAAAGTAGCCTCTATCAATTCACTCAAAACCATAATTTAATGCTCTTGGTTTCAGTGTTACTAAAATTTTTCATTGTACTGTTATTTAAGCAAATGATTAAAACCAATCATGCAGATTAAAGACAATGTAACAATGTAGTTGTTTGAGAAAGTGAATTCAGTACTTGAATAATGGTTTAGGGATCCATTTTGCCTGCCATGCATGCTTTAAAAAAAAGAAAAGACTTTCCAACTACAATATGAAAAGGCACAAGCAATTTGAAGCTGAAGCATAGCATAAATAGTGCTATTACTCAGAAGAAACTAATGGATACAGCTAGATGGTTGGTAGCTTGGTAATATTGAAGAATGTCTATTATATGCAGTACATGTATATATGCTCACTACGAAGCCGAAATTTACTGCACCCAGCCCCAAATTTGAATTCTAAATACTCTGGTGGTTGTTTCTGTAAAAAGCAACTGCTGCTTCCCAAGAACTTTACGAGCAAGTCAAAAGCAAATCTATTGTGCATCAAATGCTTCAAAAACTTTCAATAATCCTGTTAGCTAATCCATCGCGAGTCAAAACATATCAGGAATTCTGAAATTAAATTTATGATTTTAAAAAAAAAAGAGTTATTTATATATATGAATTGTGATGTTTGTACTTAATATTATATTTATATATATGAATTGTGATGTTTGTACTTAATATTATAATGACTTATCTCTCATCCATTGTCATACATCTTGTTCGGTATAAATCTTTTTGGGTTCAAATTTGAGAGTAAAAATGCAGCTGATTTCTTCATTGATATTGAAGGCAAGACAGTGTCGTGAGTCGTGAGTTGTGAGTACGGCATGCCCTATTAACTTAATGGGACCCACTCAATTATAAATGAATCTGTATGGGGAGGACCATGTGTCATCGGGTGGACCTGAGAGCACCTGAATTTCGAACAGCATGCTGACCAGTGACCTCTGCACTTTTTTCTGTCCGTCTGTCTGTCTGTCTGTGTCTGTTGTCATCTCGAATCCCCCGCGAGCGTAGAAAAAGTAGAGAAAATTTTGCACTGAACGAGGGAGCTCCCTTTTTAGTGAAATTTCATTTATAGTTTACCGAATTTTACAACTTATAATATTATGGTAAAACTAACAAATAGAGCAAACCCCCATACATATATATATTTATTTATTTATTTATTTATTTTCTCTATACAAAAACAAGGGTCGGTGAATTAGCTCAACTAATTCTGACTCATTTTTGGCTTATTTGCTTGGTGTTGTCTTGTCATCATTCATCAATATCATCATGATGTCCAAATCATAATGATTCAAAATTTTTACTCTCAATCATATAAATACAACATAGGATTCTTAATCATAATCGTGCGAATAGATTGATTTTGGGTTGGTTAATTGAGATTAAGATGTAGCCAAATTATAGTAGCTGATGTTTTGATTAGGTCGTGATGATGATCTCGCGGTGGATATGGGATTTGACATCAACCTGTAAAGAGAAAAAAAAAAAAAAGAAAAGTGGGGGCTGTATTATATATAAAAGTATACATGTTTGCATGATATAGACGATGAGATTAGATGAGTGATAAGAGAGAGATAAAGAAAGAAAGATATGGGAGTCGTGGTCATTTCTGAAGAAGTTGGGTCAAGAGGGTCCTGCTGCTTTCATTACTTTGTTTGTCCTTTTCACCTTCTATCAACCTCTCTTTCCTTCTCCTCACTCTTTTTATCTCTTCCTTTCGCTTCATTTCGTTTCACACAACACATTCATCGCAGAAATTAACCTCTCTTTCTTTCTTTTCTTTCTTTCTTAGTCTCTCTCTCTCTCTCTCCCTGTGCTTCTTTTGAAGGTTTTTTGTTAATTGTGTGCATGAAATGTAGGAGAATGAAGAAAGGGAAGCTGATTTCTTTTGAGGGGAATGTTGTCTGGCTCGAGGCCACTGATTAGATCTATTATATCAGTACCCTCGATTGATCATCAAATTTTTTCTTCAAATTGTTGATAAAAATTCAATTGAGATATTGATCGTTGATCATTAGTTTGAGGCGTCGGACCAGGCTTCATTCCCCCCAATTATTATTGCTTCTACTTATCACTCATTTCTTTCCTTTTTTGGACTTGATCTGCAGGTAAGTTCTAAGTTCTCCAAGTTTTATTAATTTCCCTATATTTTTTCCTTTTTTTTTAATTAATTTTGTGTTGTAAATTTGTTATTGTTTCTTGTCCATCTTACATTTGGATTATTTTGGTCAACGGAGGGATCAAGGTTGTTGGCCGTGAGCAGATTGGTGTAATGATGAAAGATTTTGACTGCTTTTAACTCTTTTTCTGACTGAAGAAGGAAAATATCATCATTACTCGTATAGTTTTCTCTAAATATGATAGATCAGGGCTTGTGTTCTTTGTCAGTCTAACTCTTTTAGGTTTCATCATTGGACAGATTTCTTTCATGATGGCTTCAAGAATCTTCTCTGTCCGTTTCTGCTCTTTTCCTGATCTGCTTCTCCTCTGGGATTCTGGTTTCCCTTTCTCACCAACTCTACCACTTCTGAGTTTTTCTTATTCTTCTTCTTCTTCTTCTTCTTCTTGCCCTTTCCTTTAAACCTTTTTCCCCTGGATTCCGCTTAGGGTTTCATTTCCATGTCTGGCGTCGCGTACATCGACATTCTTCTTCTTTCTCTGCATCTATTTGTATCCATTGATTTATGTTTTTCTTTTCATGGGTTCTTCAACTTTGGAAATGTTTCCAGATATGATATCTTGTACATGGCTTTGTCTTGACTCGTACTCTTTTTCTACTTCATTTGTTGTTCCAAGTGATGATGGGTTTAATGTGGATTGTGGAAACCGTGTAATCTCCGCCCATTTTTTGTTCTCTTTCATCTTTATCTCTGATCGATTTAGTACTTAAATAGTCAACTTATGGCCTTTTGCAAAGTTGAAGAGATGGGCTCAGCGCAACACTCTGGATTTTGGAGGTACTGTAAGTTGTAGGTTATGTTATATACAAATGATGTCCTTCTTCTATTATTCTCGTAAGATTTTTCTTCATGAAAGTTGCTCTCTTTTGTTTTCGTATGCTTTTTTAAAAAAAATTCATTTGTTTGCTACGATTTGATACTTCGACCGTACTAGCTTTGCCGAAACGTATGCTTCACACTTTCTATTGCTTAAAGGAGGGTAAAAGAATAATCTTCCACAGCACGAAGCTACTCGACTCCACTGAACTCAACTCTATTTCAGAAGCAACCCGCTTGTAATTATGAAATCTATTTATCCTTATACTGTGGTTTTTAACTTTTGATACTATTTTTACAAGGATTCTATCTCAACGCAAAAAAAAAAAAACAATTGATGTGATGGATTGGACCTTGGATTTGCTTGAATCATATAGTCTTGTCTTATACATGAGCACTTGCAGTTTAGAATTGTAATTCCGTAGAATTTACTTCTCACGTTCATTTTAACCCAATTCACTTTCCCGAGAAAAAAAAAAAAAAGGTTCTAGCTAGGGAGAAAATCGTTGCTGCATCCTGCAAGTACTGCATTTCTCATAATATGGGTACATTAGATATTGGGTAGCTGTGATTCTTACAAGTGAAAGTATAAGAGAGCTAGATTATCTGCAAACTAAACTAAGTATTTACTGAACATATAAGCGTGTGCTTTTAAGCTAAGGAGAAACAAGAGTCTCTAATATAACCAAAATAGAGAAGACTGTGAAAAATGGACAAGATGGATTCTTGTGCAAATCATAGTAGTCATGATCTGGAATTAATATTGTTATCTCTTAGCCTTAACTTGTGATTTATTGGGGCATTGTCATAGATTTTTAGATGACAAGAATGGCACATATCCTAGCTTCTCCTCTATAAGATAATTAGCAGTTTTGCCACTTAGGCCGATTATTTTTTTTTTAATTTCTGGTTTTGGTCTAGCATTGTGTAATTTGCGGAGATTACATGTGTTTGATGTTCTTATGAGATATCAGTTGATGGTTAATTATGGAGTTGATCAGGGACTGTACAGAAAACGATAGAGAAAGGAACAGGAGATTGGAAGTTATAAAGTTGAAAGAGAGAAGAAGGCGTCATGAGGGTGAAGAGGATTTATGGTGCACGGCTTGTGTAACGTGCCTCACATTCTGTCATCAATTTCTGAACCTGAGTCATATGGAAACACTGAATGCCTTTAATGCTCCATTGCTCTGACTCTCTCTTACTACTAACACAGTTGAGTCAGCATCAGCATTGACGCCATGGGTTCCTCTTTATCCTCACTCTGTGATTAATATTGTATCTATCTATCGTACGCTACTCTATGTAATTAATTAAACACAGCGTTTTGTATATTTACATTTCCATAACAATTCTCGGGTACAAGAAAGTGTCAGCCTAAATAAAGGTGTTTGTATAGGGTAACAATTCTCTCTAATTTTTTTTAAAATATTTATTCATTAAAAAAATAAAGATTTAATCTTTTATATTTTTAATTAATTTTTATTTTTTAAAATAAAAAAATTAACCAAAATAAAATAAAATCAAAATCTTTCATTATTATTATTTTTTTATATTTACGTGTCATTAAATACTTAAAAATCACTAATAATATAAAAGACTAATATCCCGGTCTCTTTGGATAAATAAAATTTCACACAAACTTTATACCTCCCAGTTTTCTAAGCAATCAACCAACGACTTATTCGTAAAGTTGTCTTGGTTAGATGTTCTCAAAACCAAAAGGAAACTGCAGATTTGAAATTTGATTGTCTTAATTACCTAATACGATATTCTTTGCTGGCAGACTTCTACACTCCAATCTCAGTGCCGGAGAGCACCACGCCTGGAATGAGAAATCGAGCCAAAGCATCCATAAAGTTGGACGAGTAACGACCAATGAGCTGCACATTTGTTCTTCTAGGCCTATCTTTTTAGTACAGTTGATGAGCGATGTTGGCATATTTGAGATTGAGCTAATCCCTGACCTTCAATCAACTGTAAAATAAAATTATTAGATATTTACTGTAGATAAAAGGAGGATAATAAATGATTAGTTCTTAACAACAGAATATTAATGTATACTTATCAAGTATTTTTATCTACTATTTTTTTTTATTCAACTTAAACATGTCTATTATAAACAATAATAAAGATACAAATTATCTGTACAAATTTTGAAAAATAAATTGATGCAACAGAGTTTTATGATTGTCACATGATCCACAGTATTTGTTCTTTTAAATTGTATTAATTTTGTTGCTTTAATCTGATCAATATAATCATCTCACAACAATGCTTAATTTTATAATATATAGAGAGAGAGAGATTTTGTGCCTCTATTTTTTAGTATTATTCATCAATTAATTATATTAGTTTACCAGTTATATATACTTGTTTAAGAGGCTTCCGAATGCGATGATGAAGCAATAATCGGTACTTACTTTATACTATTGGAGCAATTTTTGTCTGTATTACTATATTCTTTTGGACTTTAAAGTAGGCAAGAAATTTTAGGAGAGACTTGTGAGTGCGACCGAGAGAATACAGAGGCAAAGAGCAAGAGATCATGAATTCTCTATTTTCTTTTGATATCAAATCATGCACCGATGCAAGCTTTTCGTCCATCTTTTTGTTCACAAGAGAAAGCTTTTGCAATATGTGTGTGGTCCATCGTGCTAGAAACTTTTCAAACCATCTACACTTTTCTTCCAACTTTTGCATGTTTATGCACTTTTGCAGTAAAAATTTTGTTGTTTTATAATCTCAATGGCCACAAATGAAGATACAAGTTCATGAACTCAGTGACTTGACTAATATTTTCGTTAGTTTTTAATTGTATGCTGATTTTTACCCATTGCATTGCCTATGGTATCAGTAAATTATTTTTTTTCTAATGTATTAAATTGGTATGCATTTCTTTCACAGCAATATTAAATTGGACTCAATTGTTTACAACTACAGTAGTAATAAATTTGTTATCATGGCCCCTTTCAGTGATTTTGAATCCATTAACATCCAAAAATCATTTTAATCATGGATAAAAATAGAGTATTAAAAACTCAGATCTAATCGTTAAAAAAAAAATTATAAAAATTTGTATAAATATATCAAATCAACTCAAAAATCAAAAATTGAAAAAAAAAAAGATAAATTCAATAAATATTTAAAGCATCCTAGTAATTAATTGCAATTGTTATTAATAACTTTAATTACTTTTTAATTGAAAATAAATAGTTAAACTAATTAAATTACCCACTTAACTAGTTTATTTTTTTTCTCAATTTTTCTTAACTTATCTCAACATACACAACTAACTAAATTTACTTAATGATTTGAATTATATTTACATGGAGGTATTTGATTGTGAACATTGAACATGCTGATCTGATGCATGCCCTTCTTTCCCTCACACACATTTTATAGCATGAGAAATGTGGATTAAAATAGAAAATAAGACAGGCCTTCCTCGCCCCGTTGGACATCTCTAGCCCAAAGACCATAACACAAATTTGTATAATATTTTTTTTCTTATCTTGCCCATACCTATTACAATAAATCACCATTCAAATTATTTTAATTTTCCGTTATTTAATGCTCAACAATTATTTCATAAGGCTTTGCACTTGTACCTCTACTTGCTTATCCTTTTTTTCTTCATTTTTCTATTGGCACTCGATGCAACTTATTGAAATAGGTATTAATGAGCCCTATATTGTGTAATTTTTAACTAATTATTTACATTCAGAAACGCAGTGTGTTAGGGTAATGAAATAGGCAGCTTCAAATTCCAATGCGTGCTCTCTTGAATTATGAAATGCAGGATTTTTTATTTTGTTTTATCAGAAAAAGGGTTTCAGAGGAAAGTGTTCAATCACACAGCAGGTTTTACCACGAGGAAAAAGTTGGAAGTGAATAGTCTGTTCCTCTATTATTAAAGCACAGCAGCCTTACCGTTGCATCTTGCACTCGCAAATTAGTTAACTTGATTCGCGGATCCAAATTACATTACAACTGTTTTTCCTTGAAATGGCAGCCCACGATGAAATTACTATAAATTAAAGTGAGGGGAGGGGGCAAGTAAACGTTTATGCCGTGCGCTAAATTCAAACTGGATGTGTTTGTACCAATTAATTTTTACTGTTCAAAAGATTCTCTTTTTGTTCTTTCCAAGCCCATGTCCTTGTAGGCCTTAACCACTCTAGAATCCACAATCGCTCATTAATACAGCGTCTGAATCTTGAATAAATGAATAGTGTCCTCGATCGAATCGGGAATGACAACTCGGATGTTCCTATTTGACATTACAGCTAGTGAACTAAACCGCCGCACTATTGTGTTGCTTAGTTGTCTGACCAAATCAAAGTGATAACAAAGTCATGCATCTTTTCTATATAAAATAAATTTGTGGTAAATAATGTGATCCCTAATTCAGTGAGGGTAGAGTTAAAATTGAAGATAACATAATAAAAAAAATTTGTGAGACCCAAGCTGAGACCTCTCCAAGCCCTGCGCCTAATTTAAGCCGCACAAAATCAAGTAACAATATTTCATGAGCGGATCAATTAGATAAGCTAAAACATGAAAGATTATTCAAATTCATAGCTTCATTTGGATCTTCTTGCTTTATATTTGTCCCCAGTACTGGCCCAATCCGAACTGATCCATCCATTAATAGAATGCAACTGCCCACAACGTTACTAAATGCTTCTGTCAATCAATAAATAAAAAAAAAATCCAGTAGTTAATGCATTTACAATCTCGAGCACTGTAGAGGGTGAATCTGAACCGGCCATGCAATTACTGCTAAGCCCTAGACCTTCATGAACCATCCACCCACCTAAGCTGACACCGGAAAATCCAACCTCAATTCTGCCACAAACCAAAATTTTTTATTTACTCTTCCCTAAGTTGAAGGACATGGAGGTCGAGTGAGCTAAGAGATCTCATTTTTTTTTTTCACTCGATCGGTTGATCTACTAATTACTAATGTTCACATCCAAATCTAAAGCTATTAGCTTTTAATGGTAACAGATTGCTTAATTAAAACCATTCATAGAACTGCAGGTCATAAACACATCGGTGTAATGAGCAATGATAAGATCAAACATGGCAAGAAGTTTTTTAGAGTTCCTCTTCGTAATCCTTTCTTTCACAAATTTGGCATTTGCTGGCCAGAACCTCCAAGGAAAATGGAAGTTACTGAAGAGAAGTATTGGAGTTTCAACAATGCACATGGCATTGTTACCAAATGATCGAATTATTACGTTTGATAGATCTAAATTTGGCCAATCCAACATTACTCTACCGCAAGGGAAGTGTATAAAAAATATGCACAACTTCTGATTGCTATGCTCATGCTGTAGTGTTCGATCCCATAACCCGAAATGTCCGACCTCTCACAATACAGACAAATACATGGTGTTCTTCTGGTGCATTGTCAGCGGATGGTGTTTTAATTCAAAGCGGTGGCTATGGACTCGGAGATCGTGTGGTTCGATATTTCAAGCCGTGCTTAGATTGTGATTGGGAAGAAGATCCAAATGGTTTAGTTTCACCAAGATGGTATGCTTCTAATCAAGTTTTACCAAATGGGAAAATCATTGTTGTTGGCGGGAGATTTCAATTTACATATGAATTCATTCCTAAAAGCTCTAATTCTGATCGAACACTTTATCAACTTCCACTCCTTAAGGAAACTAGATATTCTGCCCGGATTTATACCCCTTTTTGCATCGTTCTCCTGATGGAAATCTCTTCATTTTCGCAAATGACCGTGCAGTTCTACTCGACTACAGGAACAACAAAGTCATCAGGAATATCCTGTGATGCCTGGTGGCATTTCTCGCAATTATCCTAGCACTGGCTCTTCAGTTCTCCTTCCTGTGAAACTCTCAGACCATAACAACACTGCACCAGACGCTGAAGTCTTAATCTGAGGTGGAACATTACCGGATTAAAATCAAAACGCTGATGCACAAATCTTTCTTCCGGCTACAAAATCTTGTGGTCGTTTAACAATTACTGACAATAATCCAATCTGGGAAATGGAGGAAATGCCTTTCAACAGAGTGATGGGTGACATGATATTGCTGCCGACAGGGGACGTGCTAATCATAAATGGCGCTGCAAAAGGCACCGCTGGTTGGGGAGTTGTTAGGGAACCAGTTTTAAATCCAGTTATTTATCGTCCAAATACTGAAAAAATTAACAGGTTTCAGATTTTGATTCCTTCAAAGATTCCACGTTTGTATCATTCAACAGCTCATTTGTTATCAGATGGTCGTGTTTTGGTTGGTGGCAGTGATCCAAATATAAACTACAATTTCTCTACAATTTATCCTACTGAACTGAGCCTTGAAGCATTCCATCCACCATATTTGACATCAAATAAACCCAGACCGGGGGTTTTGCTGGAACATAAACAAAAATTCTCTGTTGGGTTTGGTTTAAGGGGAGATGTTAAGATTCATGTGCCAATTGTGGCGCCATCGTTTACTACACATTCGTTTGCAATGAATCAGAGATTGTTAATTTTGGCTTTGGATGGCGTCCAAAAGGCCAATCCGGGGAATTATAATGTGGAATGCTATGTCCCGGGCAATGCTGCATTGGCGCCACCGGGATATGACCACTTATATGTGGCCAACGAAGGAATTCCTAGCAAAGCTACGTGGGTGAAAATCAAGTAGTAAGTAGAACTCATTGACAGAATCGATCTCTATTTCAATAAAGAAGGATTTTAGTTTGACATTTATCTAGAAAGACGTGCATGGGGCAATCAATTAACTGTAAATTTACAAGTGTAGACTCGCTATTGATGTCCATTTCATACATAAATCATCATGATATTTGGCACGAAGTATCTAATCCATGAACTTAAGGGGTTTGATCATTCCCTTTGACGCTCGAGTTTTGACCAACTTTTATGAATTAATGGAAAGCAGCTGCATGAATGAATGGGTTTCACACCCGAAAAATGATTCACATGTACTCGTTGAGGATTATTTTGCATCCAACTCATCAAATTATTCTAGTTTTTAACAGCTATAAAGCAGGGAAGCAACTCCTAACCACACTAATTTCCCCATTGAAGACCAAACTCCATCATGATCTTTGACTTAAATCAGTATGCGACAATTGATAAATAGTGAAAATTATATCCTTAATTCCCTCCTATAACATCTTCATTGGCTGATAAAACGCGGTTTACGCACTAATGGCGAAGGAGACGACCCAATACTGGACCAGCTGACAGGCATTATGCCTGTTGACTAGTTAATGCATTTTAAGCGTGAATTAGGAAAAACTTGTGTGAACGATGACCATATGCTATGAATTTCTTGCCCGGGAAGTTGTTTCTAAATTTGTCAAATACAGTGAAGCTTCTCTGCAGTAATAATGTTATAATGTCAAACCAAATTATTTTTCTCACCACAAATAGATTATATTAGGATCAAACTTTTTTTTTATTATTAAGAATGGATTATAACTTAATAAACATATAATTATATAAATTATTATTTTAACTTAATTATTTTTAATGTAAGTGACATTAAAGTTTTTATGTTGATTTTCACCTCTTTTGTAAAATTTTATATTTTCTGTTTCTACTACTAAATAGTATTTTTAATATTCAATTATGTGATTCAAGTATCATTAAAAATTTTAAAAATTATTATCATCAATGTTTTAATCGTTTACTTTTAAAACAAATAGAAAAACATATTTTAGAGCTATTAAATATAAATATTCTTGATTAATTTTTAAATATAATTTCAATATAGGCAATTGATGAGAAATAGTTGCTAATTATTTTATGCACTGCAAAATTAAGATCCTAATTCAATGAATTGCAAGTTACAAATAAAATAGAAAAAGATAATTAAAGGGTTATTACAGAATTAAATGATCAAATTCGATAATTTTACTAAATCAATTAAATAGATATTAATATCTTTGTCAATGATCTAAATAAGTAATAAATTATATATACTTTAATTGAAAATAAGTTATTGCTGCAATTAGACAAGAAAAATGAGATAATCGTAAAGATGAAAGTATATAAATACAAAATATTTTGTGTTAAGAAACTCTAGATATATTTAAAAAGTTAGAAATATTTTGATTTGAATAAAAAGATGTTTAAAGATATGGAAATAACTTTAAAGAATAAATTATTGTGTTAAATAACTTTGAAAAAATAATTTTTTATTGTAATATAGTATAAATTTTTTTAAAATATACACCTAATTTTATTATTTCATGGAAGCAAATTTTTTAAGGTGAGATTTAGAAAATTTATAATCTATCACAACGTAGAGTTATTATTATTTATAACTTGTTTAAATTGAGACTATAATTTTTTTTAATAATTACATAGAAATTATTCTTATATAAAGTATCACTATAATGCAATTTTATTGTATGAATGCATGACAGAAGGTTACTCTAAATGATCATTGCATAGGAAAGTCGGGATATGTTAAATTCTCCAAAAATTTATGATCTACGGCCAATCGGAACTCAATTATATATCAAAATGATTATTTTGTTGGTGCTAATAATAGAATATATTAAAAATTCGAAAGAAAGATCGCCTTCTGATCGGCTTTAATAAATTAACGACGTTCGTAACTTTTGTTTTTCGAAAAAGAGATTGATGCAAAAAGCTGCAGGAACAAGTTCAATCTCCATGAAATTTTTCATGATGAGAGTAAAAATTATTTAATTTTCAGTGCAATTTTTTGAATTCAGAATAATATGTTTGAAAAATCAGTAATAATTGGTTGGATCTCCGTATGTATTAGTCGGGGGCATGATTCTCTATATAATAAAGTGAAAATCACTCAATTTTAACGTAGATTTTCATCTCTACAGGAATAAAGTAAATTAAAAGAAATGCTCCCACTAAAACCGCAATCATAATACAGATGAGAATGTAGCTTTTAGTTTTCTTAATTTTGTTTTTTTTTTAATTATGTGAGCCTTGGAATGTCACAAATTCAAGCCCATTTAAGAGAAAACTGAAACAAGTAATAAAATACAAGAGATATCAAATGAAATCTTTGAGAATCGTATTGACAAGATTGGAGTAAGATAACGATCTTTATTGATATAGTTAAATTTCGAATATAGTAAAGTATAACTAGGTTTAAGGTACTTTCCCATGTGACAAGAATAGATTAGTGTCAAATGACTAGAAAATCATAATTAGTCAATCCGTGCAAAGCTACTTTGTCTACTATTCAAGTATTAGTCGTTTTAAAACCCCAACCTCCTCCAACCCACAAACACCTTTATTAATTAAATTTGCAAGTCAAGAGAAGCCCTCTTCTTATAGTTCGAGAAGCTGACTTTCTCGTATAATATTATGCATATATGGTAGTAAATTCCATACATCAATTATTCATGTTATTCAGACGGAAACTTAGAAGAATTTTTTTAAGTCTAATTTTATGAAAATTAATTACATTACTGACTTGGATCGTTGCGTACTATTAATTACTCTTTTCGTATAATTTTCAATTTCTGCATAAATTAAGCACTGCCAAGTGACATCCCAGTGAAGGGTGGTCTCTGGTAATCGTCATATTCTTATTTATTTATTTATTTTTTTGTAAAAAAGAAAAATTCAGAGAATGACATATTATTTCTTGACTTTAAAGCATACATACACTCATACTAATAGTTATATAGTAATTAATTAATTTTTTAAAAAGTGTGAGGAGATATAATTCCCCCTTATCATAACAACAATGACATTTGAAATACTTTGTAGACGACGTTACTGGTTTTGTTCTTCTTCGCTGAGGAGCACAAATAATTTGACCTTCTATCGACTTGGTCCCCGCGGGGTCCATTTCTGATGAACACATCCCTGTAAAATACTGTGTTGAATTCATTAGTTTCCCTATTACAATGATTGATTTCCTTCTAATATATGCAGTATTTTGTAAGAATTCTAATGAGTTATAAATTTTTTACTGTAATTAACAGCTAGCAAAACGAGCTACAAAAAAGCAACCCAAACACACACACACACACACACACACACACACACACACACACATATATATATATATATTCTTTAAAACAAGGTAGGAGTTTACTATGAAATCAGCTGGGTTAGTTATGAGATAAGTTTGTCTTCCGTTGAACTTTGGTTCACGCACACATTCATAAACCCAAACAAAAAAAAAAAAAAAAAATTGTAAATTGTTCAGGTGTGAAGGAGAATAACCTTATGAATATTTGCAAACCGAGAATCACACCACTCAGATTGGTTGAGACCCTATTTATAAGGATATCAAGTACAAAATTTTCTTCATAAAAATTGGCGGACGACAATGTATTCATAGTTTATTAAGTTACTATTGTTAGTACTACAATTATTTTGGTATTTATGCTATGAAACTCAGCCAATAATAAAAGCATAGGATCGAATACCGTAGACTATAACAACGATATTAAATTATCATTAAATTTGCTTGGAGGTGACGCCGAAGTCTAAACGTCTAATCATGATGCATCTCATCCGTAATAGGTTCAAAATCATAATTATTATTAGTGGGATATATTCAATTAACAATGTGAGTACTTGACAACACATAAAACAGAAAGGATCAAAAGCAAGAGACAAACATTCATGACTTGACTCGTACGAATTAATATCACTTTTCCTTTCTTTGTTTCTTTTTTTCTTTTTTTAATAGGATTGTAGCCGCCCATAAAAATCATGAGTGTGAGTGGCGTTTGAGTTTCAATTCCAGCGTAAATATGACGCGTCCGTGGCCTCCCCTTTCCCTGAACAAGAGATGTCCAGACATTAGTTTTCCTTTAAAGTAGAGCTTGCCATCCATCATAATTACACCATGCAATGCATCTACATATCAAACAAAGAATCAGACATTCATTCAATCTTGATATCCTATACCATGCTACCGATTTTTTGAGGCAATCAATACATTGTAAGTATATAAGAGGAAAAAAGTGTAATTTCTTCTAGTTAATTTTGGAAATTTGCACGTGGTTTCCTTGTAATATATCAAAAATATTCATCGAACAAGGCCAAAGATTATGAACCATACTCATATTTGACTAGTCAAATAACCATCAATATTTATGAGGTCGCTTTCTAATTTCTACGCCATGGGGCCTCGCTTTCTCCGCTGTGTGCAAAATTAAGTTGATTGAGAATGAAAGAAACTTTACCCGGCACTCGTATTTGCTAGCAGAATATAAATCTTACTTAAGACAAATTTTATTGGGACCATATCACATGAATTTTATTTTTCTCTCGCTATCGTAATTATTACTCTAATTAATTAATTTTAAAATTAAAATATATGTAACAAAATTTTATTAAATGAACTAGAAATAAAATTGATAATTTTGTTTTATTAAATTTATGATGTTGTCCGTCACTAAAATTAATATATTAAACTATCTTATAACATTGTTGACATAAGTTGGAATTATAATATGATAAAGCTGGTGATTTGTGACAAGGGGCAATGAATTTCGATGTATATATCTTCTGGCGTATGGTGGTTCACACTGAAATAATAGAATCTTGAATGTGCATCATGCATGCATTAGACTGTCAATGTAAATGATATATATATATATATATATATATATATATATTTGACCATTTTGCATAACTATCAAATGGAATGACTTGAAAAGTTTTCCAAATTCAATTCTGCAAACGCACGCGGGATGGCATAAGCTGTTTCTGCATGGAATTGGAACACTGTTTGTTAGAAGCCAATGGCACAACTTCGTGTTATTCGTGCTGAAGTTTGGTCCTAATGCAATCAATTGAACGTTTGTGCTGCTTGGAACTTAAAAAGCCATCGTCGATATACACACCGCGTAATGCTAAATTTGCTGGCAACTGGGTTTTAAAAAGTTCAGGTCAATGGAAAACTTAATGATTAAAGGCAATGGGAACAGTTAGAACCGTCCTGCTTTCAATTAATACAATAATGTTAGTCTTACTACAATTTTTTCCACAATAATTCTGTACAAAGGAATTACTGAGAGCATGTTGAATATCATCTAATGACATAATTTATTATAAGCATCATGTTTATAGTGTATACGTCGTATGTCTACAAATGAAATTTTATCATGTGGACAATTTTTTTTTCTTTAATTGGATATTTTTGATAGTGACTATGATAATGAGATAAAAAGAATTAATATTAAAATATATCGTAGTTCATTAATTAGATGGTCCGGGTAACATTGTCTTATTTAAAAATTAAAGTGGTTGGATTTGGTAATTATATAATTTAAAAATTACTTTTGATTATTCTGTTAAATATATGCTTACATCATGAAAATAATAAAAAAATATTTAACTTCTTATTTTAATTTATAATACACACTTACTATTTTATACTTTACAAAAAATCTCAAAATATATATGATTTTTTATTATACACCTATTAGTAAAACTTATTGGCTTATAGTTAAGAAATGTAACCAAAATATTTAGAATATACAATCGAATTGTGAAAATTACAGAAAAGAAATTTGTAGACATGTACGTTATAATTGAATATATGATAAATATACTATTTTATTTAATATTTTTTATTTATTAGAAGAAATTTGAGTAGATTGGATGTATCATGTCATTCATACATTCATTCGATAAAATTTTACTAGATGTACAATATTTTTAAAATTGAACAATTATGATAGTGACAATGATTATGAGAGAAAAATTTAAAATTAATATATGGTGTAATTTTATTAATTAAATGGTCCCATTATAACTTTCCTCTATAAGAATCAAAAAATATTTATTCTATGATAGATATGTTTAATGTAAAATTATTCTCCGTTTGATCTATCAAATATATCCCTACAACTTTAAAGTATTATTATTATTATTATTATTATTATTACACTACTAAATAAATTTAGGAGAGAATTTTAGATAAAATTATTTTATCACATTACCTATAATAATATAATGAGATTATTCAATCTATGAAGAAAGAGAATCATTCTCACTAATGTAAATATAAAAAAAATTAAGGTAAAATTTACTCAAGTGAAAAATAAAAAATTAAATAATAAAATTCACATTATTATTATTTTTTTATATTTTTATTTGTAAGAATAATTCAATAGAGAATAAAAGAGTAGGCTATGAATTGATTTTCTCACTTTTAATGTGTTCAAATCCGATAGCCACGAAACAGAGAAAAGAACGATAAATTGTGCATTTTAAACTTATTTCAAGTCAATCATTCAAAAAAAATATTTTTTATTATTTGAATAATTCTATCGTATTATTATAAGTAATATAGTGATATAGTTCTATGTAAAATTTTCTTTAAATTACACCTACAATAGATATAATAATTTTGTTATATTAATCTGATAGGGGTGAACATAAGCAGTGTTGGTAGGGACCCCATTCATTCATTGATGAACATAATCTTAAAGTGACATAACGCACTGAGCATAGCCACAGGTTAATCCCTCCAAATAAATCTCTCTTTCAATTAAATTTAAGGGCATTTGTTTTGCTGCTAGAGTTCTCTATAAAGACAACCTG
This sequence comes from Swietenia macrophylla, assembly GCA_032401905.1. Classification (NCBI taxonomy): domain Eukaryota; kingdom Viridiplantae; phylum Streptophyta; class Magnoliopsida; order Sapindales; family Meliaceae; genus Swietenia; species Swietenia macrophylla. The sequence continues at coordinate 231,820 of CP135568.1, read as the reverse complement.
CCATGTAAGACTTTTGCCTCAATATTAATGCATGCTTCATTTAACAAATGTATCCAAATTGGCCTCGCACTCTATGTAGCTATTCTTGTATGTGGCTTTTAACTAGCTTTAGTAAGCACAGTTTCAGGAAAGAAAACTTTCTTGATGAAGATGCACTCCGATTTTGACTTTTGATTTACGACCAAAGTCAGTCGAAAAAAACCAGGAGAAACGCTAATTGTTTAACTCTCTCTAACGAGACAACAACTCCTTAACTAAGATAAAGAAAATAAATTTTCAAGTATTGCAATCAGTAAACGGAGGACTAGAATTGAAAGCAACAGCGTGAAAACGTGGCAGGAATCGAATTGCATTCAAGAAGTACCCATTAACGAGACACAAGGCTAAGACTTTTAAATAACAGATTAGACGATTGATTTATTAGGCTGATTCCGTTGATCACACAAGTTCATCACGTTATAAAGGTGCGAAACAGGAAAAGGCTGTTGCCAAGAACAGTTCCTCAATCGTTGTCCCTTTAATGTGAAGAAAGCTTGTTGTATTCTGCGAACCCCCGGAGAAACTCATTTTCTTTCTTTTAGCTGTTCCTTCTATAGTTGTTTTCTCCCCTCTCAAAACCATAGGAAGAAGAGAAAAAGTTACCAGTACAGCAACAGAGAGAAATCATCCATGGAAGAAATTGTGTCTTCGTCTTCTTCCTCTTATCCCACCCCTTTTCCTCAAGGAACCACTCCAACGCTTCAACAGCGACTTCAATTCATCGTCCAGAGCAGGCCTGAGTGGTGGGTTTACTCCATCTTCTGGCAACCTTCCAAAGATGTCAATGGCCGCCTTGTGTTATCTTGGGGTGAGGGCTATTTTCGTGGCAACAAGGATTTTGCTACAAGAGCCACAAATAAACCAAGTCATGAACCAAAATTTGGGTTCGTCTTGGAGAGGAAGAAGGTTTCGAAAGATGTTCAAGTTCATTTCGGTGAGGATATGGACTTGGATAGGATGGTTGACGGCGATGTTACTGATTATGAATGGTATTACACGGTGTCTGTAACGCGATCATTTGCTATAGGAGATGGTGTCCTCGGCAGAGTTTTCAGCTCTGGTGATTTCGCGTGGCTGACAGGTGATCATGAACTACAATTGTACGACTGCGAAAGAATTAAGGAAGCTCGTATGCATGGGATTCATACTTTGGTCTGTCTTGCAACCCCATGTGGAGTTGTGGAATTGGGTTCTTCAGATATGATCAAAGAAGATTGGAGCTTAGTGCAACTAGCCAAAACCATTTTTGGCCCTGACATTGCTAGTCTGCTATCAAAGCAGGCTAATTCTGAGAGCCAAGTTCAAGTTCCCAGCCGAAACGTTCCTCTCCTGGACATTGGAATGTTTTCGGGGCCTCAGAAAGAATGGACCCTGGAAGAGAAGCCACGAGAAGGCGACATTAAGAAAGAAATTGCTGGTTTAGGCCGATCATCTTCTGATTCCGGCCCTTCCGATTCAGATGGGAATTTCATCTCTGGAAATACAGAAAATGTTACGTCTAAGAAACGAGGAAGAAAACCAACAACAGCAGGAGAATCTCCTCTGAACCATGTTGAAGCAGAGAGGCAGAGGCGTGAGAGGCTTAATCATCGGTTCTATGCCCTCCGTTCTGTGGTTCCAAACGTGTCTAAAATGGACAAAGCTTCTTTACTCGCTGATGCTGTAGCTTATATAAAAGAACTCAAGGGAAAAATTGATCAATTGGAGACCAAACTCCAAGAACAGTCAAGAAAATCACAGGTGTATGGCATGAACATTTATGACAGTCCAAGCGCAACTACTACGTATGATCGCATACTGATGAGGCCAACGCCAAGTGGCCATTGTGTTAATACAATGGATGTAGATGTCAAGATCGTAGGATCAGAAGCGATGATACGGGTCCAGTGCCCAGACATAAATTATCCGGCAGCAAAGCTGATGGATGTGCTTAGAGATCTCGAGTTTCAGGTTCATCACGCCAGTGTATCGAGCGTGAGAGAGCTGATGCTTCAAGACGTCGTCGTCAGAGTTCCAGAGGGATTAATTAGTGAAGAGGTTATAAGAACTGCTATATTTCAAAGAATGCAACACTAGAATTGGATCTTCTATGACGGTCAGGTTAATTATGTCAGGTTAATTATCTTGTACCACCAAAACGATTTCCCCTTCCTTTTCCTTATTTAGTTTAAACTTCCCTTAATCTTGCAGGTGACTAGTTATATCTTATGGCGTTTAATATTAGTTTGACTTGTCATACCTTATAAGATTGAATTTTAATTTGTGGGTACTCGCCAGTCATAGGCTTATTCAATTATTATTATTATTATGATCAATTATGATGATCCGTGAATCCCCAAATTCTGGGTACAAGCAACATAAAGCAGACCTGAAATCAGACAATATCCAGTATCCAAATCAAAGAATGCGAGGAGCTGTCTTTTTCACTTTAATGGATTTACGTTAATCGAGGATTCTTCTGTGCAAGTTAAGGTTGGGTCATCTCAAGTCTATGTACAGAAAATCAACCCATTAGATACTGGGTCAAATGAATCCAAAGGGCCGGTCGACCCAATTGGTTGAAGTTGTTACAACTTGGAACGTGGAAATGAATAACAGCCCAAACGCTTCGATAAACGACCCAATGTTAAAAAGATTTAGGAAAGAATAGAGTCTCATGTAATGGACAAGCAAGATTGAGATTTCACAACACAGTGCTCGATCACTGCTGGCTTGTGAAATACCAAATAATGTTTATATACTAGACAGCCTCATAGCCAACAGCTAGCAAATGTTAGGTTGTTTATTTCGCCAACCTGTATCAGAACAAGGCGTGAGGGCAAATCCCACAATAATATATAAATATACGCATTAACAAAATCTATTTCCATAGGTTAGCCAACATCACATATGTAATTTGGAGTATACGAGCTCATTTGTGCCAATTGAATTACCCACCGGAGTGTGCACATGTAGTCAAAGTTGGGTGACACTGCCATAACTAAAAAATGGGAAGTTTTCTTTCTATTTGAAGTATTTACTCTTTGTAATGTTACATAGAAGAAGTAAAGGAGAAACTTGGACGACAAGCAAATCTCTCCTTGATATATATAATACTATTACCATCGAGTCATGTCAATTCATAAGAATATATGTAAAGTGTTCTGCTACAAAATATCTTACATAAATTAAGTGTAGACAAAGGCTACAATTTAAAAATGAAGTAAGATATCACTATCAATGAACGGCCCCAACATTGATCGAATGATGAGTGAGGTGTATAGCATATACAGTACACGTTAATTGGGTAAGATAATTCTTTGAGAAATCACTCTCCTCTCTCTATCGATGGTTAACTCATGAGGCTCTTCATTGCTCATTAGACATTTTTAGAATTATTTTTCTAATAGATTTCACCAAATGCAGTGACTGGCTAGCTAGTTTTTGGTAGTCTACTGCCCAACTTCAGAAAACCTGCCTTATAGCAACAACAAAGTCTTAGATAAAATAGACAAGACACTTTGTTTGCATGCGTATTTGATGAAAAGTTTTGTTAAATTATGTCACTTATCAAATGTCGGAGCAAATATCAATGGCCTTCAGAGAAGAAATTAGTAACTCATGAAGTGGGGGCAAATTCTTTTCTAGGACGGCACAGCTGTATATTTTCCATCAGATATGCAGTTACATTAACGTTTATCGGATTTAATTCCTCAATGTTTGTCGCTGGCAGGCCAATGAATAATTATAAGTAAAAATTTATATATTACTGATTGTTTAATTTGACACGCTTCTTCTTACGAAGTTCATCAAATGGTAATAACCTCACAATATGGCCTAAGTGGGACTTGACACTTGAACTAGCCATAACTAGAAGTAGAAAAACTTGGGAGATCTCTCTGATCAGCTCAGGCTGCAGGTTTTATCAATTTTATTTGCGCAAACATTTTAATGGTGATTCTGTTCTTGGCAAGAAGTGTCTTGTCTGCTTGATCTCCTCCATATTTCTTCAAGTTCCCGAGCGAATGTCTTTTGTCTTCCAACAACAATGGTAATGTGATCTTTCTTCTCAATAACCTTAACGCGGGCACGGGGGATTTTGTTTTGAATGTTGTAGCTACATTCCACAGGGATAAGTTCATCGTCTTCGCCGTGGAAAATGTTAACGTCACATTTCAGGCGGTCGCTAACAGCGTCCAGGTACCCATCAAGCTTGCTGGCAGTGCCACAAATAATATTGTGCAATGTATGCCATGCAGCATTATGAGTGTGACAAAAGAATCCTTCAAGCAAGAAAGTCCTGATCCTGCAAATGTTTTTCGCCAAATTGCATTAATATCAATATATAGATGGTGGATACAAGTCTCTATCAAAATGCACAGTATGGGAAGACAATTAATTGTAGCAGAAGGAAGTCAATAGGTGTCAATGAGTGGAAGACAAATTAACATTCAACATTAAACATCTTTCTCCATCTAGGTTGGACCCCAGGCTGAACAACATTTGACCTAAGCCATACCAAAAGCAACATTGGAAAGTTTTAATTAGACAACAAAGACGCTTTCGCACAATCATCAAATGCCACGACACTTTTCAATTTTCTTTTCGGTTGTTAATTAAGGTAGGAATTAAAACGCCTCATGCATATGGTTAAGAAAATTCTCAAGCAGTGAAGCAACGGCGATATCATATGTCAAACCAAAATTTTGCAAATTTCACCTTATTATTAAATAGTGTAGGTGGCCTACCATATAGTAAGTGTATCGGCAAACATTTGATGTCTAATTTATGATGTTCAAGAAGAAAGAAAATAATTAATTACATACCAGTCTTACCCTTCTCCTTCAATGCAAAATTAATCACTCGCATCGTTTTATGAAAGAATAATACACAAACAATTTAAGTTTTTTCTAAAATATTTTACAGTTAATTAATTAATCTTATCCCAGTACTAAAATGTGATGATGACTATTATGTTGTGTTCTATAAATTACAATATAAAAGATTTGGCTATCGGTTTCCATACGAATTGGGTGCCTACTCACCATTTGTGAAGAACATCGTTGATATCGGCAAATCACAACCTCTAAGTTTTCGGGGATGGACACGAGGGGCTCAAGGTGACATCGAATTTGAAATTTAATTATCCAAAATGGATTAAATAATGCAATATTTTGGTTGATACGTTTCAAGGGTAGATGAGTTTACCTGTTTCTAGTCACGAGTTTGGCGAGAAATTCCCACAAGCGATGGTTCTTGCAAATCAGCAAGCAAATTGTTCGAGAGATGTGTTCATACCAACAAGCCATTGATGCACCAAATGCTATAAGTGGCCACACACGTCTGGGTGCTATCCTTCTCATTACGTACTGCGTTGCTCGTGCACCTTTTGGTACTGGATAATACGGCTGCAACCATGTATTCAATTTCATTTGCTAAATGATACTACATTAATAATTAAAAACAGATAATTAAAAGAAGAAAAAAATGGAACTCACTGGTGCAAGTAGGGTAAGGGATTTTACTGATCCGGTGTGTTTCACAGCTAGTGCAAGGGCTAATATGCAGCCTAAAGAATGAGCCACAATGTGGAAGGATTTAACTTTCTTTGGTTCAATCACAGATTTTTCGATCATGTCCAAATGTTCTCTCAGAGTGTAAAGGGAATCGGTTGGCTTGGGACTCCTCCCAAACCCTAGCAGATCGATGGCAAATAACCGGTAAGCTGATTTAGCCGCAGTTGAGAAGTTGGGGAATAATGTTTCGGTCCAAAATGCTGAAGATGAAATGAAACCATGAATGAACAACACATCTTCACGTGCCTTATCTGACATCAAACGGCCAAAATTCAGGTTTAAATAGGCGAGTTGATTAATATAGGCAATCGGGATTAAATATATAATCATCGTCACAAGCTAACGGTTGTTATTAATGCTATTACCTGTTGGTCCTACTGCTTTAACATAGAGAGAATCTCTGCTAGAAGAGGACCAAGAAGTGCAAAATTTGCAATCACAATCAGACCATCTTGGAATAGGATGTGATTGCTGCCCCCCGATCTTACCTTGTAACATTTCGACAATGGTGGAATTAACGGTGAACACCGTTCCTTTTTTGATCTTCTCACAAGATTGTATGACAGTGCCGTCAACCTTGAGTCTCCTCAGCTCATTAACAGTTAACTTTGAGACTTCAGACACCAGCGAAGGTCGTGTATAGAGAGTATCTGAAATCTCTTCTAACTGTAATTTGCTAGAACTCAGGCAAACAATTTTAGATTCTCCTTGTTCAGATACCAAGATGTTTCCACTGCTAGTTATGGCTTCTTTTGCAGAAGAGCAATAACAAGGCTTCCAATCAGCCTCAATGAAGAAATCAGCGACTTTGTAAACAAAACACAGAAGCAAATCAAGAAGGTCAAGAAAAGAAAAGACAATAAAGCTAACGGCTTTGTTTATAACTCTGCCTGTTAACGATAAAACCAATTTGGTTTTGCACATTACAGCCATTTCAAATAGGAAGCCCCAACTAGAAACACCTCAGTGAGAGAGAGAGAGAAAAAAAGAGGGAGAAAAGAGTTATTGAGGCAGCATTGAGGAATCCGTTCGGCTTAATAGCTCACAAAATATAACTGGAATACCTTCAATGGTAAAATCAGCTGCAGCCTTTTTCTTCTCTTAACATGCAATTGTTATAATCAAAAATGAAAAGGAAAGAGAGCATATGGGTTTAGAGTTTTTTGGTTTTCTGAAAATGAATGTTGTTGAAAAAGCCCACCATGAGCAGATTAAATTTCTTGCACCTCCGCGCAGAAGATTTCGTATAATGTTAGCGTGTGGGAAAGCTTCTCTTACAAATTAATGGAGAGAGAAAGCAAGAACTTGACACTCACTAACAGGGAAGATAAATGAATTCATTGTATCATTTAACATCGTTTGTTGGTCAAGGAAAAGGGGTAGGTGGTGGTTGAACCCCTGGTGAATTGAAGAAACAATTCTTCTTTCACTCAATATTTAGCCCACATTAAAGCTTTTCTTTCTTAATTTTTTAATTATAAATTATAATATTTTTCTTTTCTCCTTGAACCCAAGAAAATTTAAAATCAATGCACTTTCTTGTTTATCAAAATTTCTAGGTCATTTGTTTTTCTCATCCACTAGGTTACAACTCATCCTTCACTGCCTAACGCATTAATATTAAGTAATGTATTGACATAAAAACGTCTCCAAACTCTTAATATAAATTTAATGCATGCTGTCTTCCCACATGACCTCGCCATATCCTCCTTCCTTACCACTGTCAAAAGATCTTAAAAATTAATTTCAATATGCATGTGCTTAATTCGATTTGCATAATTTTCAGACAAATAAAGATGTGGGGAAAAAAAAAACTAGTCATGTGAATCGTCATTTTATACGAAGTACATCGTGCTTATTACTTAATGGACGAAGCTATAGGATTTCGAGTCTACAACAATCTAAATGCGCATATATATATATATAGTTACAATATCAATTTAGATGTGATCAAGGTCTGTTAAATAGGATGATTTCTTAAACTTTGTAAAGAAATTCGAATCATAAAGATGGAGAGTTGGGAATGACTCTCGTCCATTCACCAAAATCCCGAATCCAGAGAGCTGTATATTCCGTGCAACAAGACAGCAACCGAGTTGAAAAAGATTGCTTTCCTTGTCCTTCTTCTATTTTACTTACTTAAGATCAATAATGTATGCTCGAAATTATTGATATGTTCTGATAGATCTGTTTACAGGACAATTGGCTTTTTAATATGGGTGCCGTACAGAATGCAGAATTATAAATGAGCAGGCAGTGGCAGAAAGAGATGCAAAATTAGTTTATCTATCTATGACAAGTCGCAATTAATCCGATTGCTATATGAAAAACCCCTCAAACCTACTCAGTTTCGGTTCCATTCAGCGAAATTTTAACTTTGAACTTCTTGTATTATAACTAATTTTACAAGTTGACTATCATTCGCAATGTATAAATTCTTCCAGATAGTAATTTAGTTAACTAATTATTCATTGTCATCTTACCATACGAGACAATTTCTCATATTCATTGTCCTTTTCCCGAAAGATTAAAGTGGGGGGCAACTGGAGCTTTCAGACTGAGATGGCTAATCATATTATGCTGTGATTTAATGGTTCGTTAATCTTGAACTAGTAAGTTGTTGCGTACTGTTCCCAGTGTGTGACATTTGTTTATGTACTCTTGAATACGCCCAAGGAACCCAAATAGAGGGTAATTTGGTGACTTGCCAAGCATTGAAAAATTTCGGAATAGTAATTATGATGCTGACTTGTAAATGGACCTATTCCTGAGAGACTTGTTCAGAGATTCTAACAGCTAGCTATTTTCCCTTGCTTTTCTGGGCCAGACAATCCTGTGCTGCTTCTGTCCAGCTGTGGTCAATGTCACAGGGTATGTACTCAGAAGTAAATGTTTTCATTAAATATGGCCATGCCATGCGCCAAGTGAAGCAGACAATTTGCTTCCATGAAAATGGATGCTCTTAAAACTTCTAATTGTTGTTTGTGCTTGTGATTAGTTTCTCCTTCAATGTCTTACCGTGTATTTCCTTCACTTCATTTGTGTTTGGAGACCCGTTGGTTGATGCAGGAAACAGTGTCTATCTGTTCACACTTTCAAAGGCTGATTCACCTCCTTAAGGCATCGATTTCAAGCCTTCTGGAGGGCAACCCACCGGAAGATTTACCAACGGGCACACAATATCTGACGTTATAGGTAGAAAATGTTAATCTCAGGTTTTTCTGAACAAAATACAAATTTGTGACTGATAATTATTAATAAGAAACGAAAATTATTAAATTTTTGCTATATTGTACAATTAACAAACAAGTATCTTTTTTTTTTTTTTTTTTTTTTGTAAGTTCAAATCGAGAAGACGTCCTAATTAGTTTAGACTAGTGATTTTCGAAGATTTGGGTCATGCCACACGGGCAAAGCAACAGTCCAATTAAATTTGAAATAGATGCAGATGCTAATTAAAACAAAAGATTTCTCTTGAGTGAGCTTGGTTTTGGTGACATTTACAGGGTGAAGAGACATTCTCCAAGGAATTATTACTAAGGTTATTGACACATTTGCTGCTATAAATTGGTCAGATAAAAGTCATAAAACTTTTCTACCAATTATGTTGTTCGAAGTCGATGCCTTCATCAACTGCTGCAGTAGAAACACTTGGAGAGAAGCAAAAGAAACATGACAACTTCTGAAGCCCATTAATGGTGCATTCAGCTAATTAGTTGGGAAAGAAGAAAGCAGGCACATGAAATTAATCACACGCAACCGATCAGAGCTGATTTAGCCATTAATAATACTTGGGGGTTGAAAATGACATCTCAAATAATACAAATTGTTCATCTACTCCCTCTTTTGGTTATGTATTTAACTTGACTTTATTTGCAAATTATATGATCGGGTCAAAGCTCTTGGAGCCAAATCGTTTCCACCACCTTATCTATCACCCAACACGCAGGCTGATGCAATAGCCGGGGGAATAAATTATGCTTCAAGAGCTTCAGGAATTATGGATCAAACTTGATCTTTATTTGTAAGTATTATGATATGTGTCCCTTCTATTTGAAAGATATTTCTAATGAAGTATTTAAATTACTGCAGATAGGAAGAGTTCCCTTGCGGAATCAAGTGAATTATTTTGAGCAAAGTAGAAATTACATGGTAAATGTGATGGGCGAAAGTCGTACCAAGGAAAAGAAAGCAATATTCTCTCCTACAATTGGGTCCAATGATTTAATGAACTATGTCCAACCATTCACGCCATTTTTTGGGGTGACACAGTTTCGGCAGCTGCGTTTCAAGATTTCATGGGTTCGTCTTGACCATGCAGCTTAAGGTGATAACTTGATCAACAATATTCTAAATTAAAGCTAAAATATAAGGCTATCATTTGAATTTTTTTACTGTAAACTTAAATCTAAATATAAAAAAATAAAAATAAAATTTGACAAAGATAGTTAACAAATTAAAATTTACCAAAAAAATTTAAAAATAAAATATAAAAAGAAACGATAAATTTTTTTTTAAAAAAATCTATTTTTCTTTTCATTAATCATTTAAACTTGAGTTTTATATATATGATACAAATTACAAAATATTTAAAATAAACTAAATTACAATTACTACTAATAATTTTAATTAATATCATCCAAAAAAATTAATAAACTCAACTATTTAATTTAATTGTTTAACTAATTTTTTTTTAGCAAATTCAATTAATTTCTTACAAACAAAAAGAAGAAATGAGATACAAGAATTATCCCAAGTTTTGTTCAGTCTCTCCATGAATTAGGGGCTAGAAAGTTTGTCGTTGGACCTCTAGGTTGCATACCGTTCGTTCTTGCACTCAATCTACTTCCTAACGGAGAATGCTCAGAAAAAAAGTGAATATTGATCAAAGGATAAAATAAGAAACTGAATGAGATGCTCAGTTGTTTAAATCAAGAGATAGGACCAGAAGCTATATTTGTATATGCAAATTCTAATGACATTTGTTAACTATCGACAAAATGGTGAGCTTGGAATCATGTATGTCTATTGGTAGTGATTTATGTTTGGGCGTTGGTAGGATTTGAGAATGCGAATGAACCATGTTGCGGCGGATACTCTATCCTCCATTTGTTTGCTTTAGGAGGCATATTACAAACACGACTTCTGTTCTGTGTGATGATCGATCCAAGTATGTGTTTTGGGATGCATACCACCCCACTGAAGCTGCTAATATCTTCATTGAAAAGAAGTCACTTGACGGTGATGAAAGCTTTAGCTTACCTATCAACATTCGTCAACTTTACAGCTATAAATTATACAATGCAGTGGTTAGCGGTTACTCAGCTATAAAGGATCTGTGCATTTCTGTGCTTACTCTGCTGATTTGATCATACAATGCAGTGGTTAGTGGCTTGTAGCTTGGCCATGAAAGCGTAAGGAGTTGAAATCTATCCCTGACCTGTGTCTCAGTTCATTGGACCATTCTCTGAATCATAACGAAACGTGAACCGAGTGAGATGCAGCAGAATATTATGAATGGTTTGCAGTTAAGATGTGCCAGAACACTGGCCTCGTTGGGTTAGATAAACATGCAACTGGGCTCGTTTTACTTTGGAAAAATTAGTTTGACAATATAATGAAGCAGAAATTTGGTTTTCTGTGGGCCTAACCCTTAAGAGTAGAGAGAACAGAGTCCGAGATCCAACCTTTTGAAGCCCCAAATTAGAAAGACTCACAGTCGGGTAAATTTGAGCATGTTAAGATTGTACAGGGCTTCCCTTGACAGGTTTAAATTTTTGAAATGCAGTATCAGTGCAAGTAACACTTACTTGGTTTAAAATATTATTGGTTTGTTCTAAACAACATTTATTTACTTGGAAAAATACAACGACAAATTTCTGTAGCATCATGTATGGCTAATTATGGTTGATCTGCCGATGTCAAGATTTTAAAAAAAAAAAAATGGTTAGACATCTCAAAATACTTTCTTAAAAATATCACAAACAAACAGGTAGTAGATATTATATAAATAGTTAAAATATATAATAAATATTATTTAATAAATGAAACTCACCTTATATGTTATATTAGTTAGAGTGTATTTTTTTAATCAGAATTATGGATGTCACACGTTATTAAAAAAGTAATAATAATAGGGAGAGAGAGAGGTGTCAAAACGCCAATCATATTATAACAGTGCCTGTAATCCAATTAACTGCATAAAATCGCAGCGTGGCTTATCTTGTAGCCTCAAATTCTTGAATCTATGTAAGATCCTCGTACATATGGGCCCGGCCACAGGACCTTGCTCTGTCAATTTCTGCCTTAGATTTCCAGTTTTGTTCCCGCAAAAACTTGAATCCCAACTCCATATGATCGTTGTGGCTTGAGACGAACCAAAATCAAGTGTGGTTATTTGGTCATTCAATAAATCAAATGAAGCCAATATATAATAAGGGAAGTAATCTCCTCCCGGAAAAGGGAAATGTATGGCCATAATTTTGTCAAATGGAAGCAGAGCAAACTCAACCGAACATCTACTCTTCAGCCTTTCTGGAACAACAAGCCATATATTTATTTTCTGGAATAGCCAAAAACAACATAATTTTTTGACAATTCTAACTCATAACACTGTTGTCATTTTAAAATGCTTTACTGAAACTCAATTTGAGTTTCCAGTATTGTAACACTCATGGTGGTTCTAAGCTTCCAAGTGGTCAGGTTTCCCACATCTCAATAGCTTCCATTACGTAGACAGATAAGTACTGGCAACATTATCCGTTGTGGAATTGCAGAGCCGTCAGGAGAGCCAGCTCCCTTGGGACAGAGGAACAAATACAATGATGGGTTATTTGAGAAGGCATTCACGATATTATTTGCTCGAAAGATGGAGAAATTTGCAACTCCAGTGAAAGCTAAATCAGAGAACAGGAAGAAAGGATGGTTTGATTATGATTATGAGAGTTTTGTGGATGTTTCAAAGAGAGTAACGTAAGGAAGATCTCGTATGCAGCAACAAGAAGTGGTTAGAGAAGTGCTTTTGTCTGTGCTTCCGCCAGGTGCGCCGGCTCAGGTGGAGAATTCTTGTTTCTCAATTTCCTTTGAAACTCAATCTATTTTCTGCAGCGCTCGTTCTCATACTAACTAGTCGTTATTTCTGCAGCTTAGGAAATTATTTCCGCCGACAAAGTGGGCAGCAGAATTCAATGCTGCATTGACAGTGCCTTTCTTCCACTGGTTAGTTGGACCTTCCGAGGTAAGCCGTTAAACTTTTTATGCCCACTCTCTGATATTCATTCCTTATTTTTGCTTCTTCATTTGGTTTATTTCGAGAAGGGAAAAAATGATTCGGAAAAGGAAAACAAAATGATTGTTTTGTTGATTGTTAGATTGTGGAAGTTGAGATAAATGGGGAGAAGCAAAGAAGTGGAGTTCATATAAAGAAGTGCAGGTAAAAACTGTCTTTCAGATTCGACGCTATACGCCATAATTATAAACTCATTAATAAGCACAACGAAATGGTACGCTGCACGGGAGGTATTGTTTTGTTTAGCTTATCAAACATTGTAGCATTTACATGGATGGTTAATTTCTTGTCCCCAAAATTTCTCTACTTTCGATCTAATGCAGGAGTTAGATATTTGAGGATAACAACAAATAACTAGCAGCTTATTTTCATTAATTGCCGGAAAGTTTAAATGCTAATTGCAAGTTCTGGAAAATTCTTTCCTGTTAAGGTACCTGGAAAATAGTGGTTGTGTTGGAATGTGTGTAAATATGTGCAAGATTCCAACTCAAGATTTCTTCACCAATGAATTTGGTCTTCCATTAACCATGATACCCAGTATGTCTCCCCATTCTCTTTGCTTGCTTGTGCTTCTCAAATTGTGATTTACTACTTATTCTGCACTAATATCATTTATACAGTGCAAATACTAAATTTCGTACAAATCTATATGATAATTTATAATAGACAAAGATATAATTACTAATTCTGCATATTGATTATCCTCAGATTTTGAAGACATGAGTTTTGAGATGGTTTACGGCCAAGTTCCACCCCCGTTTGAAGAGGATCCAGTGTCCAGCCAGCCTTGTTTTATAGACATATGCAAGTTTCTGAAATTCTTATAATGTAATAAATGAGCATTTCATGGCTTCTAACCATTACATATCATCTGCAGGTTCAATGTCAAAACCCAGCTCCCCTGTCTGTCATAAACTACAAGCTTGAGAAACTATCGTTGCAGCTCAATTTGTCAAGTATATATAACATAGGTATACCTATTTAGGCAGTACTAGATTTTTTTTTTTTTTTTTTTGGTATATGTCAAAAGAAACTGATATTTGGTTCCCTGCGTGACCTGAGATGTTATTAGGGAACCCAATATAAAGAAAACAGCTTATTGACTGAAAATATGCATTAGTTAATGACCGTTTTATTTCCAATAACAATTGATGCTTGTTATTTGATGCTTGTTGATGTCTTACTCCAGATAAAATGAGTTCCTTCAATCAGCTTGATGAAGATGTACGGTTGATTATTGTGGTCCTGCTCAGAACTTTTTCATCGTCAGATTTTTAATCTATCAAGAAATAACGCAAATGTAATAACGTTAGGACCAACTGTAACTATTCTGCAGCATAAAATGTGTTATTTATCGGTTATGGTCTCATTTTTGACAAGCTGATTAATATTTCCCTTGTCTACAAAATCAAATAACCTTCAGTTAAATGAACGTATACTTTGAAGCAGAATCTACGGAAAGATGATTACAGGTTGGGGTATGAGTAAACGAACCATATGCATGTTTTCACTGCTTTCAATGAAGAAATTCATTTATTTATCAAGAAAGAGCAAACCTCCCATGTCGAAATGAAAACAATGCAAACTCGTACATGTTAAAAAAAGTAGACAAGATGGTTAGATCTGTCATGTTTGTGTAAATGCTCAAGTAAATTGCAAAACATCCCTCGGTGAAGTAGATTCTACGGATCTGGCAGTGGCATCCTCATATTTCTACCGACTTTAACCAACAAATTCTGGTTAAATGGGTGAAGCAATGAAGTGATTGACTTGATCAAGTAAACGGATGTTTGATTTGGTGTCAATTCAGTGGGCAAGCCTTGTACTGTTGATATGTGAAAATCAGCAGGCTGGTTTTGGCCTTTTTTTTAACAGGTCGATAAGTGTGTTCATGTTCCTGTCACTGCTTCCCCAATATGCAGTGATTGTGGAAGTTGTAAAGTTCCAATTAACAAAGTGGTGGCCCAAATTGGCATATCTAAAGTTATTGTTAAAAAAATAACTTCTTTTGGCTATTATTCACTTTCAGATTCGTTATTAGATTTATGCTTCCAGCTTACAAGCAGCACGGTAATTCTGCAATGCCAAACGGTTAGTGGGTACAACATGCTAAGATATGGTGGGTAGATATTACTGAAACTTTTATCCTTTCATGACATTTTTATGTAGTACGATCCATCTAGTAATCAGAACGGAGCAGTTAAGCTCATCTCAGTCCTTTTAGGCCCCGATTTGGTACTATTATGCTATGATTTACAGATCTTAGTCTTTTTAGGCTCTATTTGTTGCTGCAAGCTATAACTTTGAACCATCATTACTGTAAAATGAAATCACTAGCAGCCATAGCGGCCAAGTTTGAAGTGAGTGATGCACATTTTTTGTATTGGTTACTTTGAATGCACAGTATCAAACTAACCCTCAATCTCAATTCAGTTTGATAGAAGATTTGATCGATCAGGCCATTTGAATGGGAATTCACCTATCGTATACTTTGTGTCGTATCAAAATCAATGAAGGAATGACTGGTAGTCTCGGTTTTCTGCAAAGATTCTCTAAAACCCAGACTTTTATCTGCTAGTCTCTGTAAAGTCCAAGAAAGAGGGCCAAGAATCAAGCCGCATTATTGCAAGAAGACGTGCTTCCCGCCGAGAAAATTCTGAAACTTTTTTGACCATTCTTGAGAAACTTCACATGACAAATGAAAATTATGGCTGGACCACAAAGTCAGAGACTTTTAACTAACAATACTGTTCATACAACAAGTTGCTAACTGCACAATCTTCAATTCTATGTGAAAAAAGCTTCAACTTCGCATTAGTCTCATCTCACGCGAGACACAGAAGTTGTGTATCCGTGACTTCGTTGCTACAGACAAATTTTGTTTCTACAAAATACAACCACACTCCATTCTCCAGCATTAATTACGGCATCCAACGTTGGAAACCAATCAAGCACTAACCCTTAATTTTCTCTCTTAATTTACGCAGTTTTTAAGACTTTTGGGATAATCTACTGTAAATTTCTTCCTCTTTTATTAAATGTGAAACTTTTAATACACGAGAACTCATAGTAATCAGTTATACCATACACTCTTATGTCTTTATGTAACGACTTCGGATAAGTATGAATATTGTTCCCGCACAAATGTCCAAATTTACGCTGTTGATCCCGTGAATAGCTTGGTTCTCTGACATCAACGAACTCTCCAACTTCCTGCTTAATTTATTTTTTCTATAAATAGCTTTACCACATCAACAACTACTAGTAGTTTTGTAGCATTGCATGTGTAGTTATCTATATGACAAAAATGGCTTCCTTTACTAAACTATCGCTAGCATTGCAGATTCTTAGCTTAACTCTTTGTTCACTCAGCTTATTTTGCTCTGCATTCACCTCTCGGGATTACTCTGATGCTCTCGAGAAGTCCATCCTCTTCTTTGAGGGACAGCGGTCAGGCAAATTACCGGCTAACCAGCGGCTTACGTGGAGGGGTGATTCCGGGCTGTCAGATGGTTCCTCTTATCATGTATTCACTGTTCTTTATAGTTTTTCATGCTTAAATAAACAGGGAGTATATATTAAATGTACTTTGAGTATTCATGTGTTTCCTAGATGTGAAATATTTCAGGTGGACCTTGTGGGTGGATACTATGATGCAGGTGACAATGTCAAGTTTGGCCTGCCAATGGCTTTTACAACTACCTTATTGTCATGGAGTGTGATTGAATTTGGCACGTCGATGCAGAACCAGGTTGAAAATGCCAAAGATGCAATCCGTTGGAGCACGGACTATCTCTTAAAGGCAGCTACTGCCACCCCCGGCGCATTATATGTCCAAGTGAGCAAAAGAAATGATTCGATGTTTAGTTTTCATATTAATCACGCAAGAATTTTGAATCCTTGGTGTCACATTCATTACATGCCAAGTTTGACATTGGTAACACCGAACAAATCTGCTATTCGACGTGTGACATTATAGAAACAGGATAAATTACTAAAACATTTAAGAAGAAATTCTGCGCATCTCTTAACAGTTAATAAGTACATAACAGAAGTAATCTAGTAATATAGTTTGTTACTTGATGCCAACAGGTTGGAGATCCAAACATGGATCATCGATGCTGGGAGAGGCCTGAAGATATGGACACGTCGCGAAATGTGTACAAAGTTTCGACTCAGAACCCAGGTTCTGATGTGGCAGCAGAGACAGCAGCAGCACTGGCTGCAGCTTCAATAGTGTTTAAAGATTCCGACCCTTCTTATTCCACCAAATTGCTTAAAACGGCCATGAAGGTGAAGAAGAATATTCATGACCAATTGCATTGACTGCGGAACATTTCCATTCTTTCACCACTTCCATTTACTAATAAAGTTGATTGCATGAATGCAGGTATTTGATTTTGCAGACAAGTACAGAGGTTCTTACAGTGACTCTCTCAACTCAGCGGTCTGCCCATTTTACTGTTCCTATTCAGGATACCATGTAAGGGATATCGCACATCGCATATAGACTATAATGACTTGAATTCAATGACAAATATTTATCTTTTTTTAATTAGGATGAACTTCTCTGGGGTGCATCATGGATTCATAGAGCGTCACAGAACAACTCATACCTGGCTTACATCCGATCTAATGGCCACATATTAGGAGCTGATGACGATGATTACTCCTTCAGTTGGGATGACAAGCGAGCAGGAACCAAAGTTCTACTTTCCAAGGTTTACTTCCAAAACTATGTTCCTGGAATATTTTTAAAGCACAAGCAAAACGTTATTTAAGTTTGCATATTTTCACAGGCCTTCTTGGAGAAAAACACACAGGAATTTCAATTATATAAAGCACACTCGGACAATTACATATGCTCTTTAGTTCCAGGATCATCTAGTTTCCAAGCACAATACACCCCAGGTCAGCCATTGCTTTTCTGTCTTTACTCTTTCTTAAATCAACAGAAGAGATTGACTAAAACAATATTTTACAGGCGGACTTTTCTACAAAGCCAGTGAGAGCAATCTGCAATATGTTACAACCACATCCTTTCTCCTCTTGACATACGCCAAGTATCTCAGCACAAATGGAGGAGTTGCAACATGTGGATCTTCAACAATAACGGCAGAAAATCTCATTGCCCTGGCAAAGAAACAAGTGGATTACATTTTAGGTGACAATCCTGCAAAGATGTCTTACATGGTGGGTTTCGGACAGAAGTATCCGCAGCATGTTCATCACAGAGGTTCCTCTGTACCATCCATACATTCGCACCCAGATCGAATTTCCTGCAACAGTGGATTCCAGTATCTTTACTCTGGCTCACCCAATCCGAATGTCCTGGTTGGAGCAATTTTAGGTGGTCCTGATAACAAAGACAGTTTTGCAGATGATCGTAATAATTATCAGCAATCCGAACCAGCTACATACATCAATGCACCGTTTGTTGGTGCCGTTGCTTTTTTCTCATCCAAAACCACCGCTAACTAACAAAAAAGCATTCAGAATTGTCATCTGTCTTATGTAGTGTTGAGAATTTGAGAAGTTGAATTCAGAATGCTTCCAAGTCCACGTAAAAGCTGTAAGACTAGTTTACGAGGTATTGCAACAAAATTACTACAATATTTCCAATCTACAGAGACACTACCTTTCCTTCAAGGAGTAAATATCAGGTCTTTTATATAATAATTTTGTCTTGATTCAACCAAATTTGACGAAACTATGAGAAAATAAACAACAAAATTATTATATGATTGAAGATTGAGCAAGTCCCATGTGACAAGTTGAGGTATCAAACGGGCCGAGTCACTCGGTTTACCAAAAAAGAGCACATGCAGATTCACGAGTCAGCTTGGTCCGGTAGAGCCCATCTGAATTTTATTCTCTCGGCTCGGATCTAGCCCGTCACGAGTTTGAATTGGACCAAATTTTACTGTTTATAACTCTTATCGGCCTGACTTGATTTATTGAATATTTTTAATAGAAGGGTTTCATCACGTAAAACATAATTTAATTATTTAATTAATAAAATAAATAAATAAATAAATAATCATACGATCGAAGACCTCGTCATAATACAATTCTCAGTCTCGCCATTTAAAAAGGAATAGAGAATATTAGCAGGCCTCCTAGTACTCTCGGTGCTAAATTACGATCATGCCTACACCAACATAGAACTGCGGTTTTGTAATTACGGCCAATATCAGACCCCATCTCGTAATCACAAACTACGACAAAATTCTACCTTAAATTGATAAAATAACCGATTCGTTTAATTTGTCGTCAATTTATTTTGCATTGAAGATATAAACCATTAAGTTAAGTTAACTAAAGAGACGGAGAGGGAGGGTAGATATTTCATTTCGTAGATTACATCCGAAGTCTCTTCCTGGCTGAAATCAATGGCGCTGTGTAGATCTTTTCTTTTCTCTCTGTTTCTCCTCCAGTTGTTTTCCCTTTCCTTGGCCGAGATCCGAAACAACGAGATTCGTTCCGATGACCGGCGGATTATCCCCTTCGACGAGTTCGGCTTCACCCACCGCGGCCGCCTCGAGCTCAACGTTTCCAAGATTTCCATCTCCAATAACAATCCGGACCTCGACTTCTCTAGAGTCGGATTCTTCCTCTGCACGCGCGACTCCTGGCTCCACGTGCTTCAGCAAATCGAGGACGGCGAGATCACGTGCGCTCTCCAGTCCGATCTAATCAAACACGTCTTCACCTTCAACAGCCTCAACGGAAAAAATGAATTCAACACGCTTTATCCCGAAAACGACGCCGATCAGTACATTCTCGTTTTCGCTAATTGTCTCCAGCAACTCAAAGTCTCCATGGATGTTAGATCGGCGATGTACAATCTCGAAGGAAAAACGAATCATCGTGATTATCTCCCGGCAGGAAAAGCAATTTTGCCTAGGGTCTATTTTTTCTTTTCTCTTATCTATTTCACCCTCGCCGCACTCTGGATCCACGTTCTTTACAAGAAACGACTCACCGTTTTCCGCATCCACTTTTTCATGCTCGCCGTCGTGATTATGAAAGCGCTGAATTTGTTGTGCGAAGCCGAAGATAAATCGTATATTAAACGCACCGGTAGCGCACACGGATGGGACGTGCTCTTTTATATATTCAGTTTTCTGAAAGGAATCATGCTTTTCACGTTGATCGTTCTGATTGGTACCGGATGGTCGTTTTTGAAACCGTATTTACAGGATAAAGAAAAGAAGGTGTTGATGATCGTGATTCCCCTCCAGGTCGTTGCCAATATCGCGCAGGTTGTTATCGATGAAACGGGTCCATTCAGCCAGGATTGGATCACGTGGAAGCAAGTGTTCTTGCTTGTGGATGTGGTATGTTGCTGTGCCGTTTTGTTCCCGATTGTTTGGTCGATCAAGAACATGAGAGAGGCCGCCAGGACAGATGGTAAGGCAGCGGTCAATTTGATGAAGCTGACATTGTTTAGGCAGTACTACATTGTGGTTATCTGTTACATTTACTTCACCCGTGTAGTGGTCTACGCTCTTGAGACTATCACTTCGTATAAGTATCAGTGGACAAGTGTGGTAGCAGCAGAGTTGGCCACTCTGGCGTTCTATGTGTTCACCGGTTACAAGTTTAAGCCTGAGGCTCATAATCCGTACTTTGTGATTGATGATGAGGAGGAAGAGGCTGCCGCGGAGGCCTTGAAGCTGGAAGACGAGTTTGAATTGTGATTGGTCTGATTCCAGTTTTACCATTCAATTGGGAAACTTGAGGTAGAAATCTTGCCTATTCATCCTTTTTTTTTTTTTTAGTATGTTGAATTAATAGGTATTTTCAAAAACTTTGACGTAGTTACGTGAATTTTATAGAACTTGTAACACTGATACATATTACATAATACCTGGTATTACTTTTTGGCAAATGGTCGTGATATTGTATTTTCCTTTTCTAATGTGAATGAAATGTTATTGATGGAAAAAAGTAGACATTTCATACTCTTGAAGAAAGAAATAAAGTGGGCACGGCACTTAGTTTACATGATCGTGATCAAATGCATGTTAGAAATCATTTTATTGTGGCTGTGCGCTGCTTCTCTTTTGGAGTGACTCTCTTGTTTCTACAAGGAAAATCATTTGTCTTAAATTTTTCTTCTGTGATCTGTTCTTCTGTATTGAATGCGAATTGTCATAGTTCTGGTTTCGATCTCAGTTTTAATACTTAAAAGAATGAGAAATGTGTATGGTAGGCATTTCTTAATGCTTTTATACATAATGGAATGAGTACCGTTTGCATGTCTTGCACATGCAAAATGTTGTATGCTCTGTATTCCCTTTTATATTGGAATTAATACCAGTAATCATTCAAACCTCTTATGGTTGATTGCTACTTATCATGCTTTATAATCTGAACAGCAAAGTTATTCAATTTTGAAGGTGATATCTTGCAATCTCAATTTGTCAGCTAAAAGATTATTTAAGTCTAGCTAATTTAGACCAGGCTAATTACTGCAACATTCCATGATTTGTAAATGGTGTATGTTTTTCCCTTCCTTGGGAATCTGTCCTTACAATAATTATCACTTTTAAAGTACAGTAGCTTTTTATAGTGACTTTGGTAAGATTGAATTATTATTGCTGTTCATCTTTTGAAAAATTGATGTATAACTTTGTTCTAACTTAACACCAAGAGGAGTTTTAGAATATTTTGCCTCAATTGGAATTTCCATTATTCTTTTTCTTATTAGGTCACAAAAGCTATATTTTAACAAATTTGATGACCTTGCGCATGCATTTTTATTTTGTTATTTTAAATGTATAACTTTGTTCATGTTTCCGTTTTGTCCTATTTAAAGTTTTCAAGATTCTTTTTCTCTTAGATGAGATGTGTCTTAGTTGATTAATGAAAAAAAATGTTTAGGATGTTTTACTGAAGAAAGCTGTAAATTTCTATTTAATCAGTAGGGTAATAAAACCTGCCATCTTCTGGACTGACAAAAACAATGTTCCTAATTTTAGTTTCCATGTGCTGCCAAAAAAATTGCTTGAGCCACAGTTGATGATGCTAGATGTGCTTATGTTGACATGGTATTTGTGCAATGCTTTCTCTTTTGTTATACAAATTAATCAAGACTCAATATTATACAATTGGCATTCCAACTTGAGCAGATTACAGTTTATTGTTCGGTTGTGGATGGTTGTTAAGGTGTTATGTCAAGATTCCATCAAGTCCAATGGTTCGTCTAATAAAATTGCACGCCAAATTTACTTTTTCCATAGTTCTAAGATTTCGGTGCTTCAACTACATAATTTTGGTTACTGGGCCTTTGGTTTGGGTTGTAAATGGGGTTTGGTTGGGTTAGGTCTTCTGTCTAAATCCTGCCAGGCAAAAGTAGTGTGTTACAATCTATGCTGATGCAACTCATCCTCCAATTGTGTTTAGCAGCAACCAGGAAACTTGGAAAAAAATCTGCAAATTTCATTTGGTTGGATCCTGTGACTTGTATAATAAGCATAGATTTGTCTGATTTTGATATATCTTCACTTTCATATTGCTAATGTATGGTTTATCCGAAAGTCACCTTCTGCCTCTTATTTAATGGTTTAGGCATTTTTACTGCACCTTTTTGGTTTACAAATATCCTTTGAGTTGCTTTGCCATCATCACAGAATTAGGTTTGCCATTATTCGGAATTGATAAGTTTGGACTCTGATGTGTTCTGGTTACTGCTTGTCCTTGGCGATATATTATTGTACAGGCTCTATGTTTGAGTTTTGACACCAAGTAATAACCCGCCTATGGGTATCAAATTGAGGGTTAAATTTGTGTCATGATTTTGGTTAACAGTTATTTAAGATGCATTTTAACTTTCTCCATCGTACGACTCTGCAAGTTTCAATGTCAGGGCCTGGTCTTGGTTTTCTTCTCCAATTCTAAGAAAAGTCGGTTCATTACTCCAAACGCCGTGTCCTTGGTGGCGGAAAAGGTGTGTTAAATTTTGTCAATTTCATGGCCATTGTATACGTATATTGATTTGATCCTTTTTTGTAGATCAAACAACCCTAACTATCAAACAGGCCTAACCTCTTCTCGGTGACTGAGTAGGCGTAAATTAGAGCATGCTTTCTACTTCAACACGAGAGACAAAAGCGACATAGCTAGATGCAATGTAACTGAGCAAGAATCCAAAATAGAACAATATTGGACTTTGGAGACTCGGACTAACACCCAATCTAAAATTAAAACATAAAATTACAAGCCAAAATCAGTTCAAGAATGAAGGCTAAAGGTTCCCTAATAATTCCCATGAAGCTTAAATATCACACCACAGCATCCATATTTACTGCTTCACGAAGCTACTTCCGTGCCATTGATCACAAACAAAGGAATTAGATTGTTTATCGTGTTAAATGAGGAATTTGTAAAATTAATTTATGGTCTTCACAGAATGGAATGGAGTGGGAGACATCCATGTGAAGACTTTGGAAAGTAAGGAAAATAGGCGAATGTTAGGGGACCCAATGAAGCCCCTATGGCTATGCTGTCGTTTCTCCAACTTTTCAAGTGCGACTAGACTTTCTTTGAGGAGGAAGGATTCCTGATCATTTACTTCTAAGGTGAAGAAGTTGTCCGATATTTTTATCTTGGAGAACCCACCAGGATGGTAAACCATCGGCGGCAACAAGTTAGCATATTAGACGAAAATCCCAATGAAGCTTAACTTTATTGTCTATCGCGAATGCACATGAATCCCTTCAACAGATGCCACTTCAAAACTTCTTAAATCTTCCAAACAAAGTCCCTTTGTCTCTACAGTGAAAAGGTTAAAACGTATTGCTCATGATTATATAATAGATTATACTGTAGTTTTCAGTGAAGATAGTAAATTGGACTCTCTCCCCAACAGCCATTCAAGGTTTTGACTCAATTCAAGTTGGCCGGTGCATTTTGGCTAGCTACTATCTTGTTGATGCATGATTTTGGCATGAATAAATAATCCATTCGTATCCTGCACCGCAGCACAATGTCCCCTTACTAATTTGACCAATTTACTATGCAGTATGAGTCAGCACACTGGCCGGCAGCTTCTGTCGGGGCCTCGACAAAATTGAGCCACCACTGGTTCACTCTAGGAGAAAAAATATTAACTATTTTCTCCACATTGCTTATTTATTCCTCTTATCAAGTTCTTGTTACACATATTTCTTAACCAATAATAAAAAGTTAAGATCGTATGTCAAATAATTTAATAGGGATAGTCTCTCTTCCGAGAGAAGGAAGGGTTAAAGCCCAACAAGATTAGATAAAGAAAGATGTTGACTGATCAAATTAAGAATTAATAAATGAAGAGCACCTCCACTGAATAGTTAAATTTAATTGAGAGATGAGGTGCATGTGATGTATCTTTCTTTAGAATCCACATTTTCAAAGCAAGTTCCAGGATATACGGGCCTACCTCCATTGCTTTCTTGACAGGGGAAAACCCCCCATGAAAAAAAAAAAAAAGGAAGCTAGCAAAGGTGAAAGCAGAGGGCTATACGAAGAAAAGTTCATATATTAGTGAGAAGACGATATGGAGGAAGTGATGATGATGATGATTACTAGTCCTGATAATAATCCCACAAATGAAACTATATCTCAAGAACCAATCACCACAACCACTTGTTCGACCTGGAAACTTTACGAGAATCCAGTTTATAATTCACAGCATCATTCAAATCATCATCATCAATGCCAGAGTTACAAGCACATTCATCAATTACATCTTCCTGTTTCGGCTCGAAAGATCGCAGCTTCTTTCTGGGATCTAACTTTCTTCAGGCCAATGATGGAGACTGAGCTAGATATTGCTCAAGCACAGATCATCGAATTGAAAGCTGAGCTTGATTACGAACGCAAGGCACGTAAAAGATCCGACTCCATGAATAAGAGACTGGCTAGAGAATTGGCTGAGGAGAGAAGAGGAAGAGAAGCAATGGAGAGACTTTGTGAAGAGCTTGCTAGAGAGATTTCATCGGAGAAAGAAGAAATCGATCGTGTGAAGAGAGAAATGGAAGAAGAACGGAAGATGATGAGAATGGCTGAAGTGTTAAGAGAAGAAAGAGTCCAAATGAAGCTGACAGAAGCCAAGATTTTCTTCGAAGAGAAATTATCGGAATTGGAAGAAACTAAAACCAGGTCGACGCAAACTGATACTTCGACTTTGGGGACCGAACAGTTGCAAAAGAATCAAGGAGTTAAATTTCCAGGGCTTCTGACAGCTTCCTCTAGTACTTCCCGTTGTCTTTCTGGAAAATTTGCCAGGTTGGTTTTGAGAGAGAAATCTTTTGATGATAAGTTTTCGTGCAATAATGATAATGTTGGCAATATTTCATCGACGGCAATCAAAAGAAGAGAACCAACAGAACCCGAAAATCCCCATATAAAACGAGGAATCAAAGGATTTGTTGAATTTCCCAGAGTAGTTCGAGCAATCGGATCAAGAAGTAGGCATTGGGGTACAAAACTGGAATGCCAAAGGGCTCAGCTCAGAATTTTTCTGAAACAAAGGAGTCCCATCAGATCCAATAATCTTATCACGAGTTAAAAAACCGAACAATGCGATTTTCATGTATTATGCTTATTGTGTCTTGAGCTTGATTCATCATGTTCTTTTTATTGATCTGCAATCTTTATTATTATTCTTTTTCCTTATTTTGTTGATAATGTGCTCCTGCAAATGGGTTAGCAGCACTGTTATTGCACCCCTAACCCAAGCTTTGTTGTGCTTGGAAGCTTTGTAAGAATGAAGCACGCACATATGTTTTGGTTTGAATTTCAAGAAGAAGAAGATTATGACATACAGGTGAGTTTGATATACTTTAATAACTTAGGCTTTGAAATCGGAAAGTGTTGCTTCAGGCCTGAGTAAGTGCTAGAAGCAGCACACAGTTTATTCTAAAGGTCATCCTTGCGACAATGAAGTCACATGCACATGCTTGACTTTTTCTTTTCTTTTTTCTTTTTTTTTTCAGTTAATTATGGAGCTTGAGTCCAAAAAGATTTGATTACTTTATGAAGCAACTGAAAATAGTTTAAAGATTTGAAATGTAATCATGTATTGTAAAGTAGGAGTTAAACGAGCATCAAGCATGCCTGACCGACTTGTGAGAAGCTGGACGGTGTTCATAGACGGTGGATTAAATACACTCTCCATTAATACTATAACGAGATCCAATTTATTGATTGGGGTTATTAAACTATTCGATTAAATGATCACTTCTGAAGATGCCCATCGTCAGTCTTTGGTAATGATATGTGTTCAATTTAAAGACTTTTTCGGAAAAGGAAAAGAAAAAGGGAGGAATGAAAATAGTTGAATCCAACGAATCTATCATCATTGAAACACAGTCCTTAATTGACTGCAATTTGAGGCCATTACACTAGCTGGCAAGTATGTACAAGCTGAAAGTAAATTTTCTTTCTGGGTTAAATCTTTTTGTTAAGAATGAATGACGCATGCATTTAGAATTCATTGTTCGACCGTGCAAATTCAGTAGGCCATGTATTTAGTACCCAACTTCTTATTAGTTATTACATTACATTTAATGTAGAGCTGTTTAAAGAATCAAATCGGACTTTTTTTTAAAAAATAAGTTCATACAAACTCTATGAATCCATTTATAAGTTCGCAAATCAATTCAATATAACCTATTTGAATTTAAACTTAGAAATAATGAAATATTATAGAATCCACGTCCCCTACCTTTTGACTCCACGCCGGCCCCTCCGGACCAGGCCCCCGTACTTTTTCATATGGCATGCATAATAGAATGGAAATGGCAACAGAGAAAGAAAACTCAGACAACTAAAGCAAAGGGTGGACCTTGGGTATTGGGATGACATATCACTCTCACTCACTCAGCTTGCATTGGCAACAACTACGACTGTTGTTATCTTCCCTTTTGCCTTTTTTGGTTCAACTAGGTTTAGTTTAGTTAATAGCTTACTTATAAAAACAACTAAATTTCTATTCTTTAAGCAAATTGAATTCATTATAGCCATGAAAACTCACTCGATTAACAGATTCATTTAAACGGATTTTAATGGGTCCATCCATAGATTAGATTGAGAAATTATTGATTGTGAATTATCTAATAAACATAAATAAATGAATGATCAGGAAGAGAAGAGCCCATTTGAGAATTAGTTAATGCATCCACATCCCATTTGCATTTTGGTCCCCCACACCCTCACACGAAACCGCAGTGGGCCCAACCCAAATTCACGATATTCGATGCTGTTAAAACTTAACGGCATGCTAGACGGAAAGTGATTTTTTTTTTTTTTTTGACAGAGACCGTGACTCAAACTAAACTAGTTTCAGTTTACCAATATCCAATGAACGTTCGTTTTTAAAAGTCAAAGCTAGCACAATTACGAACTTGGTCCAATGAGAGCAGGCGTCATGCAAAGATTTTCAACTGGCTTGTGTTCTGCTAAACTTAACGTGAAAAAATAAAAACGTTAGATATGTCTTGTGTGTCAGTGTTGTGTTGTAAGAGAGAAGATGTAGTTTTTGTCTTCGTTCCGTAAGAGGTGCGAATGTTGGAAGCCAAGGAAGCAAAGCAAAACGCATGGCTCAAAATGGCGGCACCGCTACAACACAACCCACAAATCCAACTTTATGTACTGTGAGAAGAGCTAAATAGTGTGAGATTCAAGATTTTGTTTCATGAAAAAAGTTGTCTTTTTTATGATATATTCATGGGAACAAGAAGAAGTGAGTTTGTGGGTAATAAAAAGAAAGAGAGTAATGCTGTTGGGATGGATTTGAGGTTAAGGATGCAAGAAAATCCTTCTAGTTCTAATAAGAGAATGATGGTTTTGCCTCATAATTATGATTTTGATAACCATGAATCTATGTTGTTATCTTCTTCTTCTTGCTTTGGATTTGATGATGGTGGTGGTGGTGGGTACATGTTTTGTAACACTAGTAATCAGGTTGCTTGTATGAGCGATATATACGATGTTGTCGGTGCTGCGGCTTCTGGATCTGGTACCACCACTTCTGTACCGGTGTCCAACTCTCTTAACTCGCCTAATTCTGATTCTCTCTTGCCCTTTAATTCCTCGGGTAAAGTTTCTCTCTTTTCTCTAATCATGTTTAAAGCATAGGAAAAGTTGTAAGAATTACAGTAAAACAGCTGTATTTTGTATTATATGTTTGTGATGCTACGTAATATGCCGTTTTTTTTATAACTGTAGGAGAAATGGAAGCATCTGCTATGCCTGTGAATGTGAGAGTACCTCTTACTGCAGCTCAGTTGCAAGAACTGGAGAGACAGACATTGATATACAAGTACTTTATGTCTTCTGTCCCTGTTCCTCATGAACTTCTCTTTCCCATAACCAAAAATCCCTCAAGTGTTCCTCCTCAACCCTATTGTAATCTCTCTTTCCTTTTCGTTTTCCAATTTGAAAGTAGTTTCTTCTTTCGTTTTTTATGCATGAGCTGTATTAAATTTATTTATTTTTAATTGGTAACTGATTTCTTATGGACAATTATTATTTGAAGTGGTACAAGGGTCAATCGAATTGGGATTATTGAGCAATAATAACTCGGATCCAGAGCCATGGAGGTGTAGAAGAACAGATGGGAAAAAATGGAGGTGCTCTAGAGATGTGGCTCCTCATCAGAAATATTGTGAACGCCACTCGCACAAGAGCCGTCCCCGTTCAAGAAAGCCTGTGGAATCACCAGCCCACCTCATCAACAACGACAATAATCAATATAATGTTGCACAATCGTTCAATGTTGCATCTAATACCATCAACAAGTCTTATGTAAAGTCTCACTTTCTCAACCAGAACTCGGCTTCTTCTATACCATCAACTGGCCAACAACAACAACAGAGGTAAAAGATGTAAATGGTATTAGATGATAACCATTATAAATGTTACAATTCTCTATTCTTGTTTATCTGTTATCTATGATAAATGCTATTATGTGGGCAATTTTGTTTGTCTTTTTCGTAATTCATTGTGAAATGACTCTTGTAATTGTGGTTCACTCATGAAGGAGCATGGATTGGTTTATGAAAGGGGAAACAATGGCGGATGCTAGTAATTCCAACCAACAATGGCTCCAAATGATGCAGTCAAAGATAGAATCAAATGGAGACAGTTGCAATTATGGTGAACATCATAGAGATAATCTCATCAACTCAAATTCATATGCCAATTTGGGTGGTGACGATCTTGCATTCCAAGCTCAGCGGCTGCATGACCCGTACGGTCTGTTACTTAGCCCCAAAATGGTCTCCCATCAAGCACAAATACAGGAGACAAGACACTTCATTGATGCTTGTTCGGTTTCCAGGGGAAACATTGCTAAAGATGACAGAATTGGTAGCAACTGCTTTGTTTCACCGAATGAGAAGCTACCACTCTCTTCCCTTACCCTGTCAATGTGTGGTGGAAGTGAAACAATAGAAAGAAATGAAAATGCTTTGATGAATACTCTTGGAAGTATGGGTTGTTCTGAAGGAGAAAATGTAGGGACTTTGAGACCACACTGGATGAACCATGTTTCGGGGATGGGTTCTCCACCCGGTGGACCATTGGCTGAAGCATTGTGCCTCGGCATTGCAAGCAGTGCAAAATCAGATTCGAATGCAGCATCTCTTCATGGCTGTAGCACTAGCACCACTACCAGCAGCTAAAGCATTTTCAATCCTGGTGAAAGGGGCAACTTAACTTTTAAGCCTACTGTTTTCTTTATGTATCTGGGAACTGGTAAGCTCCACTGTGAAACAGCTGTATTTTGATTAGCTGTACATTAGTTAACAACAATTCTATCCAAAAAAAAAATCCTTCAAAACTTTGTGAGTTTGGTGTTTGGTTACTCTACTGCCTACGGAAAGAGAGTTTATATGAGGAAATAGTAAGAATCAAACTTACTAAGTTACTAATTTACTACATCACCAAACGAGCATGAATCACAAATTTAAGTCTCAAGATTCTTAAAGGGAACAATTAATCTCAGCTATTGGAAAAGAATAAAGACAGAAGTAAACGGGAAAGTAATTTATTCCCGTAAATTAAGAGCAAATATTGATCCTGAGGGACATGGGGAAATTTCACCACCATAACTCTCTGTAAAACAGGAATTATTATTTGACATCTGCTCCATTCCAGAATAGGCACCACCAGGGATGCTCTTGAAGCTAGTGCTCCTTGAGTTCTGGCCACAACTACAGCTCGTGCATCCATTGGCAACGCCAGAACATGGCTCAAGTGCTGGATAAGAAAGCCCTTTCTTCACTTCGCTCTCTCACAGGCGTCGATGGCCTCTGCCTTGGTGCACTCTCTGATCGAGCCCGAGCTTTGGCAGACTCGGTGGCAGCCATGTAGTTAGGCGTTGTAGAATTCGCAGCAACCCCATTTAAGTGAGGGGTTTGTGCAGCTGAATACATTTTTCTCCTTTCAGGCATCGAGGGCTAGCTGAACGCACTTGAATTGGCTTGGTTTTGCATGGTGAGGGCGTTGCAATTGCAGTTGGTGAAGGTTGGAAGTAGAGATTTTGTTGTGTCCGGTGAAGTGGAGTTGCAATGGAAAATTGCCTGGGTAGTTTTTGGCGGTGAGTTTGATCATGTTGGGGTTTTTGTGTAAATGTTCTAGATATGTCAGTTTCCACATTCTTGATATGATCTCTTTTTATCAGTTGAAACTCTGTTAGTACCATTTTCCCATTGCTTGGTAGCCATCCACCGGTGTAGCCATTTTGTTCTCTCTTCTAATTCCTTTTCTTCTCCCGCTGATGGATTCCTGCGAGAGCTCCATATCTTGATATGGTTGCGTGGCAAGATATCTATTCAATACATTAATTGGCTCATATATTTATCCGAAAGCAAAACAAACAATAAAAGTGATCACTAACCCGGTTAGAAAAGGCATGAGCCAGTGCTTATCGCGTTTCGTTGCAGCTTCCTTTCTACTATGGAACTCGTCCCATTCATCTAGGGTACCACTCACATTGTCGGACTGCAAAAAAAGAAAGAACTCTTCATTAAAATACAGAATTACTCTGCTCGTATATATAACCACAAACAATATTGTGGAATGCATGCAATTTACCATTGACTTTCTATTTTTAATGCCTCGAAGATTTCTGATTCTCCCACAAATTCTTGGTTTCAGAAAACATAGAGTTTCTGCTGCCCTCATGCGAAAGCCTTCCCCGTTGAACACGCGCCTTATCTTGGGCTCAAACCAAAGCTTGTATGTATTTTAGAGTTAACTTAGCTTGATTTCTAACGTTGTGTCCTCTCACTAAAGCTTGAAGCTTCACTAGCCCTTTAAGTGCACGCAAGGCTCTCCTTGCCTTCAAACGAAGGCAAATGCTTAGAATAAGCAATAAACCCGATTTCTTTAAATACAATTTAAATGTCATACATGAATTATGTACTCACTAAGTAGCCTCTGAAAGCTGTTTGAATGATTATAGCAGCATAGTGTTCTCTCACATAACCGGAAGGCTTAGTGAGCCTAACAATCTCCACCGCTACTTGGGCTGTTGCCACGTTAGCTTCAGCAGCTGCCGCCACTGTATATGCATGCCGCTGCTTAGCAGCTAAAATAGGGATCACAGGTTCAGTTGTAGAAGTATTTGTTGGTACCTGAGCTTCACATCGTGGTACATCATTATTAGCCATTCGAAAAAGCCATCTTCTTTTCTTCCTTTTCTGCATAAATGCAATAACATTATTCTCGCCGCAGAAATTTGCCAAGCACGTACACAAACAGTGACTATATATAATATTGTTACCTTTTCTTCTTCTTCTTGTCTACATTCATCTCTCTTCCTGCTAAGGGCTCTCTTCACTAACGCAAACCACGAGGTACCACTCTTCTTTCCCATGGAGAAGTACAAGCCTAAAAGTTAGAATGGATTCACATATAGCTAAACTAAGAATATATGCATGATGTCTGATGTCCGTGTAAATAAGAGAGAAGAAGAAGGAAACATAGAAAGTAATGTATATTTGTGAAAGTATCTACATGGTACCAGCACCAATATATCTGCAATGTTAAGCATGGGGTAGTGTTTGCTAGTGGCATAGGGAATAAAAAACTAATGCCTGATAGTAGCGTCAATAACTTCGTAATTTGCACATCAAATTGTTGCAGAAGATGACATGAGAGGAAGAGAGACTGCGGTTTTTAATGTTGAAAACAGAATCGAAAGTCAGTTGATTGAAGATAGCTATGGCTTTTTGTTTGATTGAGTATGCATGCTTTAATAATTTAACCGACCAAACCCATTGGCTTTCACGTGTTATTAGCAGCAGCTAAAAGACAAATATGAGATTAATCCACCCATATAATGCTTTATATTAATTGTTGAAATTTTCTCGAAGGCCAACATCAAAATCTTAGCTAGTTGCTTTGAAGAGGAATGCTGTTTCTTTTCTGCTTTCTGGGTGGGTGAGAAGAGCTGGCTTCATTTCCCCGTAGCCGGTCAAAACTGTGTCGATTCTCCTGCTCTACTTTCACATTATGATTCTTGTCTGCAATATAATATAAAACTACATGTTAGTCCATTCCAAGCTCGACTGTATTTAATTTCTCTTCTGCAAAATTATTAATTTTCTGGTTAAAATTGTATTACTGGAGAAGCCTGAAATTTCATTAATCAGAATCAGAGTCTGCCTGTACCATGCAAAGATGCCTGCCAAAAATTGGGCTGTAGATGGGCCAGTTTCTTTCTGACCCAATCCCCACTGATGTGGCCGGTCATTCGGGTCAGGACCCGGGGACAGGCGAGCAGCGCAAGCAGGCAGGCAGGCAGGCAGCATCAGTGACGCAGCATAATTACTGCTAGGTAACTTTATCAACTTTATCAACAAGGATTTAATTTGAATTAAATTTTAGCGCCCAAATCTCCATAAAGTCTGTGTCTTTCCCTGTGAGTATATTTCTTAGAATCTCTGAGTCAAATTTCAAAACCAGACAAAACAAATTTACACGAATGGGTTGTGTTTCTTCTAATTTGCTGAATCAAGAGGACGAGTTCACTCAACTCGGTAGTTCAGGGTTGAGTCAACACATTGTCTCCCTTACTTCCACCACCTATGGCCTCCTCAATCTTGATCCGCCCTCGCCCCAGCCCACCAATACTCCGCCAACCCCACCGCCGAGGTTCACCCTTGGCTCCATTTTCCTTAGCCCACTTACCGAACCCAGACTCTTCCGGTCCGACCCAGAAGTCATTAACTCCTGGGAACTCATGTCGGGTTTGGACACCGACAGCAGCTTCCGCTTCTGTCCTAAAGTCAAAGGTCAAACAAAAGAAAGTTCAAATCCCAATTCGATCACAAACGATGAGTCGTCCAACGCTTTGAAGCCACTTCAAAAAGATAGTCTGAGAGATTGTAAGAACCAGAACGTATTGGAAAATTTTGAGAAATTAAGCCCGCCAAATGGGGAAAATAAAGTGGTGATTTACACCACGAGTTTGAGAGGCATACGGAAAACTTTCGAAGCTTGCAATGCGGTGAAGTCGGTCATGGAAAATTTCGGAGTGGTGATTTGCGAGAGAGATATATCAATGGATCGCGGATTCAAAGAAGAGTTGAAGGAATTGATGAATAAGAAAGAAAGAGAAGAAATTGTGCCGCCAAGAGTGTTTGTGAACGGCAGATACGTAGGTGGGGCTGAAGAGATTTTGAAAATAGTTGAAGAAGGATGGTTTAATGAATTGATTGAAGGAATTCCTAAGAGAAAACTTAAGGGAATGTGTGAAGGGTGTGGAGATGTAAGGTTTTTGCCGTGTTTTCGGTGCAATGGAAGCTGTAAAATGGTGATGAATGTGAAGGAAGATAAGGTGCAGAAGCAGAGGAAAACTGTTGTGGTGAGATGTCCTGAATGTAATGAAAATGGGTTAGTTCTTTGCCCTATTTGTAGCTGAATTTTTCAGTTAGTATGTTCATGGTTCATTGATGTTTTAATTATATATTATCATAGAAAGAAATCTTAGTTTACTAGTTTCAATTTGTACTGAAATCATAAACCTTTTATCTCTTCAGTTATCTGCTTTTGCGCAATTTGTTTTTAGGTTAGCTTTCTGATAATTTAGGATTGCTGCAAACGAAAGATTAAGGATCAGAATTGGGAAACATTGTAATTCAGGACATCATTGATTACCACCTTTGAATATCTAACTCTATTTACATGTAATTTAATTGTTTGTAAGGCATGATTTGATCAAATATTCATGTGGAGCATAACAATGTGCTTGGTGCATGTGTAAGGTTAAAAATCTTTGGGTTACATTATTGATGACTGCTGATTAGCTATGAGAATCTGTAGAGGATAATGGTCATGTTCTAATAATAGCATGCCATAGTGCTAGAAAATCTATTTTTGTGCATGGGACAACAGTGTAAAAGAAGTTTGTTGAACTTATTTGAGAGGCCAATATGCCGCAATTGCCCAGCTAATGTTTGTGAAACCATTTTCTGTGAGTGACTAATCCAGAAGTTCAGGCCAGAGGGGGAGAAGCTTGGGATGATTGCTGAACATAAGATGAAATGTTTGAAACAACAAGTTAATGTTGTTCGTTTTGAACTATAGGATTGTGTAAACTACGATGACTGAACCATAAATTTACTGAATCATATTTGCAGTTTATAGATGCATCCAGATTTTATGAAAATAAGGACTTTTTTCAAGTTATTTCCTTGGATTATGGCATGGATTGTATTAGGGTTAAAAGGCGTAGAGAAAAGTTGTTCAAGCACAGTGACTTTACTCCATGAGTTTCCTTGCTTTTCAATTTATGAGAGACTGGCTTTCCTCTTAAATGCCGAGAGTTTTAGTCTCTTAAATGACGTGATGAGAAATTGTGCTTGTGATCTCTAGTACCAATGAGTGCTGTTTCTTTCTAGCCTGCAACTTATCTTTATTAAGCTGGTAGTTGTTCTGAAATCTGAATCAAATGAAGGACTGATCTTATGTAGAGAAGAATGTTGAGACAACTTGGGTACGAATGTTGTCAATGTATAAAAACGGATGAGCTTCATCCACATTCTTCTCCAGCTGTGGACTTTAGCCTTAGTTTTGGTCTGCAAATACTTGTCTGAAAGTCCATCCAGAAGCCAATTATGAACCTGAGAAGTATCTATTAGGAGATTTATCCTCAAAGTTGGCCACAAGACAAGGCCCATGGATTTGAGTTTTCTAATGTACAGAACTGATGTTTCAGCCCGAATCTTGTTTTCTGGCGATTGTAATGCTGTCCTATCATAGTTAGTTATGTTTCACTTCAAGCTGAAAAAAGATTAAGGTGCCCTTTTGACTTTTTTTTCAATTTATAGTTAAAAAACAATTTTCATTGCCTTGTTTTCCAAAAAATTTGATTAACTTCCCAACTCAAAACTCTATCAATTTATACACAAACCTTTCATAATTATAAGTAACATTTATATTGCCAGATGTTACCTCTCGCCTGTTATTTTGGTCCCACGTACCTAACAAGAATCCCACGCCACTTTCTCAATCTCCCCCATAAAATAATAATAATAATAAAATGTGATTAATCTATGTATAATAAAATAATCAATAATAATACATGAGTAGATTCAATACATTGTAAATATTAAAATGATAATATTTTTTATTAATATATAATGAATTTAAAATTTTTTGAATAATTTTTAAATTTTAAAAATATAAAAAATATTATTATTCAAATACGAAGATTAAAATGAATGATATACATATAATTAAGAGGACAAAAATTGAGAACGTATTATACGCAATAATTATAACTTTATTCACCCGGCCTATTATACGAAATTAGGGTTAATAATTTGTCTCTTGACTTTTTTGTGGGGTTGTTGATTAGCCCCAACATTTTTGTGTTTAGACCCACCATTTTCTTATTTTCTTGGGACTGCTTGTCCTTAACCTTGCGTCTATCCTGGTGGCATTTGAGTATGAAATTCCGGGAAAATTTCAGTTTAGTCCTTAAATTTTTCTGAAATTTTACTTAACTCCAATTAGTTTGATAATGTAGGAAATATCTCAACGTTATCTTGATGGAGTTTCACAATGCCCACTCCTAGCTAATTACTGTTGTTCTTTCGTGAATATTTACAGACCTTATAAAATATATCATAAAATACTTGAAATATACTCTCTTAATAGCAATTAAAATGTTAAGAATGTTTGACTCACAATATCAAATTAATTGAATGAAATAAAATTTTGTGAAAAATGGGAAACTAAAATAAAGTTCCAACATACCCACCAAATTATTTGTAAAAAAATAAAAATGATAGAATATTATAGCTTGTCGTACCTCCTGATTCAATAAAGTGTTAAATTGCTTTATATAATATTGAAAGGTTGAGAATTTGGTTGGTTGGAGCATGCCTGAGTAATAGATGTGCTTCAACAATAATATTTCGAAGTTTTCAACGACAAAATTTATGAATTTTGAACGAATTGCTTCCCATGAATTTTAATAATTCAGTGGGATGACCGAATCTTTGTACCATATTGGTACATAATATGTTCTGGCAAGACAATGATACTGCTTTATCATTTGCTCACTTT
Organism: Swietenia macrophylla; assembly: GCA_032401905.1. NCBI lineage: Eukaryota > Viridiplantae > Streptophyta > Magnoliopsida > Sapindales > Meliaceae > Swietenia > Swietenia macrophylla. The sequence continues at coordinate 195,367 of CP135568.1, read as the reverse complement.
AATTTTTTTTTCAGACAATTGCAAAATTGAGAAGTGGGAATATGATCTAATCAATTGTTTTCACCTTAATTTAAAACGAGATTTATTCTTTAATTTTCTGAATTTAAAAAGAACAGGCTTTTCAATTTCAAATGCAGTTGGTGGTCGGAGAAAGATACCCACTAAAATATTATATGCATATGTCAAGACCTTTCACCACCACACCACCCCCAATATGTCTTTATTCAATTGATAAAGAAAGTAAGAGTAATCTTATTTTGAATTGCATCTTGTAGGTACTCTACCTTAAAGCTAGCTCGCCATAGGCAGATGGGGAATTTGGTGACATTCCTTTTTCCCCCATGAAAATTCTAATAAAGCTATCATTATTTCTGTGGTCTTGCTTATCTTTACAACTTCCTACGGTGTTAGTTTTCCTCAGAGATTTACAACACCAAATGAAATAATGAAATTGTATATTTCTTCGAAATGGTAAGTTTGATACGTATAATTGAATTTGTTATGTCTCACTTAGTTAATTATCATGATTTGTATGGTGATAGTCCACGTGCTCTCTTATGCATAATCCAATCATAATTAAATTCTAAACTTTTGATTAGTTCGGCCAAATCCCTTAATTATTTGGACTTTGATGAATGCATCGCCCCGAATGTTTTCTTCGGCAGAGATCATATTTTTCTTTGTTAATCTAAATTAGGGGACAAGAAATCTACAATACTTCCAACCTACTTTCACGTGCATTTTGTTCATCTATGTCATATGCTGCGCCTAATTGATGCATATAGTTGATAGTTGTCTATCCCAATGGGCAAATTTGTTCTTTTTCCAAATACTCCACGTTTATTCATTGATGCATCCTTGATTTTTCAATCCAATTTGCTACTTATAAGATCCCGAGTCTCTTTCAGTTCACTATGAAATCATGTCATGGAGAACTTGTTTATTTCTTTATATATAAATTAGTAATAGAATCACAGAAAAAAAAATGTTGTTTGATGAGTAAAAAACAAGTGATATCTTTGATATGAATAGATTTAGTACATGCACAATATTCTCGTGCGATGGAGGTGAAGTCGGCGTGACTTAAATAATCATACTAATTACTTTCAATTTGATTATGCCTACCTAACTAATTACACATAACAGCCGCAATTCAGAGCCTTACATTTCTCCAGCTCTTCGTTCCTAGAAAGGGCATGCAGTTGGCTATATGGGTAACATGTCTGAAGCTGAACATTAAAGGGATCCATGTGTGAATATGATTCAAATTATTAAACAAATTTTATTAATTTTGATAGTTAGTAGTCAGTTAAGTTGGGTTAATAAAAATTAAAAAAAAATAAGTTAATTGAACACATAATTTAATTAGTTAAATTATTTTTTTAGTTAAAAAATAGTTAAATTATTAATAATAGCTGTGATTAGTTATTATGATATTTTAAATAAATATTATTTTGTATAAAAAAAGTTACTTAAAATTGAGAAATTAATACAACAAAAGAAAAAAAATTTTCTTTTAAATTCATTCTTTTTTTTATATATTTTTAGTTATTTGAATTATTTTGATAAGTTTTTTTGTTACTTTTTAGTGATTAGATCTTAATTTTCAAAATCACAAGTGTTTTCAATCTTACTAGGAACTCAAAATTTGGGAACAGGAATTGCAACTATCATGATTTTCAAAATACCTGAGAGTAAAGCCAACGTTTAGGACTTGTTAAAGTTGCCGATAATCCTGAAGGGTTAAATGGGGTTTACATCGAGTTGGCAACTTCTTTAGCCTGGTTGGTTTGATGTTTTGTAATCTGCTTTAGCCCTGCTGCAGTTTGGCTGTCGTCTGATCTAGAATTTAATTTTTTTACAAGTAATTATGTTGTTAGTTAAATCATTCACTATACAACTATGCAAGACTTATTTTCCTCATCAGCTAGATATAAATTCCTTTCTAGAAGAAATCATCATATGCATTATCCGTCATCTCTTTGGTTCTATGGTTCAGTTACTGACAATCAATGCTGTTGCTTTAAACTATGCGGTCGAAAATTGTGCTTCTTCATCACACCAAAGAAGTGCATGTGAACAAGAAGGATTTACCTAGTGAGAATGTGTTGAAACTGCAGAATACTGTGGTGCAAGAAAAAAACAAAGCAGACAACAATTTATAGTTCTCTCTCGGCATCCTGTTGATGAATTTCGTTGCAAATTAATGAACTAGCCACATTCAAATTCTGAAATCGATAATTGATCCTATTTGCTTGCGAACCTTCCCAGGCAACATTTTGTCATCTTAAATGTAACTCTTACCTTATTTCGTCAAGTTACAGGCATTTCTTCTTCGCTAAAAGTCCTCTCCGAAATTGGGAAATTACTTAATGTAGTTTTCAAATTGTGATGCATAATATATATACTGCGACATCATCTGGACAAGCCTTAAATCTCCCCGTTCTAGTTTGCCAAAACGAAGCTTCATAGCTAGATTACCCTTTTTAACCTACACTTCTATTTGTTTTGAAGAGTGATTATCAAGCTTAAATTGCAGATATTATTTCTTGCAATTTAGTCCCAGATACTAACTATACATATACGTGTGATTTGTTTGTATGCATGTGTATATAAAACGGATTCCACATGCTTTTTTTAAACAAACTATACTGCAGACTTATTTAACTACGGTTGACCTAGTTTAGGCATAAGGAGACAAATTGCACGTGGCGGCTGCATCCACATGCAGATAGTTGTTACATAAAATATGACGTCTAGGTAGCCTAGGAGTGTTCATACAGCAACCTATAAACTTGCATGTTATATTAATCAATTGTGTGTGTGTGTGTGTGTGTGTGTTCATATACACACACGTATTATTAATTATTTCAATCTGTGCAGGCGCGCACGTATTATTAAATATCTCAGCCCGGTACATAATATATAATTAGACAAATTAATCATAGTATAGTAGTGGACCTAGTGGTTGAGTGATGGAGTAGTAGTACTGCCAAAGATCATCGATTATTATTGTCGTGTACTAAATCTTATCCCAGCAAAAAAGTTAGTCGACTTTATTTCCCACGTCTATCCCCACATATATAAGAAATAAGATACGTACTTAACGTTAGGTGAGACACCAAGATCTCTCACTCTTCTTCGACAACACAATAACAAATTGATCGAATGGAATGAATGACCTTTTACCAATATGACCCAGCCAAGTGGGTACATATATCATTATATGCATGTGTTGAGAGACCCCAGAATCTTACTTTAAAGTCAGCAATGTGCAATGATTAACTTGTCAAGCTTTTTCAATATGGTTAACGAAATGGGGTAAGAACTTAAGCATTTGGTTATGATTACAGGTAGAAAGATAATGTCACAGCACCTAAGGCCAAAACTATCTACGATATTCTTCCAACAACAATCGAGAAATGGACGATGCTTGACAATTATATGCCAACCCATGGCCATCTGATTTATTTAAGCAAATACAAGTACGTATACTATATTATATCTATGACACTTGTACCCAGACTTTAGGTGCTTCTTCTTCTTCTTCTTCTTCTTCTTCTTCTTCTTCTCTATCACAGTATCTGGTGTGATTTGTCGTTAGTGCTGCTGCTGTTATACCGACAAGTGGCATAATGGATCTGATGATGACGGAGATGATGATGATTTGGTGAAGCTCCATAGATCATTCTCGTTGCTATAGACTACTTGTGATGAACCTTGATTTGTTCTTTGTACCGAAGAATGTAGATGTGACATTTGTATGTCATCACTTGGACAAGGACTACTGAAAACCGCGTTTGCGTCACTAAAGCATGATAATTGCTTTGATGTTTCTACTTGGCCATTAAGCTGCGATGCCACAAGCCTGTCAAGAGCAACCCAGTCATTTGGCCCAGTTTTGGTTGTATCAGTTTGTTTAATGGAAGAAGGCTCAGTTTCATTCAGTATATCATCAACCGACTGATAACATGACTTGAACATACGATCTTGATCAAACGGAGAACTAGTGATCGGAATTGATGGTAGAATTGGGCTGTCCAGCCTTGGGAGATGCAGAAATCTTTCTTGCAGTAACTCGCAGATGCTATTGTTATTTGAAGCCAGAAATCTCATATTTTTGTTGTTGTTGTTGGAGATTTTCGTGTTGTTGGATGATTCGTTCTCCATTTTGCAACTTCCTCCTCCCATGTAAAGAAGTATTTGATTGAGAATCGCATCGTTGCTGGAACTAAGCGTCTGCGATTTTGAATCCATGGAAGTTGAGGAGCTTTTAGGGCTCTCTAGGGTTTTCTGATAATTCTTCTTTCTAAATACGCGGCAAACCACCCAACCTTCTTCAGTGATGGACTCAGCCCCCATGGGATTGGAAGGCTGTTTTCATCAAAGAGTGAAAAGAGTTGGGAAATTATTTCGAAAACAGATATTACAAAATATTATGTAAACAAGTATAGAAAAAAGTCAAGAGTACTCTTACATTTATATCGTGGGTGCTTTCATCCAGTCTGTATTCATGCATTATCCAGTCAGATTTCTGTCCATGCGGGGCTCGTCCCTTGTAAAATACCAGTGTCTTCCTCAAACCAATTCTTCTAAAGCCACTGTAAATGATCTTATCACGGCCGGTGGCCTTCCAGAATCCAGCCAATGTCGCACGATTTGTTCTGGTCCCAGTCGGATATTTCTTATCCTTGTGACTGAAAAAGTACCAATCATTCTGTGGCGTTGATCCTATTTTGCACTTTTCTATGAAAACAAAATGCAACGTCAAACAGTTAATTAGCCAAATCCCGTGATCAAACAGAAATGGCATAAACAAACCACAAATTAGTGAAGAGTCAGAATTAACCTTGTATGTCCCAAGGCTCAAGCTTGTTAAGATCAACCTCACGAATAACATCGAGGTCAATCTTCTCATAGCCCACCTTCTTCCTGAGATAGTAGTGGAGAAGTTCCTCTTCCGTTGGATGAAATCTAAAACCAGGAGGAACTTGAGACTGACCATTTATGGATAGATTCATATCTTCTTGCATTAAGTATGTAGCACTAGTACTTCCGAAACGGTAAAGAAAACTATTAAGGGTAAATAGAAAGAGAGAAATATAGTAAACAAAGTGCAGTAGGGAAGGATGAGGGGTGGTGCGAGTAAATGCAGAAGTGAATGATAATTTATAATGGAGAAAGAAGAATGGTCCAAAAATATATATGCACGAAACGAAGTGAACATGAAAAAAGTTATGGTATCATGGACACTAGGGTACTTTGCCAGTCAGAGCTGAGGCTGGGGCTGGGGCCATTTCTTTCGAGAAGCGCCAACCACCTAAAACCGAAGACTAAAGGGAGAAAAGGAGAAGGTAGGGTTATAAAAGGGACCCACAATATAGGTACTAAATGTGGGGCCAACAGAAATAAAATAAAATATTAGAAAGTGTGAGAGGGGAGGAGGGAGGCACGCCCACATCTCAACTATGACCTTCGACCTTAATATCTATTTGAAAACCACCACTATCCTCAAAGAATATATATTTTCTCTCTCTGTCTTTAAATTTAATTGAATTATTATTATTATTATTTTGTAATAATTTTGTAAGAAACTAGATTAGAAAACAACATCGCTCTCGTTTTACTTGTGCAACCTCCTTAAACGACAAGAGCCCAAGAAATAGAAAGAGATGATCATGGGGTCGGAGCCACTGCGCTTTCAGTGTATGGCCTCTCTCTCTCCTCTACCACAACCAAGACAGAGACTGTCAAAGCCTTCGGATTCTCCCATGGTTATTAGCTTTTATCCTCTACTTTCACTCACACCCTTTTTTACACTTTGATTTCTTTGACTAATTCCAGGTCAACATTCATATACAGTGTTGAATTTGACTTTAAAAGAACAATGGAAACTTGCACAACTCTGCGTTTTCCTCTCCCTCCTCCTCCTCCTCCTCCTCCTCTTTTTTTTTTTTTTAATTTATCTTTCTTTTTCCATGATTTTACATGGCAACTAATAAATCTCCCTTTTGATATTCTTGGAGACGAATACTTGAACACCTGACTCACGCATGACAATTCCCATGGCAAGCAAACATGATGCATGTTATACACACACACATATATATACATATATATGGACGTAAAGTACTCTTTAGATTTACTAGTGTCGGTGCCGGAAAACAAAGATTGAGATGAAGCTTCCTAGCTAAAGGCACTTCATTGTTTCATAATTACATTATAAGCTTTCCAGCCCATCATAAACATACAAAAAGGCATAACATGTTTTCTTTAAAACTCAGTGAATAAATATGTGTGTGTGTCCCCTTGTTTCTCGGAATAGCAGCTAACTTGAAGAATGATATACGAAAACATATATGCATGCAAATGTTAGAAGCCAAAAAATTTGTAATTATTTTTAATTTTCACTCTTGCAAACATTCGTGTTCGGGATTACAAAAAGACAAACTGGAATCCAACACTCCCTTGATTTCATCTATGGTCGGCATATATGGATAATTACTAATTAGAGAAGGTAATTATGTCATTAATCTGCATTATTAACAACCCAAGGCACTAATCTAAAGCACGTCAAGTCCATGTGGCCAAACCCAGAAATGTAATACAAGAAAGTTGACGAAGATGATGATTAATTCTGAGAAAATAGACAATTACAGGAAATGTAATTATTTTTACCGACATTCACTTTTGACAATAGATCAGTTAGTGATCATAAATATATAGATATATAAATATAATTGTAATTATAAATATATTAATAGAAATAACGGAAGCACTAAAGATTAAATGTGTTGTGTTATTGGGTTTGTTGTGTCTTAACAATAATCATGATCGTTATTCGTCTAAATTCTATTCCTAATCATGATTTTGGACTACAATTGATCGACCAACCACCCCCTTTACTCACCTGCACTACACATCTTCTTTCTTCTTCCTCTTCGAGTTGTTCCTGTTGGTTGTAGTTGCAATTCCAACTTCAATTTTATATAATAATACCAAAACACAAACTCTTATATAAATTTTATTTTAGTAAAATTCTTCCGCTGAGCCAACTTCCCAGCCAACTCTTCTCGAACCCACTTAAATAATTTATAGTAATATTACTTAAAAAAATTTAAATAAATAAATCAGCTTTAAAGCCCCTGATTTGACAAATTTTTCTATGGTTCATGGGTGCTAAATGACGTGTATTATGACGGCAGACACTTGTAGTAATACTATAGAGAGGGAGAGAATTGAATATGATTGGTGATACATGAGACTACTTAATTAAATTAATTAATTATGTATGAAATGAAATTATGGTTGGTGATGTTGAAGTTTGCATGAGAAGCAAAACTTATTACGCCATGTAATTGTCAAATTTGGGCTTGTTGCTATGCAATATTATTTTTAAGTGATTTTGTTTAGAAACAGGTACTTAAGGGATGTTTATTAAAATTAATTAATTAATTAATTAATGGTTTGACCATAGTTTCCATATTTCTCCAATTTTACTTCATGTTTAATAATTGAACTGTCTTCTAGTGATAATTAATTAATTCGTTGTTGTTCATGCATGCCCTCTCCTTTATGAACATGGTGCCCTTGTTAAAGTCATGGTGACGACATGTCATACGCTATTTTAACATAATTCATTTTAATGAAACTTTGATCACGTCATCGTATGCAGTGTCACATCATCAACTTCTGCTTGGGCTTGGGCTTGGATATCTGCCTGAGAGCACAATTTGTGAATCGGTCGACTGAACTAGACGAGAATAACCCGAAATGGCGCAAGGGTAAGGCCCCAGTTAGCAAAAAGAATAGCCGTGAATAGAGAGATGATTTAACAACCAACGCCCAATAATCCTGAAGCTTGCGACCGAGATTGCCATCCACAGAATCTGACGTATCACAATTGCCAGATGATATGTAATTCTGCTTTCGTGGAGAAGTTTCGGGCATTATGGTTGTGGATGGCTAGATTTTTTGAACAGAAATGTGAATGAACCTTTGGTGGGTACATGTAAAATTTTTCAAGATGAAATAAAGATGAAAAATACGAGGGCTGCTGATTCAAATAAGGCATGGGAAATAATTAGTTCACTGTTGATTATTTAATAGGGTAGAGAAATGAGAGCAACCTGATTCATTTGCACATGAAAAGTAAAGCCATATGATTGGTTGTTCGTTTGTTTCAATGCTCAAAGATTCGAGGGATCTAATTAATTACACTCGGTTATACAATATTCCACTTTTGTGATGGTTTCAAATGCATTTGCTTTGCTTTCCAGTAATAATTTGTTGAAGCGTGACATAAATGAAGCATATGTAGCAAAACACTACCAAAAGATCGAAGTTGTCTATGTTCAAGTGCATTTCCATGCGTAAAAAATGGACCCATTTACGACTGTCAGATGGGATGTCATTGAGTATATACCTAAATAAGTTTAAGGTCTGAAGAAAAAAAAATAAAGAGGGGTGGGGGGGTTGTTGAGAAGGGAGAGCTTAATTTGCATGTGTTAAATGAATATAAATATATGCTATGGTAAGGTATTAAAAATATTGCTTTCTCGACTGTAATTCAATGGTGGACTGCTTTCTTGAGAGTTGAGGTCCCGAAGGAAGCTCGCAAGTAACAGCCATCTCTCTCTCTCTTACTCTGACCGCTCCAAATCAACTGTGTGTTCCCGTGATTAAACTGGTTCATATGATTTCTCGGACAGCAGTCAAAGATTAAACCAGAAAAAGAAAGTATAACTTTGTAAACCTTTTAGCCCAAATTTATGGGCCAGTTAACCAAACAGCCCATTGCATTAAATTTTAGCCACCCGACCCAACTCTTGAAAGTCTAAATGGCCTTGCCTTGTCAGTAAACATGCGGATGCTTTGGCCTTTTGGTAGGCGCAATGGAGTGCTAGAATGGCAGCAAACTAGGAATAGGCAAATGCATTGGATTATAATAAGTGCAGACCACGGTACATGTTAACAGTCACAAATCCGAACACTAAAACAATCAGTATGTGATTCGTAATGTATCCAGATATTCCAGTTGCAGGCCATGCCATATGGTATATACCAAATGACATGACAGTTAAGAACTAATATTTTTGATATTGCTTTTGAATCGTAGGAGCATGGACTAGTAATTATCATAACTCAAACTAATTAAAAAGAGAGAGAGAGAGAGAGAGAGAGAGAGAGAGAGGCATGACCACGAACTGTAATCCACTATATGTCTAATAAATAACCTTTCTTAGAAGAAGCATTTCTGCTGCTGCTTGAAAGACTCCATTGATCTGAAAATGCGACAGACGACGAAGAAGAAATCCCATTTCCACATTTTGCAACTGTTCTCACACTTTCAATCAACTCTTGCGTACGGCCTTCTTGTGATAAGATCTCCAACAATTGTTCTGGAGTTATCACCAGCTTCACTTTCCAGAACCCATTACTTCTTTTGTTGTTGCTGTTGTATCTGCTGCTCGAGAAAACTTCTGTATGTGATCTCTTTAGCGTTCCTTGATAATCAAACGACATCCTGTAAGATGTAACAAGTGATGTTGGTATGCTGTATGATCTTATATGTCCTTCTCGGACGATTTGTCTACTGTCTGTGTCGGAATCTGCTGTGACATTCCCACGGAGTGGAAGTAAATAGTATGATTTTCCTACTACAAGCTCTTCGTTATTGGAAACTGGTTTCCAGAAAAGATCGTGGCTTGGAAATATGGCGTGGCCTGGAAATTCATCGGTAATACATGCTGCAGTTATTGGGGGGTAAAACTCCATGATTCCTCCGTTTGATGTTATAACTTTGATTGCTCCGTCAACTTCTCCCAAGCCTCCGAAAATACAGTTTCCCATCTTGCAACTTGCAATTCTTTCTCCTTCTCTGCTTTGTTTCTGTAGTTCGGAAAGTATTAAAAGGGAGGGAAATAAAGAGGTATTGGGAAAAGAAATAAAATAAATCGTCGGTGGGATTGTTCTTTGGGGCTACCTCGAAAATAGAAAACAAAAGAAGAAAAAGAAATATTAAAGAATTGTGTTTCCGGCTACCATTGCGACCAGCGGCAGTTCTATAAGTGCATATAATGTCAAAGTGAAGTGGTCCAAATATTTGATCACACACGGAAAGACATGATCATGTTCACTTTTATATTCGGTAGCACGGAGATACAGACCAGGTTGTAGTTAGCAATGAATTCACATCCTCGTGTTACTGAACTAGCAATAACATGACCAACTCTTAGATATGAAAGATATAGAATTGTTCCATACAGAGGGACAACCCCAGGGCTTTGATTTAAAGATGGCCCAGACCAGTCAATATCCGGAAGAAACTCTATGGTCAATGAGAGAGCAACTCTGGATTGAGAGCATCTTAATTTAACGCTTTAACTTTTTGTTTGTTTGTTCGTAGCTTTATTTTTGTGGTTACGACTCTTTCTGAGACTTGGTTGGTCCTACGTTTTGACAGCTCCGGAGATACAATAAAAGTGAAAGATCGCGTAATCATCTCCAGTCTCGGATTCATCATAATAGAATCAGCAGAATTGGGCGAGTAATTTTAGGGCTGTTTTCTGGTTCGAATGAGTGAGCCATTGGAGTACGCATGCTTTGCTTTTGTTAAAGGATCAAAGTGAAAGGTTTTGATAAATTTGTGGGGTCATTAGCAATGATCAACTATGATTTTACTGCATTTACCATTACTTCTTTTTGTTTTTTCCTTGACAGCTTTGTTTGGAGGGTGTGCCACATGCCAGGTAATGTTAACCATTTAGACCGCATCCTCGTCTGTGTCCGCGTCTGCTTCCTGTATTGGACGGAACAAAAACAAGTGGGACAACGCGACAACTCCGGAAAAGGGCCGTCGGTCGGAAGGATAATGGGTTCTTTGTGGGGAGCATATGCAATTTGTCAACAGTTATTTGAGTAGAGTGATATTACATATAAAATACCATGCCAATTCCAGCATATTGAAATTGAACAATGACGCCGTAAATCAGCTCTCATTATTAGGTGAGTCTATATAACGGTTTTGCAAGAATATCACGTCATTTACAATAAAAGAAAATTAAATGGTAGTGTCAAAACTGTAAGCATACCGGGTGATCATAACTTCTTTATGTAAACAAAAATCCAACACCTGGGTTAGAGATTTGCTAGGATAAAATCTACTAAAAGCACGTCATAATCCAATTCGAGAAAACTGCTGTTATTTAAAGAGGAGTCTATGCCCACATTTGGGGAGATAATAAGTACGGGATGGATAAAATAATAAAATGAGATGTAGAAATTTTCAAGCAACCTAACAAGATAATAAGGCAACCTTATGAAATCCACAAATTCAACAAAATAATAAACGAACAAATTCGCCACTTCCAGATAGTAAATAACAAAATCCGCATGAATTTCATCATTATTTCCTAGTTTTAAACAGAACGGAAGACACAAGCACTAATTGCCAATCAACCATAAACAACTCAGGACAAGAAGTAACAAACACTATCTATAGTTGAGTGTGTGCGCGTACAACCTTTCAAGCGCACACTTGCATCATTTAGTTCAGAATGAATCCCGTAAGAACTCCTCATCTAGGTGAAACTCAAATACTAACTGATCCCCATTTGCAGGATCTTCAAAATGTCAGTTGTACTAAGAAAAGTTCAATTTTGCAATAAGCAGCATCCATATAAATGAGAGATGATACATAAAAATCTCTAAAGCCTCGAAGTTTCATCCAACTCTACATTGCAACAACAAACAAAACATGACTCTATGATAACCAAGATCCCAGGCATAAGTAGACGTAAAAGGGTTATATAAAACAGACTGACCAGAGAATGGGAACATCTTTACATTGGTGTTTGTACATATCTAAATATATATAATCCAGTACTAGTCAGGAACATCAAGATGATTCAGTGCATAAGAAGACGAGGAGCACGCGGCCGAACAGGTGTCTTTGATGGACTTACCCTGGTCATACAAAAACCAAATGTTAGAACTTGATAGGAAAAACAAATATCAAAATTCTTAATAAACCAGAAAATAAAGGAAAAAGTGGAACAGCATCTAGTCTAACCTGATTGGCAATGAACCCAGAACCACCCCACTGCAGTTGAGAGCAGCAATAGCACTTTCAGCCTGCAGGAATAGAAGGGTTAAAGATTTATTTATACACCATGCAGCAATCCAGCTAGGGAAAATTTTCCCAACAGATATCACTAATTAATTGTATGTTCACTGAGTTCAGAGAAGCTACCAACAAGAAAATAAGTTCACATATAGACTGAGACCCAAGCCACTTTGTACAAAAGCTTAGCAATCATCAATCAAAAGAATGTCTTAACATGCATGTAGTTATAGAAATGAGTTCATCTAATATTTTCAACTTAAATGACAGAATATGACCTCAAATCATTTCCAAGTCACATCATCGTGTATCATATGAACCTGAAAGGTCACTCTCCAATAGCGCGTATGAGCATCAATGCATTAGACATGTTAACTATGTATGTAATGCAGTTGACAGAAATAATAGTTAGTGAATGATTGTATCTGTTACTTCTATGGCTCTAAACTAAGCCAAAATAAGTCAGGTTCAAAAAATATGAAGACCAAGGAGAAAAACCACAAACAAGAGCACAGAAACTAGAATCAGAAGACCATACAGAATAAAAGAATGGCAATAACAATACAGAGATCTAAATCCACGGTCCAAGATGCATGATAAAGTTTTGACAGCACAGGGAAAGCAAGTCTTACTAAAAGAGAAAAGAGAAAGAAGACAAATGCCACATAATTCTCAGTTACCTCTAAGGGATTTGCCTAGATGAAGCTTTCAATTCTATGGCAAGATTCTCCATATGTATGTTAAGTTGTTAACACAACTTTCCAGAAGGTACAAAACAATTACTTTAGCATAACAAAAAACGACCCTCAATCAGTTTAATCCAGGCAATGTGCCTGATCTATTGAAGGTTGGTCCCACCAACACCAAATCGGCACCCAATTTCAATAATACTAATACATTATTTCTAAAGGAAAACAGCACGACAAGTTTTTATGATAGTGCTGCCTATACAAGCAGTGATTGATTATGAACATTGTACGCACAATGAAAGTTATCAAAACGTGCCAATTACGTTCGACCAAAAACACAATGGGGTTACAAGTATATAAATTATCTACAAAGACACTTAAACGATTTGATTATAAACAAAAGTTAACTGGTTAAATGACAGATAAATTAGATCTCAAATCAATACAATGAGGTGTTACCAAAACTATGTGTTAAGGGTGTCAGGCTATTTAAAAAAAAAAACAAAGATTTATTTTTCTTGGTTGGCAAGAGGAAGAAACCATGCCAATATCGACAAAAAACTTTGTTAAAACATTGTATCTAAGTCGCTGGTCAAGGTTGGAGTCCCCTGGGCATCATAAAGTCAAGTACTAAGCATTCTATGGATTCCTAGTCACAACCATTGATACTTCAGGGCAAGGGTAACATTGTACCTTGAGCACAGATGAGCCAGAAAAATGCATCAAACCTAATAATATAAGTTCACATTTCACTCTCTTGACTCTATGCATAATTTTCTTAAAAAGAAGGCTATTAAAGCATCTTAATCCTGACTTCCATAAAGTTGACAGCCCTTATAACAGAGTGGTAGGGCCAGGCCAACATCCTTGGATCTTGAATTTATGTCACTAAATTCATTACCTTAATTACCAATCACCTAAGACCCTTAGTTACCCCAATAAATATTTCACAGACAATCACTCAATCCTAGCAATTTAATTGTTTAAAGGATATAACATTCAGCATGAAAAAATAGAGAAAGAGAAGTAATTACCATTACAAACTCCACAAAAGCAATACGAGTGGAATGGTGATAGTCTCCCAACAGCCTGAGGCGATAGACCTGCATCAGACAAGGCCAGCTCATTAAAGCATTCCTGGACAAGTAATGATACAACGATTAGTAAGAAAAAGAACTATCTTGTTAACGATAGGTATAATAACCAACCTCTCCACAGATTGATTCAAAAAAGAGCTTAACATCCGCTTGAGTGACCTGCACAGAAATCGTGTAGTAAATAAGAAAGGCATTGCTGTCTGCAATCAGCACCATATTTGCAGATGAACAATCCCAAAATGCTCACCTTCTTATCGATATTTGTACAATAGATAGTTCTCGCACACATCTCGCGTTCATCTTCAGTCTGAAATCAAAAGAAACATTGATAAACAGGACACATGAATGAAAAAATACAACAGCAAAAGTGCAAATTATCAAACTACATCTATAGCGCAGAAGTCTTAGTGGATCCTCACCCTAGGCAAAAATGTAGGGTTAACTGGAGCAATAGCGGTTTTGGAGGGCAAAACCCTGACAGGGTAGAATCCAAGCATTGTTCCTGCCAGATTCAGAGCAGCCCTTGCCCCTTCTGCTTATCCAAAGCACCACCAGAGTAATAGTATTAGCATATGATAGGCACAATGCATGACAATAAACTCGAGAAATATTCATAAACAAACTAGTTAATGGTACCTTCATCAGTGAACTCAATAAAGGCAAAACGAAGCACAGAATTGGGATCACCACAAATACGGCAATCAACAACCTATATCAAGGGAAAGAATTGTTCAAAAACAAATTTTAACATTAATAAGTCCAAATAATAAACAAGAACAACTTTACCTGCCCACAACTGACAAATAGGGCTGCGAGCTGCTCCTCTGTAACCTTAAGTCCCAAAAAGGGCAAAAAAAAAAACAATTTACTAATCCACGTAAAAGGAAGGAGCACACATGAGCCAACAAAAGAAAGTCAACTGATGAAATAACAGCGATAACCAAAAGCTTGCTCCTTCTATACCTGTTGATCGATGTCAGATACATACACAGTCCTCCGAATTATCTCTTCCCGCTGAGCCATCCCAGTCCTGCTGTTAATTCTCCGTTTTCCTTGACCGAAGTTTTTCTTCTGAGTAAACCATACTCATCAATGAATAATACCATGGAGAAGATAAATCGCTTGTTGAGATAATGTACAGCAAAACAACTAAGTTTTTGGATGTGTTTAGTTATTGATCGTTTGAACCAAGAGACCTCACTTTTGCTCCAAAAAGACAATTGCATAACATTCTCTCTCTCTCTCTCTTTTTTTTTCATAAATACATAACATTCATTTTTCCCCTTCTTCACCTGATTATCTTAGCAACCAAACAAAGATTCATATGTTAACCATCACCACATCAAATATTTTAACCTCAATTTATCATCAATGAAACCCAAGATATTAATTTCTTCACCTTGACTTAGAGCACTTTGTCAGTCTTAGCAGCAGTGAGCTTTTCAAGCTATAAAATCCTAAAAACAGTAAATCTATTTTTTTTTTTTAAAAAATTATTTTCTCTTCTAAACTTTCTCGTCCATAATTAAACTCAAAATTAAAAAAAAAAAAAAATTCATAAGATTTGAAATATTATCATACCCGTCGAATAGCGGCGTTGGCATTAACATTACCATTTCTGATGTCGTTGTTATGCAAAACTACCGAGTTGTTAGCAAAGAAGCCTCCGTTAAATCCATTGACTCCATAAGTACTGTTGCTAGTTTTAGCAAGTGAAGGAGGCACAAACTCTTCAGCCATCGGGTTCAGCTTCGAGAACAGCTCCTGTAACTCCCTCATATCACGCTTGAAATCATCTCCGCCGTTGGATCGATGACTGTCCTGGTTGTTACTCGCCACATACAATCCTTGATCATTCGGCATCACCATCGTTACTCCGTTTTGCTTAGGCTGATTATGACCGTTAGATGGCGGTGTCGATGCTGATGATACAGTTGAATCTTGAGTTGCCGATTCAACAACTGCCATGGTTTTTCTCTTTAGTTACTCTCTCAAATCTTGTCTTAGCTCTGTAATCGATTGATCAACGAACGCAAACAAGCTAAGCAAAAATTGTTTCCACTGATGAAGAACAAAAGGAGCTAGAGATCAATACGGAGAAAACGAAACGAAATTAAAAAAATAAAAAACTGAAAAACAACGCAGAAATAGTAAAGCCAAAAAAAGAGAGAAAATAGTCTAATTTCTTACGGTGAGTGAGTTATCGTTTTTGGTTTTTCTTGTTTTCTGTTACTACCTATTTACAAAAGAGAAAACGAAGATGATCTTCGGACAGAGGAGTCTAGGATCTGCTTCACATCGTCCTAGAAATGGACCAGACGCCATAGTTCAACTCGCATGCCCGTCAACAAACATACACACCGGACATGACATGAGATAATGGATGTGTATGTACAAATGAATGTCATGTATAGTGCAGTGACTTCGATGGGTATGCTTATGCACGCGTGGCGGGTTACTGAGGAAAAACAATGCGAATGCGAATGAAATACCCGGGTCATGCTGTGAGTTTTCATTTTTTATCTTTTGACTTTTAGTGGCTGCGAGCAGCTGCCCCGTAATGTCCTGAATGGGGCAGACGCATAGGGGAGTAGCTGCGAGGGTAATTTGGGAATGAAAGTGACAATGGCATTGCAAGATTCAGATTCACCTAGCCTACCAACCAAACCTGGCCGTGTTGCAATCGCAGTGAGAACCAGGACTGGTTCGGTATTTTTGTTAGGTACCATGGAATATGCCTTGGCCTTTATGGCCTTTGGATGACATAGTTAAATTATGAATTATTATTGAGATGTGCCCGTATCTAACATAAAATGATAATAATAGCAATTACATGGACCACTTTTTCTTTTTTGGTTAGAAAATTTTTTAATTTACTATTAAATTGGACTAAAGTAATTATAGTATAGTTTATTGTGGATCAAATACTACAATGACATGTCTAAGTAATTGATAAACATATTTTTGATATCTCTAAAATTGACAATAACTAGATATGAACAATGTGGCTCAGATTTATAGGTCTATTTATAACATTAGAATATTATACAAAATATTATAATTTTATATTTCATAAATAAATACTTAATAATTTATTCATTTAATTTTTGCATATTTTAAATATTTTATTTTAAATTAATTTAAATTTATAATACAAAATAAATTATTTTAAGTGAGGCCCAACGCTTATGGATCGAATTTAAGAACCGTGTCGAATTTTTTTTCTTTTTAAATGGACGAATCCGTCCCATCCCGTGTGCATGTATAGACTCAATTTTAACGGGCTAAGCTATTTCGTACCTTTGCCCCAACTTTAGACCAAAGACAGGAGAGTTACGTATGATTATGTTATGTTCTACTACTGTTGTTCATAATAAGGCTATATAACAGCCGGTTGATAGCTTTGCAATAAGGCCGACAGTCGTGAAAACTGGTCCATGGAGTTTTTAAAACAGGCCAGAATACCCGATACGGGAAATGGGCTTCACGCGATATCGGGGAGGCCAGCGGCGCAGCAATCTATGATAGACGGACGCCAAATCTTTACTATGTTATGTACTATCATAGACGGACGCCAAATCTTTACTGTGTTGTGTACTTTAATAATTCCCTTTCAGTTCCGCCCATTCGTGATCAAGAAACAGCTGTCGTCTGTGAAGATAGAGATCCCTTCGCACATAAGCTAATCTTTCTCTTCCTTTCTCATTCAACGCAAATTTCAAGGTCGCCAGGTATCCATTCTCGGAACTCAAATTTTATTTTCGGATGTCTAAATCATTTCTTTGGCTGGAAAAGAGATGATAGCTGTAAATTTAGCGCAGCACAATGTGAATTAGGCTTAGTATTTGGATTTTAGAGATTAGCTTTTGGAATTATTTTCGCTTTCTTTGATAATTAGGGTGGAGAAAGAAAAGTAGATTGATATGAGAGGGAGGTCTCACCGTTTCCAGAGCGTAGACCCACACGATGATTGGGTCGATGGCTCGTGGACGGTGGATTGCGTTTGTGGAGTCACGTTCGATGATGGTGAAGAGATGGTGAATTGCGACGAGTGTGGCGTGTGGGTGCACACTCGCTGCTCCAAGTATGTTAAAGGCGAGGAATTATTTGCCTGTGACAAGTGCAAGAATAAGAACAATAGGAATAATAGTCATAATAATAGTGAAGAGACTGAGGTTGCGCAATTGCTTGTTGAGCTGCCAACCAAAACTGTGAGGTTGGAGACTTCTTTTAATGGACAAGCAAGGAGGCCGATCAGGCTTTGGACTGAGATACCAATGGAAAATAGGGTTCATGTGCAAGGGATTCCAGGCGGGGAGCCTGGATTGTTTAATGGTTTGTCGTCAATCTTCACTCCAGAATTATGGAAGTGTTCAGGATATGTGCCAAAGAAGTTTAATTTTCAATACAAGGAGTTTCCTTGCTGGGATGAGGAGGGTGGTGATAAAATGCGGGAAGAAAATGACATCGAGAATGAGAATCCAGTCGATAAAGGGGCAGGCATGTTGTTTTCTTTGTCGAAGGAGAGTGTGCTGGCCACCTCCGTGGCAGGTTTGGCTGGGATGAGAGAAAGAGATGAGGAAGGTGGATTTGAGAAGGTGTATCCAAGAGAGATGAAGAAGTGGGAGGGAGAGGGTGTAGATGTTAGGCGTTCAGACAATGGCATGACAAAAGACAGGACTTCGCATAGGCCTGTTGTGATTCATTCAGGGAAGAGAAAGAAAGAAGATTTGGGAACATCCAGAGATTTGAGTGGAAAGAAAAGGGCTAGAGTTTCTGAGGAGGCCGACGAAAGGAAGAAAGGTTTTCTCGCTTCTAGAACAGGTAATACGGTATTCTTTGTAATTATATGAATGTTTTAGCATGCACACACCATGTATACACCTGATCTCCTTTTTCATTTTGCAATATGTTGTTTTTTTTTTTTCTTTTTACTCCAGTGGCTTTCTGTTACTGTTATGGAAGAATGTGAAAGGTGAGTCACATCTTGTTGTCTGACATGCGCTTGTTGACCCCATGTTTTTGTTTTTGCTTCATTCGTATTACTAGTGTTTAGACCCACCAGTGATGCAAAACCATTGGAATTTTATGAAGACAGAGGTCCGAAGTATTCAAAGCCTGACATTCAGAATAAGAAGAACAAGAATTTACCAGAGGATCAGGATCTGCATCGGCGATCTGTATCAGATGGTTATCTTTCAGTGGACAATGGTGGTGAAAAACCCAAGAACGAATTAGCCACTAATGAGCACCTGGATGCCTTTTCTTCTGACACTTCTAGACCTAACTTTTCAAATGTAGATGGACTGCAGCAAGAAATGGCTAGCCATCAAGGGCCTGCAGCTATTAAGAATTCTCCAACAACTGATGATGTTTCTGGGTCAATGTTAGAACACAATGATGCCAGAAGTATTACCGTGAAACAAGAGGTTTGCTTCACCAAGTTTCATCTTTATTGTTTGTGGTAGATAAAAATTTTGCTTTTGGCAGTTTAAATAGGTTTATTCACTAAGTCCTAAATCCGTATCATTGCTCATTGAGGCGGTCTTATTACTAATCCAACACCTACAGTTGTTTCCATCTACATCATCTTTGTCCACCTGCTGATGGTGCTGCCTGCAGTTAGATTTTCACTACCACTAGTACGCTGTATAGAGTTCTACTACAGACATGTTGTATTTTAAGAAGGTTTATAATTGTTGTTGAATATGTCATGTCAAAAACAGTTGTCTCGAAATGTTTCTGATGCATATTTATCAGCCTTCTCCAGTAGTTAGCTTCTGATTTTCATTTAGGAATCTAGGTGATAATTGTTTGAGAGTGTGTAAAGTTGAGTTGTTTGCTAGTTGAGTTTCAGGCTGGGATGTAAAACTGGAAACTTGAGAGGGTGAAAGAAGCTGTACTATTAAACAAAGCAGTAAAGAAGTTATTGGCAATCTCAGGCCTCTTTGGGAAATTATTTTCAGAAGGAAAGGTCTAGTTTTTCAAGCGCAATAGGGTTGTGTATCATGGATTGGGAACTTAGATAAACTTAATTGACAAATAATCGGTCCAAGGGGATGAGAGAACAAATTGTAGGATCTCACGGCCAATCATACAAAATGATGATTATATAAGCTGAAAATTAAATTGATTAAAATCTCTTAACTTAAGAGTTCCCATCCAAAATGACTAGCAAGTACTTCAATTTTGCTGGGCATTCCTAATGAATATATGTTCCATGACTGGTTTGCTTCATGGTGGTTTGGTGCTTCAGCTTATTTGCTTAATTTTTGCTCTGTATAATACTTCACTTACATTTCAATGTCCGATTGCAATCTGAAATCTTGTTTGTGTCAACAGTTTAACAATCTCCTGCAAGTATTAGTGCTTAAGCTTCTATTTCAGGTGCAGGATAAACGAGACATGTGCTCACTTCCTTTTTTTGGTCAAATTTATGTATGTTTTTAGGTTTTGTATTCTTGGTTTTAATGGTTAAGTTCGGCCATCATTTCTACATCTTCTGGTTTACATATGTGCTTTAGAATTTGCCTGGTGCACTGGATTGATTTTTCTTAACTTTGTGATAGGGGGAGAATATGGCTGTTGATAAATTAAGTGATGGTGTGGAAGCCTCTGCTAAAAGTGTTGGAAAGCCTTTTGCTGAAGACTTGTCCAGTGCTGGATCGGAAGTTTTGGACAATCGGATTCTTAAAGATTCAAGTGGTGACATGTCTCGTACCTCGGTACCGTCTAATGTTGAAGTGAAAACGGAAGTGGATAATGAAAAGCCCAAGGGTAACTTGAATTTTCAGCCCTCTCCTATTGATCTGAAAAAACAAACGAAACCTTTTGATGACATGGCCAAAATCTCTAAAGTGAATGATGTAGTGACAAACAGTTTGCTATCAAGTGATCATAAGGCACGGGATGCTAAAAAAACTTCAGAAGCAGTCAGCGATTGCTACACAGCTAAATTTCATGAAGTAACAGGTGTTCATTGTCAGATTAAACGAGAACTGGAGGGATCAAGTGGTCCTGTGGAAGTGCAGAAAGGTTGTTTAGAATTTAAACAGTCTGGGTCTGCTGAAGAGCAACCTAAATCAGGAGGAACTAGCTTAAACTCTCCGGCATTAACCAGCCAGCGTAAGATGGTGGTATGTGTGGGAAAGTCATCTTCCTCTACATCTAATACTGTGGTCCACAAATCATCTGCTGCCGAGAACTTGAAATCTGCAGATGCTCAGAACGCTAATCCTAACAGTAAGCAAAGAGTAACATCTGACAATAATGCTAGTATTAAGAAAGATTGTGAGGCAAATGATATAAGGGATGAAGAAAAGCACGATGTGTCAAGAAAAACAGTAAGAGATCATTCAAAGCTGTCTTTAAATTCTCTTTCGAAAGTGTCACACTCCAGCAGAATTTCACATGCTACTGTTTTGAAGCGGACCATAACTGATGCAAAAGATTCTGTGCCTTTCTCATCTTCTAAATCATCATTGGTGCAGAGTGTTGCTGTTACTTCAGGAGCCAGTGAGTCTGCTGGATCATTGCAGAGTCAGTGTACTTTGCATGCCCAAGAGAAGACGTCAACTTCAGCTTTACCACTAAAAGGTGAAAAGTTAAATGAGTCAAATTTCCAGCAACAACCTAAGGCGAATCATGCACCATTGTCTCATCCTCCAGCAGCTTCAAATTCTCCTGCGACTCTAAGTGATGAAGAGGTAAGGGTGGATGTGCTGTTGATTTAACAATATTTACACTCCTTCCAAGAAGCTTATTTTTGATATTTTCTGCTGCTATTTTTGCCAGCTGGCTTTGCTTTTGCATCAAGAACTCAATAGCTCTCCTAGAGTACCTCGTGTACCGCGTGTGCGCCACACAGGTAGCTTGCCTCAGTTGTCCTCTCCGGCTGCAACAAGCATGCTAATAAAGCGTACATCTAGTTCTGGGGGAAAGGATCACAACTTGGTATACACTTTTGCCCATGATATATGATAATCTTGTCATCCCGATTTCTTAGTGTTTGTAGCCTTCCATAACATAATTATTAGTGTGGTTCAGCTCTGGTAACGAACCTCGTGATTGATTTGTGTTACAGGTTTCAAGAAGAAAAAACAAGGACGCATCCAGAGATGGGTTTCGTTCTTCTCGCGAGGTAGTTGAAGAACCCAGAAAGACGGACAGAGTGTCATCTTCACCAGATTTGAGGAGACAAGATGTAGGATATGCAGTGGATGCTCACACAAGGAGAGTGGATAATGGATCTCCAACGGCAGCGCATTCTGTGAAGAAGAATATGCCTTCTGCATCTACCACGAATGCAAATGGTTTTCCATCTTCTTCCACTGAGGTCAACGATCATAATGTGTCATCTGTACGTAATTCGCCAAGGAATATGTCCGACGATGATACAGGCACAAATAGGGGTCCTGTTCATCGCACCTTACCTGGTAGCATACGATTGTCTACGACATTTTTGAATTGGTTCTGGATTAATTTTAGCAGAAAACTATGTTATATTACTAATTCTTTTTGCTTCGCATGACATGATATTTACCTTTCTCTGCTTTCTTGTAATGATCCATGTACAGGCTTGATCAATGAGATCATGAGCAAAGGTCGGCGAATGACTTATGAGGAACTCTGTAATGCTGTCCTGCCAGTATGTTTGCACTAACTGTTTTCTGTATATGTCTTTTTTTCTTCTTTGGAAAGAAAATTACTTCATATTCTCTCTCGCATTCAACTTCTTTCTTTTGATTTTCCTTCGCTTGGCAGCACTGGCCCCACCTGAGGAAGCATAATGGAGAGAGATATGCATATTCAAGTCATTCACAGGCTGTTCTTGATTGCCTGCGGAATCGACATGAATGGGCTCGATTGGTTGATCGGGGTCCAAAGGTATGGATGAATTGTCATTTGCAGTTATTTCATGATCTTATCTTTAGGGATGTCGATGCTGCAAACTGTAAAACCTCCGTGTAGTTCAATTGGGAAAGGTGGCTGCATGGCACAAACAAGTGAGCATTATTAACCAAATTTAAGTGAATTACATCCCTGTCCAAAAAGGGGCGAAAAGAAATTGAGTCATATATGGTAAACAATAGTTTGATCAGTAATGCAATTGAAGGGTGATTAGATTATTTAACGTAACCAAGTGGCTTGACCATTGGCCAGAACAGGTACTGATGACTTGGTGAGGATTCTCATTTGGTTTTAGTTGTGAGGTTGAGAGTACTAGTCTTCTGAGGAAAATTCAGAGAGCGATGAAGTGAAGAATATGGGGACCCAACGAGGAAAGCAAAGAATTAGAGCTATTTAACAAAACCAAATATCACCAACTGTGTTTGATAGTAGAACTGTGTGGTGTTTACTTACTTTCTTTCATCTTTTTTCCCTTAGTTTCTTCTAGATTCTGGCTTGGGGACAGCAGTAACGGAACCCTGAATTTTCATTACGTTTAACTGCACTTAGTAATCTTTAATAAATTGAAATTACATGACTCTGTACCAGACTAATTCAAGTAGGAAAAGGCGCAAGCTTGATGCCGATGAATCTGAGGATAACGAATGTGGAAATGGGGGGACTGCAAGGGAGTTGGAGAGCAAAAGCCTTGAGTCACAAAGAGAAGAGTTTCCCAAGGGCAAGCGGAAGGCAAGGAAACGACGGCGTCTGGTTCTGCAGGGAAGAGGAATAAAGGATGTCCGGAGGAGACAGAAGGTAGATTTGCCTTCTGATGATGATGTTGGCATATTTTCCAACTCAAGCGGGAGCATGTTCAGTGAGGATGAGAACCACGGAAGTGAGGATTCAGCTAGCTCAGATGAGTCGGCCTGAGGACTGACTATTTTGTTATATGATTTTTGCTAGTTCTAGAGTGGCATCTTTGTTGAACAGCGCCTCTTCAGTGTAATCGCATTCGCGTGGCAGCAGAGTCCAGCTTCTTCTGCCTACAGTTCTTGCAAAACAGTTGACTGTGCGTGGCCCGCATCTTTTATGTGGCATCAAACATCAGATGATGTTTGAGTGGGAGCCCCCTTTGATCGGTTGGCTTGAAGTTGGGTCTGCCTTTCTGTGCCTCTGATCAATTTTTAGTTTTGAGTTGGATTGCCGGTAGACTCAAAATCTGCTCCGGGCGTATTCAAGGTGGTTATAGCGAGTCTGATGTGGAAAATGTAATATTAGCGTATATATGAATTTTAATTTTTGTGGCAAAATGTGAGATGCCCTTTTGGAATCAAAATTCGATTCATGGATACGCGGGTATGGAATCTTTGAGATTTAAGGAAGGCAGCTGGAATTTACTTGGATGGAATCGAGTGGGCAAGTACATTTCTTCTCCTTAAATTGAGCGACGATCATAACTTTAAAAAAAAAAAAAAAAAACAAGCTTCAAGCGACAAATTTTTCATGAATTCGAATCGGTTATGACAGAAGAATTTAACTGGCAATTTGTTTTCAAGGGGAGGAAGCCGGAGAAAGTGCTTTTTAGTTGAATAAATTGATCAGGAGATTAATGAATGATGTTTGTCTATTAATCAATCGTAATTAAATCAAAAGCCTTTTATTGGATAAATCTTTATTAAATAAAAATCCTCGTCAATTATATATCTTGCTTGCGTTCGCCGGCGAAAAGAAATTAGTGTTTTCGGCTTCTCCATTTATGAGATACGTACGAGGATGTATGTATGTATGTATGTCTCATTCTCTGCCATGCATCATCATCGACATAATCAATTTTAACAGAGAGAGAGAGAGAGAGAGAGAGAGAGAGAGAGAGAGAGGAAAAAAAATGGGGGAACTTCAATAATTGGCCTGGTGTGGGCTTTCGCCCCTTTTTGGTGTAGTGGGAGCCTGGGAGGATATAAAAGGGTGCGTGACTCAAAGGTTTATTAAGGACAAAGACAAAATCGCTGAAAATACGACGGTAATTAGACTCTCTCTCTCTCTCTCTCTCTCTCTCTCAAGTCTTTGCCGTCCTCAGATCAAATCTCCCTCCCTTCAACCTAGGTCTTATTTTTTAAATTAAAATAAATAAATCAAATTTAATGCTATTTGATTGTCAGATTTGAATTCTTGTGTTGATTTGTTTGAATGTGTGCAAGTAGGGCAAAAAATCGATCATGACCATTCAATATTCTTCGGGTATGATGATGGAGAACGGAGGGAGTTGCTTGCCATGCACGCCAGACGAAGAGAAACAGATCGTCGAGGACCTCATGAATCAATCTGAGCTTGATTTAAAAGAAGGCGACGTGTATTATCTCATTTCTACTAGGTATTATTTGTTGTTTCTTACACTTAACTGAAATTCTTGGTTTGTTTCTCTAACCATGCAGCAACATATTTATTTATGCAAACATAGCAATTTTTTTTAAAAAAATAGTGTTTTCTTATGTCGATTCTTCATCATTATTCTTGCTGTGCAGGTGGTATAGAAGCTGGGAGAGGTACGTTGGTATTGGTGAACCTGTGATTCATAACCCAGCGTTTGATTCTCACCGTATGAATGGTGTTTCTTCAAAGACGGTGGAGAGGCCTGGACCTATTGATAATTCCGATATAATTGAAAATGGTAATAGTAGCAAAGGTGATGATCTAGAGATTCGCAGAAATTTGGAAGAAGGGCAGAACTATGTTTTAGTTCCTCAGCAAGTTTGGGAAAATCTTTTCTATTGGTAATTGATTCTTTTTTTTTTCTTTTAATATTTTTCTTCTATTAAAAAACACTTGCTTCTTATTCTAAAACAATTCTGTCATATACTTGCCATTTGCAAATGTTGCTCGCTCATTTGGAGAAAAGAAATATGGGAAAATATATACAGGAATCATTTAGTGGTATAATTTACAATTGGATTACTTACAGTTGGGCTTGAATTCTGGTTGTTTGCAAACATGTTCAATTAATTTATTTGCATGGAGGTTGAGTTCTGTGGTACTAATTATTTGGTAGAGTGGTGAAAGTTGAGACTTGTAATGGCTTCTGATTCAAAAGTTGGTAGTGCATGATAAAGAAATAAGCTGCTTGATTTTGCTAGTTCAGTATGTATTGCCCGGGAAGATTTTGTCTTGTTTCATTCTGTGTCTTTTGTTCTTCACGACATGCCTGCTGATGCATTTTGGACATTGATGGCTTATAATCTATAGTTGATGCCTTTATCTTTGGGTGTTTTCTTTTCCATTTTGTTTGGCTAACAAGTCACTTGGATTATGATGCAGATGGGATCTTTCTGGAGAGTGCCTTCATGCTCTTATATAATATATATGTATTGTTGCAATTTGACTTGTTTTCCCTGATCTTATTGAACATTTATCTACGGCGTCTTATGATTTTGCCATACATTCTACTAAAGTGGCTTCATAGGTTGTTCTGGAAGGAGCTGTATGTGCCAACTTTCGTAATTGCTGCATTGTTATAGGCACTAGGGTGAATCCTCCTTTTTGCAGTGAAGATCTTATGTTTTTGCATTTGTTGATGCTATATTTTTTAGGTACAAAGGAGGCCCAGTGCTGCCAAGAAAGATGATTTGTGAGGGTATTTTCAGTGAGAAGAGAGTGGAGGTTTATCCTCTCTCTCTCAAGTTGATTGATTCTAGAGACAACAGTCAATCAATTATAATGCTAAGCAAAAAGGTAATGACTTTTTTTTATGTTTTCATTTATTTCTCTTTCATTATTCCACATCTTTTTTTGTTACTTATCCTAACTCTTTTTATAAAATGCTGTTGACAAATCGCTAATCTAGCAATTTGTAGTTAACATGGCAGCACTTGATCAGAATCTTTACCCAATGGATTCTTTCCTTAGCCTATGACAGGCTAGATCTTACATTGACCAACAATAGGTGCTTGCTTGATTTTGTGACCTAAATCACCTGAAATGTAATTTGGATGTTTGTTTGTTATGGTTTTCTTTAGTTAACAATTGGCATCATGCTTAGGATTGTCTATTTGTCTTTCTTTGCCTTTCCCCACCGTAGATAACGAAACTTTGTTCTTTAAAGTTAAACATGACTTTGTTGTTGGCATCTTATGAGGTTTTTTGCACCCAAAATTTTGGGGATCTATAATTTTAGAACTGGGATAGTTTTTTCTTATGAGTCAAGTTCCTTATTCACTTTGTTTCAGAAAATAGGAAATGGGATTGTGATACATTGAGTGAATGAATGTGTTTTCTTGGTACGTTTTGTAAGCCCAAGTTGCAGCAATTTTTTGACCAATAGAAAACTTGGAATCTGGTACAAGTATAAGGTATTTAAATTGTGAAGTGAACTCTATTGATTCATGGGGTCATACTTTGTATGCATTACTGTCTGTTGAACTATGCCGTTTTTGGGATGTTATGGTTAATGAAAGCCTGTTTATGATTTTTTTTTTCTTCTTGTGTCCAGGCTTCTACACGTCAGCTTTATGAAAAAGTCTGTACATTAAAAGGAATAGAGCAAGAAAAGGTGTTTTTTACTCTATTCTCTTTTAAATTTTTTTGTACTCTCTTTCGGACATTAAAATGTTCAATCATTTATTTTGGTTTTAATATATGTGAGTAGGCTCACATTTGGGACTACTTCAACAAGCAGCGGTCAGCATCACCATTGGATATTTCAGACCAAACTCTGGATGATGCAATGTTGCAGATGGACCAACATGTGAGTATCCTGTTATTGTCTTGGTGGATATACAGCTGTGTATATTTGGTTATGATTGCTATTCAAATGAGAATATAATACATTGGCCTTGCTTCATTATTTACAATTGAGGTGATTCTTTATTTCTATTTTCAATGTTGTCTTTTTGATTGAAAAGGAAGTTTGTTGGTTTGGGTTTCAACGTTCTATCTTATGTCTGATGGACACTAAGTTGATTAGAAATACCTGATTAATATTCAGTTTACTTGTATGAAAATTTTATTTCTTTGGGACTTTAAGAATAGTCATTATACAGTCAAGTATGTATGTTTATCTCAATTGTCCTTTTTCCTTAGCCTAAGTGTATTTGACTTGAAATTTTGATTTTTGTTTGGGAATTTCAGGAAATATGGAATTGATTATTTGTGGTGGCAACTTCTGGTTGCTCTTAGTCTATTACTGATAAACTTATTTGAATATTGTTACATATTATCATAATTCACCTGTTAATTGTACCTATTCATGCCTCTGTTCCACTGCACATGTCATTTTCTATGTGCAGAAGGTCTCTATTGCGCATGCATTGGTCATTTATGGTTGATGACTCCTTTCCTTTGCAGATTCTTCTGGAGGTTCAAGTTGACAATGGTGTTGGCATGGATTCAATGGGAAATGGGTTAGCTTTGGTGCCTATAGAACCGTCAAGGTCATCTCTGACAATTGCTGGGGGTCCTGCCATGTCAAATGGTCACTCAACAGGTTATAAATTCAATCAGTATCACAGTAGTGCTCTTGGCTCAGCATTCACTGATATGGATGATGGATATGACTCCTATAGCACTGTTAGAAAAGGAGAGAGAGCAGGTTTGGCAGGGTTGCAGAATCTAGGAAATACTTGTTTTATGAATAGTGCTATTCAATGTTTAGTCCACACTCCTCGTCTGGTTGATTATTTCTTGCAAGATTACAGTGATGAGATCAACACAGAAAATCCTTTGGGAATGCATGTATGTGGCTGTTTTATATGTCATGCTCCTCTGTCTTTTCCAATTGAATACATAACATTGTGAGCACCATGTTGGCTTCTCAAGCAGTTTATATGGTTTCTAAAATTTGTAACTGTGCAGGGCGAGCTCGCCCTTGCTTTTGGTGAGCTATTGAGGAAATTGTGGTCCTCTGGGCGAACTTCAGTTGCACCACGTGCATTTAAGGGAAAACTTGCTAGATTTGCTCCCCAGTTTAGTGGTTACAACCAGCATGATTCTCAGGTTCTTACCTATTAACATCAGGATATTCTACTTTTTGTGATTCTATTAATTTAATGTATCAATGTCAAATTACTAGGCGACGTTGAACTTTGCACGTTTTTCTTTTTGTTTTCGTTTCCATGTTAAGTAGGAAAGAAGGCATGAACTATTTATTGGAAAATTATGAAAATAAAATAGGGAAATTTCACACAATCTTTTACCTCGGTACCTTAATAGATGTTAAAATGTGACCTCAAGTTTTTGTGCCACTACTTTTGGATTTTCATTTCCTGTATACTTTTAGAGGGAGTTTTCAGAGCTCACTCTTTGTATTGCATTGATCTTAAATTAAGATTGTTCAACCCTGTTGGAAAGATAGATCACTAAATAAGACAATCCTTACCTTAGATTTCATGCAATCCATAGGTTCCTCTGCTGTTAATCCTTTGAATCTTATGACACCTTGGTTGCATCTGCTAGCCTCTCTCTTTCTGTCTGGTGATTCCCTTAGAATATGCTCCTTGTTTTTCCCCTTTTTTCCACTGTCCCAGTGGATCCAGTTGATTGAATGCGGTTTTGATGATGTGCCACTAACAAGGCTTAACTATTGTCCCAATGCCATCTGCCCTTTTCTTTGGATGCAGCTACTACATCCTAATAAATATATTTTGTGAATTGCTGATTAGACAAAGAATCAGAAATGATTGATTTGCTGTAATTAATTCTTATATTTCTTAATGCCGGGAAATAATTTAAAGAGTTTCTTCTTGAAAATGTTTCCATGCTTTTCTCTGCATTGTGTTATGTTTGGAAAACTTGTTAATGATTCAAGGATTGGTGATAACTTTATAAACTTGTTGGTCTTTTTATTATTAAAGTTTATGTTACACGTGACAGCATGGACATCTCAACCTGACTAATAGATTTTATTTCTGCTGTCCGATTATGAAATCTGTTCTATGTAGGAACTTCTTGCCTTCTTACTAGATGGACTGCATGAAGATTTGAATCGTGTCAAACAAAAGCCTTACATTGAAATGAAAGATTCAGATGGTCGTCCAGATGAGGAAGTTGCTGACGAATGTTGGAGAAATCACAAGGCCAGAAATGACTCATTGATTGTGGATGTTTTTCAAGTGAGTCATTTCCTTTATAATACTTTTGCATCTTGTATATAGTATGTTCTGTGTAACATGACTGCAATGCGTTTGCATTAAATTAATGGTAAATTTACAAGGTTCTTATTTTGCTGACTATGATAGTTGGCCACGGCTAAGCATTGTATTTATATTTAGCTACCAAAAAAGTATTTTGGTAGAAATTCCTTATCGAATATATTGTGGCCCCTTTATAAAATGAAATTTGATGAACAATTCTTTGTTATTAATTGTTACATAGTAGAAGCTGCATGTTTTCTTGTGTCAAAACTTTTTATTTTTAGTTTTTTTGCCATGAATTACTAATGTTGTGCCTCTCTTGATTTATCTAGTGCTTATGGCCCTGTTGATATATATTTGATGGATTATGTGGTCAGGGTCAATATAAGTCAACACTGGTTTGCCCGATTTGTAGCAAGGTTTCAATTACTTTTGACCCTTTCATGTACCTAACATTGCCACTGCCTTCAACTGTCACTCGATCAATGACAGTAACCGTGTTTTATGCCAATGGAAATGGTCTTCCAATGCCCTTCACCGTGACAGTGATGAAACATGGCTGTTGTAAAGATCTAATCCTGGCTTTGGGTACTGCATGCTGCTTGAAGAGTGAGGAAGGCCTTCTGCTGGCAGAGGTGATTATTATGATTTCTTCTGCTGTTTTTTATAACTATTTCACTCGTATTTTAGTGACTGAAGTTCTTGAATTTGGTCTGTCAGGTCTATAATCATCAAACTTTTAGATTTTTTGAGAACCCTTCAGAGCCATTACATTCAATAAAAGATGATGAGCATATTGTGGCCTACCGATTTGATAGAAAAGAGGCAGGAAAAACAAAGCTAGAAATTGTTAACTGGTGGCCAGAGAAGTAAGCTTGCTTCCTTTATTCTCTTGCTCTTTTTCTTCATTTTTCTTTTTGGGTTAACTGTCTTATGTTGCATGCTTTGTGTATGCTGAACGTATAGCACAGGTCTTGAACAAAAATTTTCATCCCACTTGAAAGTGTTACAAGTGAGAGGGATAGGAACCTTTTTCTGTCAACTGTAATCATTTAGTTGTAACCTAGTTCTGCTGATAAGCTTTTTTTATTTGTTTTTTCCGTTTTGGGCTGAGAGTATTTTGGATTTTCCAGATCTGGTTTAGATTATCTGAAGAGTGGTGAAAGGAAGCTTTTTGGAGCACCTCTGGTTACTTATTTGCAAGAAGACCATTTAAGTGGAGCTGATATTGGTTTAGCAGTTTCTAAATTGTTGTCACCTTTGAGAAGAACTTATGCTAAAGCTCATAGAGGCAAAGAAAATGGCTTTCTTTCAGAAGCAATTGATGAACCATCAAACAGCTGTAACCAGTCAATGGAAAGTGCGGAGCTGGAGGATACATCTGGCTGGGAGTCATCCTTCCAGCTTTCATTAACTGACGAAAGGATTACTAGCTGCAAGCCTATTCAGAAGGATTCTGTCATAAAACCTGGGCAACACATAAAAGTTTTGCTTGATTGGAGTGATGACGTACATGAATCATATGATCCTGGATACTTGAAGGATCTCCCAGAGGTTCACAAGACTGGGTTCACTGTCAAGAAAACCCGTCAAGAAGCTATCTCCTTATTTTCATGTCTAGATGCATTTTTGACTGAAGAACCTCTCGGGCCTGATGACATGTGGTATAGCACTTGTAACTCCCTCAAATGGCTTTTGGAAAACATTCCACAAGTTCTTAGGGTAACACATATTCAGCTAATTTTTGAATTTATTTATTTTTTTATGTAGGTATTGCCCCCGTTGCAAGGAACATAGACAAGCCACCAAGAAGCTAGACCTATGGATGTTGCCAGATATTCTTGTCTTTCACTTGAAACGTTTCTCATACAGCAGATACCTGAAGAACAAACTAGACACTTTTGTGAATTTCCCTATTCACAATCTTGAGTTGAGCAAATACATGAAAAGCAAAGATGGGGAATCTTATGTCTACGAGCTCTATGCCATCAGCAATCATTATGGTGGTTTAGGTGGCGGGCACTATACTGCCTATGCCAAGGTACATAATTCTGGCCATCTGAGCATGGATTGTCTTTTTTCCAGTAGCGTCTCTCATATTGTGGTACTCTTCAGTGTTTAGGCCATTTTAGACGTGTGAAAATACTCAGTACTCCAATTAGTTCTTGTTGCAGCTTTGTACATATATCCTTCAAACTGGCTCATTATATTACCTAGTGTAATCATCAAACTGGCTTATTCTTTCATGCACCGGTTTTGTTTGAGTATGACACATGTTTGCTTTGCCATCTGTGCAGTTAGTTGATGAGAATAGATGGTACCATTTTGATGACAGTCACGTTTCTCCTGTTGGTGACGGGGAGATCAAGACGTCAGCTGCTTATGTGTTATTTTATCGTAGAGTTAAAGGTGAAATAACTGCCGGAATGGGAGAGACGTCGCAGGCTAATTCTTGTTGAAGTCATAATTCAGTTCAATTTGCACTGTGAATTGAAGGTTACGTTATCCCAAGTAAGCCTCATAAACCTGCAGGTTATATAGGCAAAGGGAGCACGGAGATTCGCATGGTCACCCCAGCCAAATCATGGCAGGTGGGGGAAAGATTAGTTTGTTAATTAATATCATTTTTTGAAATAAAAATTTTTGGCCGAGGAATAGGTTGCCTAATTTGTGGTTGTTTTCTTGTTTGTCGTTGTCATATCCCTTCTTGCCAAGGTAGTTCTCCATCTTCAGGCGGAGTCTGCTGGTTGAAAGAGTTGGAAAATGTATCGTCCCTAGCCAATTATATCAGTGTAGTGTACTGCTCTTTGCAGTGCTTTGTAGATGAAAAAGGATGTTATAGAAGAATTGGAGAAACCCAAGAGACAACACAAATGTTACTTCATATCACTCTCTCTCTCTCTCTCTCTCTCTCTCTCTCTCTCTAGCGAAGCAGTTGTAATTTGAATTTTAGTTTATTATTTTTTGGTTTCTTGTATTATTTTTTCAAAGCCTCATCCTGAAGAGGCACTCATTTGAATTTGTGAATTTTACGGATACTACAATCATCCATGCATATTATTACTGTTGTTGCCGTCATTGCATGTGAAATGCTCCTGCTTCATTTCACGTGCATGCATTTCATAAAATATATGTTAGCGACCCTTTTTCAAGTACACAGAAATTGACTCCTGAAATCGTCAGGTTCGATTAATCCCCGCACAATCTGGTATCTAATAATAGTAATACATGACATGCCATGCACAAACAAATGGTAAATAAAGACTAAAATAGAAATGAAAACATACAAAGTGGCACAAATCAATAACTAAATTTTTCTCCAAGCTGAACAAAGTACAGTCCATCTCCCCGATCAAGACCAAACCTAGCATATTACCACATCTAGGAATATATACCCTGCTAAAACGTGGCATAAAACGATATCAATTCAGTGCTGGTGCCAAGTAGAAAGGGCAAAAGGTGACATTAACAATAACAATAATAATAATAATAATAATAGTTAATTATTCAACACTCACCCGGCCCTACAATTACAGACAAAACATAATGAACAGGCAAGCAGTGAAGTGCACCAACTCAATGCAAGGGATGTCATCAAGACATTTGATAATCACGGACCCACTTCAGTTACACCGGCAATATTTTATGCGTTAGTGATGATGAATTTACACGATGCAACTTTATTTGGGTCCCACCGCCCAAAAAAAAATTAACAGCAAAGTGGCGCTTGATTTTTACCTTTCCCCCGCTCCAAAAGCTAAGCTTTCACCACATGTTATTATTATTTCTTCACTGCTTTAACGGCTGATTATCGATGGAGGCGTCACCCTAAAGTTGAAACGCAATGCAATTTCCAAGTTCTTAACTCTCTCTTTCTCTCTCTCTCTCTCTCGCTAGAGAAGCAGACTCGTACAACCCAACATAAAAATCATAGGCCCAACAAATTCATAACATCTCCCCTGCAATCAAACCCAAATATGAGAACCCAAAAAAAAAAAAAAAAATCAATTCTGAATTTGACTCTGATTGAGTTATGATTTATTTAGACAACCACTCACTCACCTTAGCGGCAGAAGAAATGGACAAATAGCCCCTGGAACCAGGATCGGAAGAATAACCCGGCACGGCGGGTGGACTCATCGTTGGGACGCTGGTGTTGGTGGTGGGGATGGTACTAATTCCAAGCGAATATGCCGGCGTTCTATCAGGCTTAAACAGCCCGTAATTTCTCTCAGAAGTGGGTCCCGGCTTCATATTTTCATTGAACAATGCAAAAACATAAATGTTCAAATCGCAATTTGGTCTCATCGGTGTCCCTTTCTTTGACGAAATCAACTTAATCAAATTCCCATTATATTTCTTCGCATTTTCCAGCGTAGCTCCAACTTCATCCGCGTCCCCTTTCGACGGCCACCCAGTTTCAGATATGTGAATAATAAGTTTCTTGTAACCGACAGAAGCAAGTGCTGCGTAAACTGCATCTATCTGAGCAAACAACATGTTGTCATAACGAAGATTTGATGACGAATCCATAATTCCCTGGTTTGGCTGAAACAATACAAAATCCAAAGGCACTTGCTTGGGATTTCCCTTGTAAGCAAAATAAGGGTAAGCATTAATCAAGAATGGAGATCCAACTTTAACATGAAAGTCCAAAATTGGTTTTATGCAATTAACCAGATCTTTACGAAATGCTCCAGCGGAAGGCGGGTAAGAAGTTTCAAGAATTGCTAAAGAATGTGCAGTGGTGACAGTAACTTGTTTATCTAGCCCAAGATTCACTAATGCTGTGTGCACACTTTCCATTGCAGGGAGGAGACAGCCGCTGAGAGATGAATCATTAAAGGTTAAAACTTCGTTGCCTACGAAGATGGAGGTGATTTTGGTAGCCGGCAAGAAAGATTGTACGTTGGATTTGACCCAAGCTTCGGCACTTTCTGGGTCTCTCATTTTGGCCAAATACTCGTTACCTAGACCTACAATGAATTCAACTCCAGTGCTTGCAAATGCTTTGAGAACTCTTGGATCTGCATCGTAGAGCTTCACTTTAGTAGCACCAATTGATTTCACCAGTGGTATTACATTTTCTGGAGCCGGCAGGTTGTTTGCAATTTGGCCATAGTTGATCCCAAGTGAAGCTGCAATCTTTACCTGAAGCAATAATCCTACACACAAAACAATCAACATAAATCACCAAATTCACTTGAACAAAACAAATCAAGGAGAAGAGTAGAGTAGAGAATGTACCTGAAATGAGAAGAATCAGTGAAGCTAAGCAATGGAATCCGCTCAACTCCATCTGAAATTGAGAGGAGGAAATCTCTCAAATGACTGTGGAAGAGATAGAAAAGATGCTGAAAGTAGAGCTAGGGCGCGTGTGAAAGAGTGTTGAACGTGAGTTCACTTTTCACAAATGGACAAGAGTAGACACGCAAATTGGAAAGCAACTACTCGAGTTGAGGGAGTAGGTTTGGGTTTGGGTCTGGCAGCAGCTGGCTGTAACATAATCTAACGGGTTGGATGGAAAAGGGGCATTATTATTAGGGTTGCTGAGCTAATGTATTTTTTCCAGAGGAAATAATGGTTCAATCTGTTATAAAATAATATTAAAAAAATTATTTTAATTTTAATACTTTAAATAAATACTAATTTTTATGACATAATTTATAAATTTTTTTTTAAATTTTAAGATAAAGTAAAATAAACGTACAAAAAATTTATATGATAACGAAGATGTGAAAAAAATTATGCGAGAGAAAATATAATATAATAATTTTGTATTAAATAAAAAAATATTTTTAATATTTATAAAATAAATTTTTTATATTTTAATAATTATATTTTTTAAGAAAGAAGATAACGATATAATTCCGTTCCGTGACTTGCCTCTGCTGTGACTGCAGGGGCTACTTCCGAGAATAGATGCACCTAGGCGCATAATAGCAGAAAGTGGGACAATATTAATGTACGCGTATGTATATATATATATATATATAGGTATTGATGGAGGCGTGGCGTTCCGAGTGTCTTGACGATTTGATTGCTAATAGTGCGGGTCCCAGAGTCGCCTTCTCCCACAGGATTCACATGGTTGCCATTTCCGATTGGTGCCTGATCATCGAAACTTTTTCCCCGATTCCCTTGGTATTTTGTTCAATAATTCTGCGTAGTTTCACCTTTTTAATTATTTACTTGATTCATTTCAGACAGAAACGACAGGTGGAACAGCACAAGATACGTGGCATTCGTTAGAAGCAAAGCAGTACACAACAGGAGTGGATTGATTTTCGGTGATACCTAATCTACGAGATGGAGTGATCTCAGCCGTTAGTTTTTTGAGTTAGGGGAAAGATTTTGCATCAGATCAGACTAGATGTATATTATATTGACGCCTCTCTCTATTGAACGCTATGCCCCTCTCGTTTTTGTCGGTCCCCAAATTTCTCATTATCCGTCAGGATGATTCCGAGTATTGCGTTTGCATTTGGAATGATTACTCAACATCAGGTAATTCCATTCCCATCAACGATTTTGACTCATTAACCACATTGATTAGTGGCGGGATTCAATTATAGATGATGAACTTTTTTGATGCAATTATGACTGGTATAAGGACAAAACCATAGGAATCATTAAACACAATGAGCGAGTTGTTTTGTGGAAAACGATGTTGGAGATTGAGAAAAACATATTTGATTTACTAATTAGGTTGGCAAGCTAACTGCAAACATATTTTATTCACATGTAGTCGGATTCAGGTAGTGATGTGAGAAAGAAATTGCATCTCCAGCAATAACATCCCTTTCTACAAGCTGCTGCACTGCACAACAAACCATGCACCAGTGGAAACCAGGTTTGGTTGCTCTTAGTTTCCCCCAGACAGAGGCAGGCATGTTGTTTACTTAAATTAAAGAAAAAAAAAACAAAAACAAAAACAAAAACAAAAACAAAATTGCAGCTACTAACATAGGTACATAATTAATTGGCTACTTAGCTGACTCCTTTAAGTCCAAAACACAAACCACTTAGCCTATTCGCTTTATTCATTAGCATACTTACAGATGGTCAATGCTTTAATGCTCGCAAAATATCGAACCGGGTGCTTAGGGAGTAGCTGCATTCTCCTTGGCAAGAGGAGCAATCTCCTCTCCTGCAATTCCAGGTTCATTGCCAACAACTTCCAGACTCAAAATCATCTTTTCCCAGAGTCTGGCTGGTTCCTGCATCAACATATCCACACAAATTTCATTTCAACCACAGATACAAAGAAACATTTCTCTGGCCCCAAAATAGCTTCGATTGTTTCCAGTAAATTTTGTCTGTAGTATGAACTTCGCTGGTGATCAGTTATGTACTTACCTTCCATGAAAGATCTTGGGCCATACAATTCTGGATCATTTCTTTTAAGGCAGAGGTACCATAAGTTGCGAGAGCCCTCTTGACATTCCTTGCAACTGCTGCAACATCAGCTGGATCAACCCGGTCACACTGAAAATATTCCACGGGTACAATAGCCATCATCTACCAGCAATTGTAGACCAAATAAATAGAACAAATAGCGCAATTCCGAGTCAAGCTGACAAGAAAAATCGTTCACTTACTTCAACATGGAAGGATCCCATTTGGAATCCCGTGAAACCTTCTTTGACAGTGTCAAAAAGTCCACCAGTGGAAGCAACGATAGGCACCTGTTGAAGAAATTAGTGGTTATTGCAATGGTTAATGGATCTAGTGCCGTAAAAAGTAATGTCAACTTGACGAATATAGATTTGAATGTCGCTTACAGTTCCATATCGCATGGCATGTAACTGAATCAGACCACATGGCTCAAATCGGCTTGGAATCAACATAAAATCAGCTCCAGCAATGATCATATGGGCCAAGGGGACATTGAATTTTGCCACTCCTCTAGCCCTATCGGGATATATCATCTCTAACTGTTCAATTTGTTTCTCCATTGCCTTTTTGCCAGTTCCCTGAAAAAAAATTAACAGATACCATCCAACTCAACTTCGTATGTGTTGCAGCAGTAACGTGGGAAAGAGATTATTTTTTCTGTTTAACACTTACGAGAACTACTATCTGGACATTCTCCCCAATGAATTTTGGAATAGCTTCTGCCAGAATATCAGAACCTTTTTGCTCTTCTAGTCTACCAATGAACCCTATCAGAGGGATATTCCTGTCGACAGGCAAGCCAACTTCTGCTTGAAGGGCTTCCTTCAGTAATGGCTTTGCATCCATTACCTAAAAATGGCCATACCAGTAAGCACCTTCCTATTACTGAACATATCCATTACTAGAAGAACGCACTTACAGTTTTGGCATCATATTTGACATCAATGTATTTGTCTGTTGAGGGGTTCCACTCTTGAACATCCATGCCATTCACAATACCAGTAATACCAGTTTTGCGGATAATATTGTCCAACTCAACACCTTTATCTTCCCCAGAAACAAGTTCCTGAGCATAGTAAGGGCTCACGGTCATGACCCTGTCTGATTCTAATATTCCAGCCTTCATCCAATTGATCTTTCTTCCCTTCACAGGCTTGTCATACCTACCAAAATAAAACTCTTTAATGCATGAAAAGGATGGTAACTTTTATAATCTACAAACAGACACTTTTTATTATAACAACTCGATTAAATTGCTCTAGAATTCGTACCCATCAATAAAGTCAAAAGATCCCTTGAACTTGTCTGGCAAATTGAGAAGTGAGAAAAAGTCTGGGAAGGCAAATCTGCCCTGATAGGCTATATTGTGGATGCAAAAGGCAACCTGTTTACTTACCGAGCACAATTTTGAGTCCCCAAGTAATGACTACTAAAAGCTTTAAATGTAACTGCAAAGCAAGGATACCCTACCTTGGCATTTTTGTAAATTCCCCTTGGCTGGTACATGGTTTTCATGTAGCATGGAAGCAGAGCAGTATGCCAATCATTGGCAACGAAGACGATATCCTCCCCTGCGGGAAGGTAGCAAAAGAGAGATGCTTAAATGAATTGCTTCCTCAAGGAAATTTAAATTCAAGATTTACAGAAGAGGGTCAATACCATATGGTCCTGAGAAATATTTGTTGCTTAAATTCAGAACCCTAGGTGCCTCCAGAGCAGCCTGAAAGCAACAAATATTAAATTTGAATTCTATATTCACCAAATGAAAAGTAAAGTCGCAAACATAGACAATGAACCGGAGGTGGTATGGGAACTGACATAGCTACTGTAAATTGATTTAAATTAAGAATGCCGAATGGAAGAATCAGTTCCTTGTATTCACTTCGGGATGAGCTACTCCGGTAGGTGGAAAGCAGCAGTTAAAGTATCCAATAATTCACACATCAAGTAGACTTTTGCGTTAACATACGCTTCTAGGCAGCTCTTTTGCTGGCTCAAAATGAAAGTCTGAGCAAAATATTTCAGCTAGTAACAGTCAAATGTGTGAACATTTGCTGGTTTAAACCTCCAGCTAGAGTATGAGGTACTTAGAATCGGGAGAAGAACTTGTTTCTTATTTTCATTCGTTCCTAAACATCTCATAAGTCATAATGGTTCACGGCTATAAACAAGTTTTAATGGGGAAGAAAGCTTAGTTGATTTCTTTTCTTTTTAATCAAAAGTCTGACCATTAAAAAAAAGTGAATAAGATTGGTGACACGAGATCACATGCCTGGCACAGCATGCTGTATCGAAGTTGGTTGTCATCGTAATCGATTCCTGTCTTTGGGCCATAGATTTTGCCTCCAGTTTTTCCCCAAACCTTGATTATTCAGAAAGACCAAAATTCAGGAACCTTCAGCCATAAAAAAATCAACATTTTCAAACGAGTGGCAAAATACTCAACCTTCTCAAGGAACATTGGGTGATCAACAAAGACACGGTCGACTCCGCGCTTGTAGCAGTGGAAGAATCTAACAGTTTCTGTTCTATCCCCAACTTTCACCTGGGTAAAACAGTGAAAACAATTTTAGCATCATGTACTTGACTGGGATTATCAACTACCAAGAGAAACACATACGATTGAGAATTTACCTCAATTAACACACTAGTATCCCATGCATCTTTGTACTGGTCATATCGGGGAGACAAGGTCATAACTCGGTGCCCTCTAGCCTGAACAATAATTAGGCATTAAAATTAGTTAAATACATACCTCATCCAGCATAGAAAGTCTAAATAATGCTAGCAAAGCTAAAAACATGATTGGATGATAGCCTGCACTGGAAGGAATGAGGCAAAAACAAAGAAATTACTACATACCGCCAGTGCAGGTGGAAGTCCTCCAAGGACATCACCTAGTCCACCGGTTTTGCTCCATGGAGCAACCTCGGCTCCCACGAAGACAATATTTGATCCTTGTCCACATATAATTTTTCTTGAGGGCAAGTTGTTCGAAGTTTGTTGCACATTTTTCACAGCTTTCCTAGGCCCTACTATTGCATCGGTTTTCATTTGTAGCCCATACACCACATTCAAAGATCTTAATCCACTGTGAGTGATTGCTTGATTGCTGAAGCCCATCTGTGCCAAATTGGATTTAGTCGCCAATCCTGAAGTTCCATAGCATTTGACTTGGTTACTTCCCGCCGTGAATTGTGAGGAAGTCACGGTTGCCATCTCTGCTATCTTTTATCTGAAACGTACAAGGCGGCAAATCAATAATATGCTCTTAGATACATTCGTTCACTTACAGTGTAATCCGCTATGTTAATAAATCTTGTAAAGCTTAGCACAAACGGAAATTATTTTACTCATTATCTGCAGCAAGCTGAGTTATGAATTTGAAGATTCAAAGATCACAGAATAGAAAACAATATCATAGAATCAACTAAAGACAACTTAATAACAAATCCACGTATCAAAACATAATTAACTTAACTAGCAAGATATTTCTTATTAGAAACACATATATTCCACGATCAAGAAACGAAATAGCAGCTTCAAAAGCAGAACATGAAGCTAATAATGAAAATACAATAGCTTTAAAAATCCAAATAATCCGCCATGAAAGGAAGTGAAAGCTGAAGCAAACTACTAACCTTAGTGAAAATGATAAGATCAAATAAGAGGAGAGCGCCGAAAGATCAGCAAAAGGTAATCAGTACTATCAGTAACCCAACAGCCCAATATGATACATATGTACTTGTCACAACTAACAGAAAGTATGAATAAATTAAATTTAAAAAAAAGAAAAACAAGTCTTATATTGTTTGTTTGATGGAATCAGGGTAACAGATAATGAAAGGGATTCAGAAAATCTCTCGAACGCAGGTAACAGAATCATCGCTGTAACTTACCAGTCAGTTGAATGATCACTCCGGAACTCAGAATTTGGACAAAGTGTGTGTATTTTAGTATTTTTATTCAAGTCCGCTGTGCACTGAAACCGGTCACCAATGCATTTGCATTTGTAGTAGTTGCGGACGTAAACCTGGCATGCCACGTGGAGCAACGAGGATGGTTGAGGTCCCTCCTATCACCTAGGCGCCTCATTGTTTGCCACGAGGGATTGCTTCACGTGAGCGTGGGGTCCACGCATTAGTGGGATTATGATAATGATGGCCTTTTGTAACGAGATTTTTCAGCCTTAAATCAATCAACCGAAGTGAGACGTCTCGCCGTTCAGGTTTAATCAGTGTTTGAGTGGGTCCTCATGCCAACGGCCAACAACTCATGATTGACTTGCTTTCCATTTGTAAGTCGCTTTCCCTGAGATTTTTCTTTTATTTTTTATTTTTTATAAATGGACGGCGGAGAAGGCACGGTGGCAATTTTGAATGAGAAAGTCTGGACGGTATACATTTGTTAACAGTAAATGAAACAAATTAAAAGAAAATTATGAAAATTTAACTCAAATCACTGTGAACGAATGAGAGAGTTAAGTTAGTGTGCACGGGTTGATAAATTTTCAATTGAGTCGGAGTAATGATCTCCACTAACCCGGGGTAAATAGAAAGTTGTCTGGTGGCCCTTGGAACCAGACATCTTGTGCAGAATACATTCGTGTCAGACATTCATAGTACCAGCCGTCGCTTCAAAAATTTCATGGGACTGCTTAAATGTTTTTCATGTCTTGGCCTCAAGTGTTTGGGACTATCGGTTTTCTTTTAGTGTCAATAGCATCGTCCATCCCGATTACACTACCCCATACCAGGTCATAATTCCAATGGATCGACCTCAGCGAACTCCTTTTCTCCAAGCTCAACCGGTGCCACCATTACAACTTTCGAGTTTGGCATTTGTTTTAACTAAAAATTCATAAGGCTTGATCCAACAGTCCAGTGATTCCCACTTGGCAGACGAAAATTCGTGCACTACTTTCTCACATTCCAATATAATTTTCTTGGCGTCGCGCTCTACTACCAGTAGATGAAAAAATAACGGTTGAAAAGATGTGGAACCATTAGCCCACCAACCGTTATGTATATCACATGATATGATTAGGAAGTGTGAACAATGGACAATATTTTCTGCAATTTGTTTCTGCCCTCCAAAAATTTACTGGACTTGTTCCAAATACTCTACATTGAAGAGGGTTTTCAGGATCTGTAACACATTATTAGACTGTGACACATCCGAGGGATAAGCACATGTTCAAGTATTTCATTGCAATAACCAATAGAACATGGGTTATCTTTAGCAGTCAATCAAACAGCTAATGTGTTTCAGAATATGCAGGCCTAAAATCCAAGTGCATCCACACAAATTAAGTAAAGATTCCGCGCCAACAAACTCCAACACAACAAGAGTACACTGACAAAATAACTGCTGCCCTC